>VRVR01000052.1:2500-223942 GCA_009859145.1 Andalucia godoyi
CAGAGTTTCCTCTGGCTTCACCCTGCTCAGGCATAGTTCACCATCTTTCGGGTCCCTATAAGTGTGCTCCAACTCGGTACCTTTACCACAGAGGGCTCTAGACCGGTCGATGGTGCATCGCCTTGCGACGAATCCCACCTCTTACTTTCATTACGCTTGCATTGGTTTTCCACCATACAACTCGCACACGTATAAGACTCCTTGGTCCGTGTTTCAAGACGGGTGAATCGCTACCCATGCGCCAGCATCCCTTGGCACGCTTCACGTAACCAGCTCTCCCCAGAGCTGCATCAACGCTGTTTTCCGTTCTGGTCGACGCCACCGGCTTAACAGTTGCTAATGCAGCCCTAAGAGGCCCTGCCACGATCCGCAGCCAAGCCTTTGTAGGCCTCGGTCTTCCCGGCCGACCCGCGTTATCAGCAGTCTATAAAGCAAGCAGACTTCCGAAGAATTCCACGAGCCATCTTCCTGCTGTGCGTCTGCCACCGGAAAAACCGATGCTGACCCACACCGCACGGTGATCACCGCAGCTGCTTCGCCGACCCGCACGCGAGGCTTGCGCTCTCTGACGTACGATGCCCCTCCACAGCCACGACTAAAACCGTACGGCGTACCCAAGGCAGCCATTCCTTCACCTCTTAGCAATTTCACGCCCTTTTAACTCTCTTTTCAAAGTGCTTTTCATCTTTCCCTCACGGTACTTGTTCGCTATCGGTCTCTCGCCTATATTTAGCCTTAGATGAGATCTACCACCCATTTTGGGCTCCACTCCCAAGGAACCTGACTCTCTGGAAACGCTCCACAACCAGACCAAGCGCGCGTCATGAACGGGATTGTCACCCTCTCTGATGCCCCTTTCCATGGGACTTATACGCGGCCGGCCTGAGGGAATCGCTCCTTCACCCTACAACTCGAACACCAAAGATGTCCGATTTTCATGCTGGGCTCTTCCCGCTTCACTCGCCGTTACTGAGGGAATCCTAGTTAGTTTCTTTTCCTCCGCTTACTGATATGCTTAAGTTCAGCGGGTACTCTTGCCTGATTTGAGGTCATTGAATGAAAGCGCCCGAAGGCTTTTGCGTGGCTCCGAAGCAGCCAGCGCCAAGAAAACATGCTTCTCACGGCAGATCTAACCCGCTTTAGCTGTGACGAATTGAGAAAAAAAAAGAGGCACCTTTTTGAGGGGTGGGTCTCTCTTATCAGAGCTCGAAACAGGCTGGCTAGACCGCAAAGTTAGCAAGAGGTGCTGGTTTTTTTTTTTGCTTGGCCATGAACGGACACCCGGAGGTCGGGGCCGCATGACCAAAAAAAAAATGCACCCTCACAAGTCGACCCCTGCGCTTTTAGGGCAGGGGCGGAGAGGCGGTCCTTGCATTCTTTTCAGGCGATCTCGATCGCTCGAGAACACCCATCGTCCAACCTTGAACTCTTGCGAGTGGTTGATCGAAAACTGACCCTCAAACAGACATACTCCTTGGCAAGCCAAGGAGTGCCATATGCGTTCAAAGATTCGATGATTCACGTAGTCTGCAATTCACATCACGTATCGCATTTCGCTGCGTTCTTCATCGATGCGAGAACCAAGAGATCCATTGCTAAGAGTTGTGTTCTTTTCGTCATGGCATTTCACGACTTCGGTTCACAACAGTTGTTGAGGTTTCAAATGGTTATGAAGTTAGGTATGTTTGTTCACAGATAGCTGGCCTGTTGCCTTGCGGCAGGGAAGCCAGCCACAGCGGTGGATAAGAGCCGAGAGGAAAGGGGCATGCGCAAAAAAGCACGCGCCCCTTTGGGCCCTCCCGCTCTTAGCCATTTTTTTTAAACCACGAATGATCCTTCCGCAGGTTCACCTACGGAAACCTTGTTACGACTTCTCCTTCCTCTAGATGATAAAGTTTACTCAACTTCTCGAACTGGCACGGCTGGAGACCAGTCGACCAGCTCGATCCGAAGAGTTCACCGGACCATCCAATCGGTAGGAGCGACGGGCGGTGTGTACAAAGGGCAGGGACGTATTCAACGCAAGTTGATGACTTGCGCTTACAAGGAATTCCTCGTTGAAGACCAATAATTGCAAGGGTCTATCCCCATCACGACGGACGTTCAAAGATTGCCCAGACCTTTCGGCCAAGGATCGTCCTTGCGGAGCTGTACTTGCTGCATCCGTCAGTGTAGCGCGCGTGCGGCCCAGAACATCTAAGGGCATCACAGACCTGTTATTGCCTCAAACTTCCATGTGTTTGCCACACATTGTCCCTCTAAGAAGGAGGAGCGATTCGAAAATCGTCCACCTAGTTAGTAGGTTAAGGTCTCGTTCGTTATCGGAATTAACCAGACAAATCAATCCACCAACTAAGAACGGCCATGCACCACCACCCATAGAATCAAGAAAGAGCTATCAATCTGTCAATCCTCCCCATGTCTGGACCTGGTAAGTTTCCCCGTGTTGAGTCAAATTAAGCCGCAGGCTCCACTCCTGGTGGTGCCCTTCCGTCAATTCCTTTAAGTTTCAGCCTTGCGACCATACTCCCCCCGGAACCCAAAGACTTTGATTTCTCATAAGGTGCTGAAGGAGTCGTATTTGATTGGAACATCCTCCAATCCCTAGTCGGCATCGTTTATGGTTCGGACTACGACGGTATCTAATCATCTTCGATCCCCGAACTTTCGTTCTTGATTAATGAAAACATCCTTGGCAAATGCTTTCGCATAAGTTCGTCTTCCGTAAATCCAAGAATTTCACCTCTGACTACGGAATACGAATGCCCCCAACTGTCCCTATTAATCAAGTGCCTCGCGGCCTTAAACCAACAACTAGACCGGAGTCGTTCGTTGTTATTCCATGCTAATCCATTCAGGCAACACGCCTGCTTTGAACACTCTGATTTCTTCACAGTAACGCGGCCGACGCCCTTTGGCCCAAGCCCGGCTAACCTTGCGGCCAGCAGCGGAACCTGGAGAGCCTCGACCTAAAGGACGGGCTAACGACGACGCCGGTTGCCCGACGCCGCCAACCGTTGGGTGCACACCTCTAACCGAAGCGGACCCACGGCGCCCTTCCAAAGTCCAACTACGAGCTTTTTAACTGCAACAATTTTAATATACGCTACTGGAGCTGGAATTACCGCGGCTGCTGGCACCAGACTTGCCCTCCAGTTGCTTTCGATAAGGGATTTAAATTGTTCTCATTCCACTCGCGAAGCCCGATGGGCCCCGCGGCGTTATTTATTGTCACTACTTCCTCGAATTGAGAGTCAGTAAGTTGCGCGCCTGCTGCCAACCTTAGTTGTGGTAGCCATTTTTAAGGCTCCCTCTCCGGAATCGAACCCTAATTCTCCGTTACCCGTTACCGCCACGGTAGTCCACTACACTACCGTCAAAAGCTGATAGGGAAGAAATTTGAATGATGCATCGCCGCCACGAGGGCATGCGATTCGCTCAGTTATTATGATTCCTCCGCGCCGGTTGCCCGGGTTGGTTTGTATCTAATAAATGCATTCCGCATGACACGGAATTGTCTGCATGTATTAGCTCTACAGTTAGCACAGTTATCCATGTGCAATCACCACTATCAAATAAATTATAGCTTGTTTAATGAGCCGTTCGCAGATTCGGGCTCAATGCCCTTATTCTTAGACATGCATGGCTTAATCTTTGAGACAAGCATATGACTACTGGCAGGATCAACCAGATATCTACCGTGTGCCAGCCTTCTAGCTTTTTTGAGGAGCTGTCGGGCCTCGCCCAGGGCATGAATGCTGTTCGCTAGCATTTGGCCGTCGTTTGATTTTTCAGGTTTTTTGGGTTCTTGAAAAACGCGACAAGCACGAAGACTTGCAGAAGAAGCACCCTGACCACCAGAGACAATGAGCTGTGCAAAGACAGCTATTGGGCAGTTCGTGATATCGCTCGTGACCTATCTGCACTTTCCGAGATGCACACACGCATGCGTGGCTCATCGCCGACGCAACGAGTGCGATCTTCGGTGCGGGGTGCTGGCGACAGCTTGCCGTGTCGACGTGGGCACTGGCCATCGCTGCGGACGGACCTGTGGCGTCGTTTTTCAACGGAAGCTATGCTTTCCCTCGCCAATGACTCGATTTGTAAACAAGTGCCATTCACAGGCGCACAGCATTGGAGGTTTTCCTTTGCCGGCCGTGCTTGGAATGCATACAAGCGGACACGACTAAATTTCATGACGCAGCTTTTTTTGTTTGTAAAGAATGGTGTGCTCTGCCTGGGGCAGCAGCGGCCGGGTCCGAAGACCTGGATCGCTGGCCCAGTTGTGCTTTTTTTCTTTGCTATTTGAAAAGCGTTGCCACATGCGCGCTGCTTTAAAGCATGGCGCAGTTCCGGGTTGCCCGGCGCGGCGCAAATGTGCTCACGTGGTGAACACCTTCGCGGCCGGCCGAAGCATGCCGAACGTCACACAAAACGGTTGGCTCGAGGGAGGGGGGGGGGGAGTTGGTGAGGTGGCAGCGGCCGCGAGAGAAAGTGTCTTTCTCTCTCTTCCTTTCTGCCTCCTCCTCCTCCTCTTCCCTCCCCTTCCTCTAGCTTTCGTTTCTGGCACGCAGCCGAAACAGCTATCACAGCAGTACTAGGCACGAAGCATTAGTAGTTTGCTGTTGTATGCTGCTTTTGCAACTGCACACCGGACCTTCGTCCATAAGAATGGGCAAATCGCGAAGGCCTGTGGGTGCGACCCCCCGTCCTAAGTAACCGCTGCCCGCCGCGTGCACAAACAATTAGGTTTCCTAAGTGGCACCCCGCTGCATCTGCTAACGACAGACTCGAGCACACGCCGATTTGCCCCCGGACTTTGTCGCTGCGGCGCGTGCTGCACGAAACGCGACTCGCGGCCCGGCCCGCGCACGCACGCAGACGCTGCCGGCTGCCCGCCGCGACGCCCATCGTGGCTCTCGGACACGCGCTACACGCTGGCGTGCTCTGTTCTGCGCAACGGCCGTCCGCGGCCCCCGCTCCCAACGGTCACAACCTACAGTCCGTACATGGTTTCGAGCCGCGTCGGCGCGCGCAATGCCCCCCGCGGCGTGCCGCAAGCGCCTCCGTTTCACGCCGCTCCCCTGCAATCCGGGGCGCGCTACACGATGCATGTGGTCCCGTGCGCCGAGACAGAGCCGTTGCCCGCGGCCTCCAATGGACACTGGGTTTTGTTGTTGTTTTTGTTTTTTTTTTTGCCCGCCGCCCCCATCAACCCCATCAAATGTCCGGCCTTTTTGCTTGCTTTTTTTATATTTCCTGTCGGCGCCCAGAGCCAGTGGCGTGCAGGGTGCTGCTGCGAGACGCACGCGCGCACCCTCGTGGGGGGGGGGGGGGGCGGGGGGGGCCAGACCGGGGCAGACCGGGGCAGACCCGGGGGGGGGCCGGCCGTTGCACAAGTGCGACTGCTCTACAGCCGCTTGTGGCCCCAGGGCAGGCGGCGCGGTGCGCTGCGGTGTTCCGCCACGCCCGCTCGGTGCCGCGTCCCACGGCGCATGTCCTGGTGGCAGCCTGCCACGCATGCACGCCGCGCGCGGGGGGCCGTCTCGACTACGACTGCGGAATTCGCGTGCTGCTTAGTGCGGCGGTGCGCGGGCGGCACGCGCGTGTGTCCCGGCGGGAGGCACATGGGGGTTTTCGCATGCGGCGCATCGATTGCGCGTGCCAATTAATGGAATGGTGGTGGTGCATGTGGTGGTGCAGGTGAGTGGAGCGGTAAGAGCACCATATGGATCTTTGGGCAACTTGTCGAACTTTGCACTTTTCTGAGTTTTTGTGCGACTCTGTCGAAGCATGTGTATGTGTGTGTGTGCATGTGTGTGCGTGTGTGCGTGCATGTGTGTGCATGTGTGTGCGTGTGTGCGAGAGAAAACCCGCGATTGCATGCTGCGTGGTGCTTCTCTGCGCTCTCTTTTCCGTTTACGAGTACGACTATGGATGTTGCGTATGGATGTTGCGTATGGATGTATACGCTTTGAGGGCGACGAGCATGCTTGAGTGGTTCAAATGTGTTTTTTTCATTTTTATTTATTTACTTTCTACTGTCTTTGCCCGTCCGGCGCGCAAGCATGCGTGCAGCACGCGTGCAGCATGGGTGTATGTACATTCAGACAGAGAAGGCAGTGCGGCGGCACTCAATGCACGGCATTGCAAAAAGAAAGAGCAGAGCGCGAGGGGAGGGCGAGGGCAGAGCGAGGGCAGAGCGAGGGGAGGGCAAGGGCAGAGCGAGGGGAGGGCGCGCGCAAGAGCAAGAGCAAGAGCAAGAGCAAGAGCAGCGCGCGTGAACAGTGCAGAGCGAACGAAGAACACTGCACTCCTCTCCAACCGCACGTCCGACGACGCAGCGCGAAAAAAAGCAAAACCCCGGATATTCGAATGAATGAACGCGGCGGGGGAATGAACGGGGGGGGAAAAAACACGAGAAATCGCAAAGTAAAGCAGAGAGAAGCGTGCAAAGACAGAAGACAAAAAAGCAGCCGCCGCGGCAGAATGGAGAAGTCATAAAATATAAAGCAAAGCAAAAAAAAAAAGTCCGGTGCTCGAAAAGTCCGGCCCGCCGCCCATGGCTGATAGCTGCCGCCCGTGGCTCATAGCTGCCGCGCACCGCAGCCAGTAGCTGCCAGCCACCTCGGCCGCACCCCAGAGCTCGCAACCAGCCAGCAAAAAAAGCGGCTTCTCCCCCGCAGCAAGAACAGATGCACCGCACCCCAGAGCTCGCAGCCTGCAGGAAGAAATGGATCACATATCAGTAACATGAGCTGAACCTCAGAAGATCGTTGCAACAAGGCAACTCTACTTCGTACAGTACTCCGTTACAATCCAAGTCGTCTGCCCGCTGTGTTTGTCGCTGCGCCTGTCCTGCCGCTGCCACTTAGCAGCACCCCTGTCTTTTCCTCCCCCGCCTCTGCAAAGCGCGCCGGCCGGAGGCCGGCATGCCTTTGCGATTTTGCTCCCCGCGAAAATCGCACGGGGAAAAACGTGAGCATTCGTTGGCACCCGGCCCGCCGCCGCCCCGCGCCGCGCCACCCGCTCCTCTCTCTCCGCACGCGTGCCCCAGACGTCCGCCGCCTGCCAGCACGGGCCGGTGCCTTCCTGCCCCCAGGCACCGGTGCCTCGTCTCCGCTCTCTCGGGATTCACTGCCGTCTGACTCGCCTTCGCCGTTTGCTTCTCTCTGCCTCCCGCACTGGGTTTTGTTTTTTTTTTCCCCCCAAGTGCCTGCAAACTGCGTCGTGCCAGCTAGCTCGATAGCTGTCGGCTGTTTTCCGTCCTCGATTGCCTCAACTCTGCCGCTGCCCCCAATAGCTGCCTCCCGACTCCGCCATTCCTGCAGCCATCCCTCTAAAGATGGGCAAATCGCGAAGCCCTGTGGGTGCGACCCCCCTCCCTAATTATTCCCCTCTCCGGCTGTCCCCGTTTGCTAGTGTTTCCTATCAACACCCCGCTTCATTTTCCCACGACACAATCGATCCCATGCCGTTTTCCGTTTTTCTTCGCGTTTTTTGCCTTTTTACTAGCATTTTCCTCCCGTCTGAACTGCGTCTTCTATCCATCCTTTTTTTCTTCTCTCGTTCCCTTCCGTTCTCCTATTTTTTTTCCTTCTCTTCCACCCCCTCTCTCTTTCTTAGTTTTCGCATCCCTCTTTCCCCCGCCCTCGTTCGTATCTTACCGCTTCTTCTCTGCATGTCGGCGTCGCCTGCATTCTGCGCCCTCCCGCACCTGCCCAGTTTTTATATATATGTATATATTTATTTTGTTGCTCAGACGGTGTGCTTCCTGAGTCGTCAGCTGCTGTTATGCTCTTGTCTGCTGTCTGGCCTTCGCTGTCGTTGCGTTCTCATCAGCGCTCTTCGTCTGCGTCTTCCATCTTGTCGTCGTCCTTCCTGCTGGCGAACACAGTCTATTCTTCTTGGCACGGAGTGACTGATCTTCAGCATCGGTCTCCTCACTGCGTCTTCCCTCCAAACCGGAAAGAGATGTCGAAGCAGCTTGCGATACCTCTTCTGCATTCTGGCAGTCTTTCTGGTTCCTTTTTCGGACGCACGCCGATGTTGTCGCGGGGAATCTCGCTCTCGGCTGTCCTCGAAGAAGGTGTGTGGCCTCCAGTTTCAGTTTTCTCCCAGACTGCCGAAGAGTAGTTTTTTTTTTCTAGCAGCACGGCATTCAGGATACTTTTGACGTGCTTTCACCAAGTCTCACACTTTTTTTTTTTTCACATGATGGAGGAAAACACAGCTGAGGCGTGCAGAGAAAATGACAAATGCCGAATGCCACAAAATGTGTACCGGGCATAGCTGTCTCTAGGGCAGCTAGCTGCCGTTTCTTGCGGCATAGCTGCCTTGGAGCACGCGAATGCCCCCCGCTTGAGGCCCCCGCTTTCCCTCGAGTCTCCATTGGAACGTTACGCCCAAACCATTCTTGCACGACCACTCTCTTTTTACTCTTTTTTTTCTTTCTCTCTCTCTCTCTCTCTCTCTCTCTCTCTGTGGCTCACTCGCTCGCACCGTGTTTGCATTTTTATTTTTTGTTCTTTTCTTGTTTAAACTGTTATTTATTAGCGATACGGGCTTTCTGGTGGAATGCACACCGAGCACACTGGGCATACTGAGCACACCGAGCATGGCCACTTCGAACCCCTTCTTGTGCTCAGATCGGCTTGCTTTTCCGCCGCTGGAAGACGCTTTCAGTGACGTTCATTCGGACGACGATGAAGCCGATGTGTCGGTCGACCCGACGTCGACGTCGCAGCCGTTTGCGTCTCCTAATCAGACAGCCATCTGTAACAGTTTGTCCGTGATGTCCCGCAGTGTGCAGAATCTGGATCCAGACGAAAAGGAAAACGTCAACCCCTTGCTCGTTATTGAGAAACCGACACCTCCGAAACAGTGCTTCTCGTCCCACCAGCCACTGCTGCCACTGTCGTCCTCAAGTCACGATATCTGGCTGTCCGACGACATCGATCTGATTGCCCACACCCGACCAGCGCAAATCGACGAATCTCTTGTCTCCCTGCAAGATTCGCTGGCCGAGCATCCGCCTTGCAATGCAAGAACCTCGAAACCGCCTGCAATTCTTCACGAACCGGGAGCCCACCAATATGGAAACGACCACCATCTCCATCACCATCACGTGTCGTTCGCTGTTCCAGACCAAAGCGATGATGCCCGCGCTCTCGTGGAGGACCAGTTTGCAAATTTTGATGATTCTGGATATTTTGAACGCCGCATTGCGTCTCCAATGGTGCAACGACCATTTGTGCTGCCTAAAACTCCAGCATACATTCACTGCCCTTCTCAAATGGCAGGTGCCGACAACACGTCTTCCTCCGGCCACCCGAGCAATCCGCGTGGCCTTCTGGATGCGGATGTTCTTGCGACCCCTGCGCGAGGGTCCTCGCACAAGGCGCAGACTTCTGCCACGCCAATTGGCTTTCTATCCCCCATTCCTCCCCATCGACCCAAGCAGTCGCTGACTCCCATGTCCAGCATCAAGCGACCGGAAGCCGGAGCTGCGATGCGCACAGGCTCGGCCCCACGGCGACCAGACTCTCATGCGATCCGCCGCCACGATCGGGCCGCAGAGAGCCCCCCGTCTCGTCTCTCCTTCGATTCCCCCACCCTTGATTTTTCTCGAATGACATCCGCCCGACACGACAGATCGGGGAGCAACAGTCGGTCTCTGCTTTCCGAGACCCTGCAACACATCCACTCGGTGCTTGTAGAAAATTCCCCAGACCGCGTGGAACAGAGAATCCGGATGCAGCGTGCGGCACATAACGGATCGTCAGCGGGACACAGTTCTTCATTCGGATCGAGAAGTCGATCAAGTATCAGCGCAGCGTCTTCCACAAACTGCTCATCTGTCCTGATGCTGTCGCCTCTTCGGGATTACTCGCTGTCGCACCCTGCCGGGCCTGCCTCTCCACACTTGACTCCGGCAGTGTACTCCGCATTGCGCGAGTATCCATATCTGTTTTTCGGGCGGTCGCTAACGCCAGTTCAACCCACCGCCACACCCTCGATGTCTCGTCGCCGTCCCTATTCCAGCTTTTGACATCTCCCTCCTCCAGCGTGTGCTCTCTCTGTCTCTCTCTCCCTCTCCCCACACACAAAACACACTCGCGTATTTATCCAAAGTTGACGTTTTACCGATCGACATGAACTCGTCTCACAATACGAATATATGTACACCACTACACATCCACCAGCGCGTTTTTTTCTGCGTTTACTTGTTGAAGAAACCAACCAGCCAGCCAACCAACCAACGAACCAACGTATCATTCCGTTTCTCTTCTCTTCCTACACAGCGCTTCTAAACCTCCATCGGCGTACCAGGTTTGTTCTTCCTCTCATGACCGTCAGGAATTTCAAAGAAAACGGGGCCCTTGTCTTTTGAGATCAAAGGTGCATCGCAAATGAAGAATCCTACACGCTCAAACTGGAACTTCTCACCCCGCTGGATGAGACGGACATTCGGATCACACAACATCCGCTTCTCAAGTCGCGAGTGGGCATTGATCCAATCCTCAAGCTTGTCATCCTCTTCAAGCTTCTCTTTTGTGATGAGGTGGTCAAACCACGAGCACGATCCTTCAACGACATCCTGCGAACGCGCGAGCCAGGTAATCTTCTTGGATGTCTTGCGGAAGTCTCCCTTGAGGTTGAGCTCGGCCTCCACTCGCTCGACAACCTTCGCGTTGTCCTTCGAGTACAAGATACGACGCACAAACACGTTGCCCCAGTCCATCAACGTAATTTCTTCTCCGTCAGCAAGCGTCAATGCGTCAGCCTGCGAAATCCACAGATTGCGCGAAAAAGCAACCATCTTCGTTCCGAGACTTGCCGTCTTACGGTGGCGGGGCAGAGCACGATACTCCTCAACGCCTGCTGCGGGAAGACCGTCTCCTCCAACAAGATCCAGCTGCACGACATTCGCGGCATCAATGGCGGTGTACCGCGGCACAGAAGGGTCCAGGACCTTTCTGTTTTCCGCCCAGAGGCGTTCCCAGGACATGAGATTCTGATTCTTGGAAGCGCCCTGCGCGAGGACGAAGAAGCGGAGAGCCTGGACAGAGAGTCCATGGCGCAGCAACCCTTGAACAGTGGGAAAGCGCGGATCATTCCACCCGTCAACAACGCCCTTGTTCACAAAATGCGTGAGCTTGCGCTTGGAGAGCAATGCGTACATGAAGTTCATGCGAGAGAACCCCCAAATGTACACAGGACGGACCTTGGAGGCCGCCAAAAACCACTCATACTGCTCGTTGCGCTCCTGATACTCGAGGGAACGGAGTGCATGGGTCACACCCTCAATGGAATCGACAATTGGGCAAGCAAAGTCGTACGTCGGATAAATCGAGTACGTCGTTCCAGTGCGTGCATGCGGCTCCTTGACCGTGCGGTACATAACGGGGTCCCGCATGGTTTTGTTCTTCGACGTCATCGAAATCTTGGAGCGCAAAACGCAGTCCGGGCGCTTGCCAGCTTTCATTTCCTCCCACAGCAGCAAGTTAGCCTCGACGGACTGCTCGCGGCAACGAGATTCGCGGCCATGGAACTTCTCGTCGCGAAGCTGCTCCACGGGGGTGTCGTCGACGTAAGCAAGCCCTTCGCGGATGAACTGCTCGGCGTACTTGAGCAAAACGGGGAAGTGGTCTGAAGTGTAGGAAACAGCGTCCGGGAAGATGTTGAGTCGCGCCAGATCCGCAGTAATTGCCTTTTCAAACTCTTCCTTCTCTTTAGCTGGATTTGTGTCGTCAAAACGCAGCAACAAACGTCCCTGGTACTTGCGAGCAAAATAGTCGTTGATCAACGCGGCTTTCACGTGTCCAATGTGAAGGTAACCAGACGGTTCGGGCGGGAACCGAGTGCACACTGCGCCGGGCTTCGCTCCCTGGAGCGACAAGTTGAACTCGTCGTCGCTTGTGTTGTTCGGTCCGGAAGTCGATGCAGATCCGGACGACGACGACGAAGCGGAGGAGGAAAAGGGCATGGGCATCGTCTTTGTAGCGGATCCGTTCGAGGCACTGCTTCCTTCGTTATCTGCTGCAGCACCATCCAATCGGCCGGGTCCCAAAACACGCTTTGTGGTCGCAAAATTCTTGATTGCTGCCGAGAGTTCCTTGCACGCGCTGAGCACGTCTGGATGTGCATCGAGGTACACAAACCACCTCACAAGATGCGGGAAATGCGACGGTCCGAACTGCGCAAGCAGGGGTGTCCATTTTGACACTCTTCGCAGCTGTTCATAGAGCAAAAAGTCAACGTAGGACAGCGAGTGTCCGGCAAGGAACGTGCGCATCGCAAGGTACGCATTGAGCCTTTGGAGCGTGACCTCCAAAGAGTCATTGACGACTTCCGTAAGCACAAGCTCGACAAGCTGTTCTTCTTCAAGCTCCTGTCCGGCATTCAAAACCGGGAGGAATGCCCTTGCCCTCGCATTTGCATTCGCACTTGCGCTTGCACCTGCACCTGTCTTTCCGGAGTGAAACGTCGAAAACGCCAAGTTTGCAAGATACTTTGCAATGGCCGCGTTTCCGCGGATCTCCAACGGCGATCCCACCACATCGGGCCGCGCAGGAACCGACAAGTGTGCGCGGAACATCGAGTCGTCGTTCACTCCAGCGAAGAGAACGTCCAGCTCGGACAAGCGTGCCACAAGAAACGATGCATGTGGAATGCAGTTCTTTGAAAACGAAATCACCAAAGGCTGCGCTCCGGACGGAACAGGGTGAAGACGAGTCATTTTCCTCCAATCTTCAAACAAAGAGGGGGAAAAACGGGGTGGAAAAAAAAAGGGAAAGAAAGAAAGAGAGGAATGGATGTACATGAAGAAACCAGAAGGAGTGAGAGAGCCGAACGCGATCCATGAATTCACCAAGATCGCGAAGTGCCAAGAGGCGATTTGGTGGGTGGATTTGATTCTACAGCAGCTGCAGGCTCGGACTCAACCGCTCGAGTCGGTGTTCCCAATCACCCTGCTCTTTCAATGATCAAGTCTGTCTGGAGAAGAAAGAAAAATGAGACTCAGCCACCGACTGGTGAACCACGGCCTGGTCTATTGGAGAGATAGAGACGTAGCGGGAGTAGTACTACGAGCAGACGCGCACTTGGATGGATCTCTCGGCTTGCAAGACCGCCATGGGCGACCCGGTGGACTTGTCATCCATGACTGATGCCGATCTCTCGGCGCACATCAAGTCCCTCATCCGGACGATCCCGGATTTTCCAAAGCCACCGATCCTGTTTCGCGACATTACGACGCTTCTGCAGCACCCGACGGGGCTTACCACGACTGTTGAGCTGATGCAGCGGGCGATCCGTCAAGCGGGATTTACCTTTTCAAAGAACGAGCCGTCGGCGCAGCGCATTGACGCGATTGTTGGGATCGAGTCTCGAGGATTCATGCTTGCAGCACCGCTGTCGCATGCGGCGCACGTTGGATTTGTCCCGGCCCGCAAGAAGGGAAAGCTACCGTTCGCGACACACCGCTCCGAGTATGCGTTGGAGTACGGAACAGACTCGCTCGAGATGCATGTGGATGCGATCGAGCCCGGAACGAACGTTCTGGTCATTGATGATCTGGTCGCGACGGGCGGAACCATGGAGGCCGCATGCAAGCTCGTGGAAATGTGTGGCGCAAAGGTCGCTGCGTGCTTGGCGGTCGTCGATCTGCCAGACATTGGCGGATCCACAAAGCTGCTCACTCAAAACGGGAGAAAGCTTGTTACTCTTGTTTCCTTCGAGGGACACTAGATAACGTAAACCGACAATCCACGACCCAGCACCAGCACGAGTAACGCGCAGGAGAACGTCCATTCGACGCAGTGCATCACACATGGCGCCTTGCGTCCCTTTGGTTCCTGTGAATATTCGGAATGTGCCGTGATGAGCAGGTGCAAGGTGCAAGGTGCAAGGTGCAAGAAACAAGGTACGGGAGAGTTTATCATTCTTCGTCTTCTTCCTCGTCGCTATCGTCGTCATCGTGGTGGCGAGCCGAGCGTGTGGATCGACCTTCAATGTCGACGTTTCCGGCGAGCCCACGCTTCCGATTGTCCTTTGCAGACCCTTTCCCGCCTTCTTGGTGCTGGTGTTGCTGTTGAAGCTGGTGCTGCTTGGACCGCGCATGGACAAAGTCGTCTCGCAGAACATCCCATTCCCGTTTCTGCGAGGAAGACCCGGCGCTGTTGACGTTGTCCTGGAACACCTTTTGCGCATCCTTCTCCGTCTTCTGCTGCTGTGTAAAAGACAATGTAGCAAGATCGCGATCTCGGACTGCTTCCTGCGCCTTTCGCACCGCATTGAACAGCTTGACCACGGCTGCAGACCCGATTTTCCGCAGAGCCTTTTCATCGCCATAGCTTGGTTGGTCCCGCGGAATAATGTGGTACTTTTCAATCGACGCGACTTTGATCGCCTTCAGACGCGCACGTTCTTTTTCGGCCGCCGCGGCTTTCCGTTCCTTCTCCTTGACTTTCAGTTCCAGATTGGACAACAGTCCCGTTGCAGGTTTCTTTGATTCTTTGGTTCTTCCATCGTTTTCCGCGACATCCTCGGACTCGGACTCGGACTTGGACTCTGGAACAGGTGCAGAAGCAGCCTTTTTCTTTCCCACCTCTGCTTTTGGAATTTGCACAATCTTTTTTGTAGCCACTTCATCCGATGCCTTCTTTCTCAATATCGACTTCGCCGGCTGTTCAGACTCGGAACTGCTGCTGGATGCCGACTGCTCTTCATCTTCAGTGTCACCGTCATTGTCAGAACTCTCGGACTCGGAGGAAAGCGGCTGGACGTGTTTCCCACCAATGACCTTCTGGATCGCAGCTGCAAAAGACGTCGGATCTGCATGGCTTGTTTTTCTTCGCTTCGCTCTCCGCTGCACAATCTTTGCAGACGCTCGTTCTTGCATGGAGCGCTTCATCGCAATGATCGAGTCCCGATCATTGCCCTCCTCATCTGCCATTTCTGTTAGCTCCAGCTGACCGCGAAAGAATGCCTCACCTCGAACTATACTACCGACTCTCAATGTACAAAACCCAACTCAATAAAAAGGATAAGGAAAAAACAAAAACGCAAAAGAAAATGAAGAAAAAGAAAGGGAAAAAATTAAGAGAAAAAGATGGATGAGCGAAAGTGCGTGCGTACGAGCGCTGTACGTTCGGTTTGGGAACGACGTGTTGGGTCCGCACCGCTGCACAAATTCATTAATTACTCGATGCACGAGGATTGCAGCGCTTCCCGGATGCAATCCGACATCGAATCCATCGTCGTTGTACGTGATTTGGCTAGCAGGGATCTGCACAGGCCCGGTATCGCGCAGCAGCAGACAGTATCCGATGCAGTATCCAACTGTTCGAAGAGAATGACGAATCGACACCGCCCAACTGCGTGCGGAAGCGCAGACATTTTCTTCAAAAAATACACTCACTTTTTTCCCTTTCTGGTGCCTTCCCGAACGAATTGGGGCGGCGGATACGACAGCACGTATCCTGCAATCAGCAGCAAGACGACGTTACAGCATACATGAGACACACGCCAGGAAGAGAAGAGAGGAGAAAAGAGAAAGAAAGAAAGAAAGAAAGAAAGAAAGAAAGAGAGAGAGAGAGAGAGAAAATGGAAACTTTACAGAGTCGGCGACAGCGTATACTTGACGAGATATGCAAGAGCTCCCCACGTGTGCTCTGTGGACTCCGTCCACTGGCCCCATGCATTCCGCCCAATGGTCGTGAGAAGCCCCGCTATGTCTGACCGAACTGGCTTTGTGACATTTTTGAAAATGTACATGAAGCGAGACCGCGCAACCTCTGGGTCTTGTCGCTGCAAAACGGTCATGGAAGCACTGCTGACAGCAGACGTGCAAGGAGGGCCGTCACCACCGCTGCTAGTCGTCGGCGATCCCGTCTCAGTTTCCGCAGCAGATGCATGAGAGAGTGCGATTCTTGAACGTTTGGCAGCGACTTCCGTTGCTGCATCTTCATCTTCACGGATCATGCGCACGAGTTGCTTCACAATTCTTCGTTCGGTATCCAGAGAAAATCCTCTTGGAGGGACAATCTCCCCGGCGCGTTCGGCCTGTTTCTGTTCAATCTGTTCAGCCTCGGGTTCGTCTCGGTCCTCTGTTTGCTCGGGAACCTCCTCTGCGTCTTCAGCGTCTTCAACATCGTCTGCATCGTCGGCATCGTCGGTTTCATCTGCATCGTCATCTTTGCGGACGTGGCGGGAAGAGACACCTTTTCTCCTGGATTCGACGACCCTCTTTTGAAGTTCCGAAAACATGGCTTGCAAGTCGCGAAACAGCGGTCCTATTTGGGCCTCGGCAGCAGCGTTGAACGACCATGAATTGGGATTTTGCTTTGCAGACACTGTCGAGTGGTAGCGCAGCAAGGACTGCAGGTGAGAAGGATACCGAGGGACAATGCCTCGCTTCGAACCGTTCTCATCTCCCAGCGACGCGGTCGCGATCGCTGTTGAGGAAGAAGCAGAATTTGGCGACTCCAATATACGCGCTGGGCCAGTCCGAGCACTGCGCTCTCTGCCTGCAGACGATCGAGGAGTCCACAGCTGCCGTTTGCATTCTCGCTGAAGACGCTCTGATGATTTTGTGGCCGGAAGCGTGCGAGATTCTTGACGCACCAATGCAAGAAACTCCATTGGGTCTTTGGGCGGCGCCAACGGGTCAACCACCAGATCAGCGGGAGGCTCCGGCAGACAGGCAGCAGACTTGGACATTTTGCACGCACGGCTCTTCACTCATTCGTCCAACAAGCGAGTCGCCCGAACAAATAATAAGAAGCAAGGGAACAAGGAAACAAGGGAACAAGGGAACAAGGGAACAAGGGAACAAGGGAACAAGGGAACAAGGGAACAAGGGAACAAGGGAACAAGGGAACAAGGGAACAAGGGAACAAGGAAACAAAAAAAGAAAAATGAAAATAACACGAAGAAGCTAGTCAAAAGATTCTGCGGACACATGCCGACAGACTGACGACGGTCGAGTGGCCAACCGGGCATAGCTGTTTCTGCTTTCCGCCGGACGTACAGTTACTACTGATGGGTGGCTGGATGTTGATGCAAGACCGAGAACGTGCACAACTGCTTCCATGTCCTTTTTCTGTTCTGCGCTTCTCGCTCTCGCACTCCGTTTCAGCCCCGTATTGCGCTGCGCTGTGAACTTGTTGTGATCGACGTCCGTGTATCGTTCGTCCCAAAAACCATCAGCATCATCGGATGACGCTCCTTCGATCGTTGTTGTTTCTCGCGTTTGTTTCCTGGGTTGCTGCGAATCCCGTAGCTCGCACGCAAAGCACCCAACGCTCTCCGGCCGAGTTCCCAGTTCACCGTGCGCTTCACTTTTCTCGTAATGGACTGACACTCGGGACGGCGTCCGTCACTTTGTCTCTGACCGCCATCAATCTGTGCACGTCTCCTCTTTGGAACGCTACGAACGGCGGTGGCCGCTTCCTTGGCGTCTATGACTTTTCCTGCGGGAAGGAGGTGCTTGATGCGGCAGTTACCGTCGACCGCGTCGTTGCGTTTCTCGTCGTTTTAAAGCACGATTTGCTGAGCGAGAAGCAGCTTATTGCAGCGGAACTGGAAGACTGGATCGTCAAGGCGTCCTCCAAACCGATCATGTTTGCGCGTCCTGAGGAAGTCGATCTGGACTCGTACTTCGCCAGCACGAACTCGTCTGTGCTGCTCGAGGTGACCGCCTCCAATGCTGCAGAGACGAAGCTGAATGCTCGTTTGCTCGAAGTGTCGATGAGCCAAGTCCCATTTTCGCAGTCAACGGTGTCTGCCGACGCCCTTCCCTGGGTTGTCGTTGCTGCCCATTATGATACGCTGTCTTTAGTCCCGTCAATGTCTGCCGACATGAGTTCTGCCGGCTTGCTCATTGAGCTTGTGCGCCTTGCCGCGTCAACCTCAACGTCAACGTCATCGGCGTCCTCTCCGTTCCGTCTTCTCTTCCTTCTTGACGGAGCTGGAAGAGTGAACTTCCATGGCTTGCAGAACTACTTGCAAGGGCTGAGCGCCGACCTTCGCGATGAGATCCTGATGGCTGTCTATTTGGATGCGTTGGACCCAGCCCTGGTAACCCAGAATGGCATTTCCATCGTGCGACCTTCGGACTCGTTTGTGCAGACTGCTGGCTCCGCGAAGCCGAACAAGGCGGCCAACGATTTCGTTGACCGGTTGCAGGTTGCCATCGGACACAAGTTGAGCAAGTATACTCGCAAGTCATCCTCGAACGTGCCTGCGAAAGCATCGGTGGTGGTTCGCAAAGTGGACCTTCGTCGGGATTTCGCGCTCGGACACGAAGCATTCACGATGAATGGGGTTCCTGCAGTGTCACTGACGGCCATTGCCGCTAGCCAGATCCAGCCGCAAGTAATTGGACGCAATCGCATCTTCAGCGTGCCGGCGCAGAACAGCCTGTATTCTCGAAGGGATGTTTTGAAGACTGTTTTCGAGAGTATTCTGTACGCTGCTGGGAAGTATGCCAAGGTCGACGACGCGCCGCCAACCGATGCCTACCGTGCTTCGGATGCACTGCTTGCCAAGTACGAGCAAGAGCTGACCGAGAAACCCGTGTTCCCCGGCCACAGGGGCGCGACTTCGGATATCATTTCGTGGCTGCAGAACACAGCCGAAGGGCGCGGCGTCGTTCGAGAGATTGCTGTTGATGAAAAAGACGGACTAACGTGGTATGACAAGCAGCGGATTACCGCAACTCTGTACAATGTCCGAAGCGTAGCTTGGGATCTCACTATTGCAGGGCTTGTCATGGGATGGACCGGCATTGTGCACCTGATCATCAAGAAGCTTGCCATTTAAAAACTTGACTCCTTTCGAGAAAAAGAAGGTCGTCGGAGTCGCAGCAACATGTAAATTTTCCGCGCATCATTTCAATCGGCCGTCATCCTCATAAAGCGCATAACTATACCTATTTTTATTGTACATGTGGTTGTTGTTGCCTTCTTCTTGCAGCGGCCACTTGCTCCAGGGCGGATTGTCGAATGGAAGAGGAGCCCTGTAACTTTGGCGACGAAGGAGCCGAGTTGCGCGCCGGCCCATTCGCGCCGGAGGGCGAGTTCAGACCTCGCAAGCGCGCGCGACGAGCAGCGGCAATCGCATCAATGGCCTGCGACCGAAATATTGCATTTCCTGACGACGCCGACTCGTTGTCGGACACAGCCGCCACAGCCAGCCCGGACGACGGCGACTTTGGCGACGCTGAAGAGTCCGAAGACAGCATTCCAGGAGTCTCTTCGGGAAAAGATTCTGGAGAGCTGCTTGAATCTAGCATGTCTGCATCTGCCACATCAAAGGTAACGGAATGCATCGAGTCTCGTTTCGACTGCAGCAATTTCCTGGGACTGGAGCTAGGACCACTGGGTCTGCTGCTCAACGACGCCTTCCGAGACGGGGAAGACGCGACACTTCCAGCATGACGGGGCGAGTGGCTTTCTTCCTCTGCCTGCCGCAACGACTCTCTTCGTCTGCGCGGGGACAGTTCCGAGAACACGCTGAGCAGGGCCAAATCGCGCGATCGAAACTGCAGTGTTGCATGCGACTGCAAAAGACTCGTGTAGTGATCCAGATTCGAAAATCGCCTCACGAGCCTTGCATCCTCCGCTTCTGCAGCGGCATGTGCAGCCTCCACTTCCATGCATGCCTCTTGATCCTGGTCTCCCGCATCGTCGCTGGTGCACCGCACACCAAGTCTCGCCACATCCGCCGTCCTCCCAATTGCACACGATCTGGACGACACGAGCATGTTTGTCCGAACAATCAAGTCGAGTCGCGACTTCCATGACTTTCCCAGCCTGCTTCTCAAGTCCGCTTTCCAGTGGTCAACCGATCGCAGAATTCGTCCAACTCTAATCATCGGAAAAAACGCCCTCTCCTCCAAAAAAACCCACACAAAAACACATGTGAAAATCCAGGAATGTCCAGTGTCCGCCCCATTAAATGTCAATACGCCACACATACCAGATAAATAAAATGTTCAAACAACAACAACGACAAAATCAGCAACATACCTCTCTACAACCTCGTCGTTAGGCACAATGTCCGCAACCGACTCCAAAGCAAGAAGAACCAACCGCTCTGTTCGCTGGCTGTTGTTTTTTAAAACATAACGTTGTGATTACGTTGCGATCATGCTTGATTGCTTGAATTGTGAGTGAAGTCAAGATTACAGGAAAACATAGAGGACGGAATGGTGATGATCATGGTACGTACATTTCTTCCTCAAAGCACGATATTAGCGACATCGAGCCCTCTGCTGGTGAACAAACAATGGCACGAACGACAAAGAGTCTAGAAGCTGCAGGAGCAATGAAGCAACAGGAGAACCACGAACTTGCGAACCTTTGCCAACTGACGGATTCTCGTCCGGCTCACAGCTTTCTGTATCAACGTTGAACATCAAACAAAACGATTTTCTTACCGTAGTCAAATCTTCGTTCTTTGCTTTTTTCTCTTTCTATTATTTATTTCTGTTTGTTTGGGGGTTTTTTTAAATCATCAAACCCTCAAGCAGCACCTCTTCAAAGACAAGGACAAAGACAAAGACAAAGACAAAGCATCTCATGGCTCCAAAGAGGGACCTTCCCCACAAACTCACACCGGCCATGCCCGAAGATGCCGAGAACCAAGAAACCCGTTGATTTCCCTCTCGTCGCAGATTACTGAGCAGCCGGATGATCATCACATCACGAAGAAGTGTGATCGATTGCATTCGGAATGCGCTTTCTTTTCAAATCAGAGGACAAGAAGGGAGCAAAGGCAAAAAGCGTCGTCAGGCGCAATGTGCAACGCCGCCGACCGCATTCTGTTTCCATCCAGCGTTCCTTATTGAATGTTGAATCGATTTGAGGGGAATATGTTGGTTGCGATGACCCTCTGATGATGCAGAGCAATCTGCATGGAAGAGTTGGTGCTCGCCCCCCAAATGAAAACACGGGGCTTGGATCTGTCTTTAGAGACAGCTTAGCCTAATGACCATTGATGATTCATGTTTTGGCGGGCGGAGTCGAGCCGGTTGCCAAAGATCCGGCACTCGGCAAATGGTCGGGAAGCATGTCGAACGATGTCGAACAATGTTATACGGTACAATTTCTTCGACCCTTTTGTCTTTCCTTTTCATTTCCTCGGGTTTAGACACTTTACACATTCACTCGCACACGCACACACAGACACACAGACACAGACACACAGACACACAGAGGCACAGACACACAGAGGCACAGACACACAGAGGCACAGACACACAGAGGCACACAGGCATTCGCTCGCACACAGAGTCTGGCACATTGACGAGCTCATTTGGAACCGAGAAAACACAGCACATCGCAGCAAAAGGCATGATCGGACGAACCGCGTTGTGGCCCTGCATATCGCGCCCGTTTTCGCGCATCCTCGTCCTCGTGCTGTTCCACTACGCACTGCTGAGCGCCGTGGTGCATGTATCGTATTCCCACAAGCTCGGCACGCACGCGATGCTCGACGGAAGTTCCAGTGCGGCGGAATTCGGGTTCCTGATGCTCCAAAACACGTCCAGAAAATCGCTGTTTTCGCTGTTCCCGCCACAGATCCAAGCGGAAGCTGTCGTGCAGACGCTGGCGTCGACAGCATCGAGGTTTAGGCTTGGTGCATTTTCATCCTTGCTGGACGACTCGCGAACATCTGGTGTCGCGGCACGGACGCCGGACATCACGGGCACCACGGCGAGCCCACGAGTGTCATCCGACTTGCTCAGGCGGCTGTTCGCTGACGGGGACGACGGGAACAACTGGAGCGGCGCGAAAACGCTGGAATCGGATGCAAAGGTGGCGACGGACGAGGCGGGCTTGCAGGCCACGCTGAACCCATCAGACACTTACGAGGGACAGTGGCAATTCAAGACTGGTCTGCAACAGCTGTGCGGAAACTGCACGTCGCCAGAGCTAGAGCCAGACATTGGGTTTCCAATTCAGTTTCCGCATCCGCACGATTCGTCTGCGTCCACGAGCGACTCCGCAGACACATCAAAGAGAAAAATGTTTGCGCTTAACGCAAGAATAACCAACCTACGAGTAGACATGCAGGATCCCAAGAATGCAAACGTGTCAACCATGATCCAGCATTCGAATTTCCCTTCCAGTCTCCAGGGATTTTTCTCTAGAATTTTCGCACCCGCAGCAGCAGCAGGGGCCGAGCTGATGTACATAGTGAACGGTGTTCAGGTGCTGAGAGACGGGAGATACTCGTCGGACAATTCAATGTATGTGTATTGGACCGGCGTGTATTTCAACGAGTCCAGCGTTGCAGTCATGATTGGCGCGCCGGCTCGAGCCTACATTGACGGCTTCAAAGCAGGGATAGACAGCCTTGAAAGCATGGTTAATTTGTGGACTGCATATGCAACGCAGCTGGAAGCGGAATTCTCACGATCGCGCACGCCAGCTGCTGCCGCTGCGCCATTTGAGCATCCGCACGCATGCTCATTTCTTGGGGCGTTCAAGTTCTCCAAGACCGGCGAATGGACCGATAAGTACTTGCCCGCGGAGTTCACGTCGCAGCCGTACGCGACGTCAAAGAACCCAAACTCAAAGGATGGCGACGCTGAAGAGTATGTTTCCATTTTCCAGGTGGAAGGCGAATTTGAATCGTATCGCACAGCTGCCTGTCCGCTCATCCATGTCGTCTTTGCGGGCGAATCGTTTGTTGCCGAGACATTCATGGTTCGGGCGACTATTTACGCAATCATCTTGTCTGTGTCGGCGCTGTTTCAGCTGCACGCCATTGTCCGCCAAATGAAGCACGCGTCGTCATCGACAGCCGCGTCTCGTCTCTCCATTCTTACGATCGGTACTCAGACGATGTTGGATGCGTATTGTTGTTTGTTCCACCTCATGACGGCCCTGATGATACCATCGTTGTTTTCTGTCTTTTCGGCCCTTGCATTCCTGCAGTTTTTGCTGTTTTCCATTTTTGAAATGCGAACCATGTTGTCTGCCCACCGAGCACAACAGGGCAACGGCGGAAACGAGGGATGGGGTGTCTTCAGATTTGAGGCCGGTGGCCTGTATTCGCGATTCTACATGATTCTTATTTTTGGGATTGTGTTCATGTACAACCTTGGAAGCGTGTTTTGGCGCGTGGTCATGGTTCTGTACTGTTTCTGGATACCGCAGATTGTCAGTTCGATCTGGTCGAATTTGCGACGCCCATTGGATCCTCAGTACATTGTAACAATGTCCGTGTCTCGACTCGTGCTACCTGGCTATTTCCTGCTCCTGGAATCCAACTTTCTCGAGGTGGAACCGAACCCGTACATCTTTTTGGTGATCGTGTTGATTGTGGCAGTTCAAGGCGCCATTCTCTTGTTACAGTACCAGAAGGGGCCGCGATTCTTTGTTCCGGATCGCATGCTTCCTGCTCGCTATTCATATTACCGTCCGCTTCCGCAAGCAGACGTTGAGGCTGCCGACGGAGGCGATGGTCCCGACGGTGCCGGTACCGGTGCCGCTGCTGCCCACACGTGCGTGATTTGCATGCAGGAGATCGAGCACGCCCACATTGGTACTCCGCGGATCATGGTGACTCCATGCAACCATCTCTTCCATTCCGAGTGCCTGCAGCAATGGATGGACATCAACCTTGTCTGTCCCACTTGCCGCGCACCCTTACCAGAATCATGACGAGTCTGTGACACGCCGCCGTTTATTATTATTATTATATCCTTACCACAATACGGGTTGTGTTGTTTGTTTTGTTTGTTACCCACGAGACGACTTCTTCCTCTTGTTCTCCTGCTGGTTCTTGTTGGACGACGTCCACCACAAGTGCATTCCACCCCCCTCGCACTGCTGATTTTTCCCCCCGTCACCATAATCATCATCGTCACCTTAAACATGATTTTTTAAATCTAATTTTAATTTAGAGATACGTACGGAACAAAGAAAGAAAGAACGAAAGGGAGCAGTTGCTGTTGGTGGTGATGCAGAAGTGACGACGACTAGGCAAACGAGCGGATAGCCTGAATTTCGTCCAACAGAGTCTGCAGCGATGCATCTGACGGCCCGTCGATTCCACGGAGTGACGGAAACAGCGATCTGGCCTCATCGAGATGAATTGGAGCTGCATTCGCGAGAGAAACCGCAACAAACGGATGAATGCCGAATTCTCGGACAGCGCTGTCCACGACTTTCCGCATCTTTTCTGTTGATTCTGTGTTGCGGATTGTTCCAAATCGCGCGCAGTAGCTCATCACAGTGTCCTGCATCGCCATTGCTTGTGCACTGGTCGCTGGTTCGGTGTCGTCGGAGTCAGCAAGGCGAGATTCTTGCGTATTTCTCAGAATTTGCAGAACTTCCGCATGAAGCAGTGGCTTGGCGCGGGTGATGTTGCCGAATATCCCAGGAAACCGAAGCTCATCTGCATCGTCAGTCGTATCAGACCGAATGTTCTGGCGCACAAACGTCATTCCCCTTTCTGCACAAAGCAACAAAAAAGCAAGAAAAACAAAAGGAAAACCATGGCCACGCCAAAACGCTGCATTTGTCCATCTGGAATTCAGGAAAATCCTGAAGGATCAAGTGACTCTCCCGGGTCTGCGCAGAGGACGGCTCTTTTCCTGATCTTTCCGATAGCTGTGGGGCAGCCGGGCTTGCGGTCCGGCATAGCTGTTTTCCCCCGAGAGACCACCTCACGTCTCTTCCCTTCCTCTGGTTTCCGTGATTCCTCTGGAGTTCTCCTGATTTTCCAATGCATTCTGCATGTTTCCGTCTGTTCTCTGCAGCATCCGCAATGAGCAGCAATGCACAGCAGCAGCAACAGCATGTTGCACAGAAGCGCAAAGAGATTGAGCAGATGCGGCAGCAGTGGCTTCGTGAAAAGCGCATCGAAGAAGACAGACAAGCCGTCGAGAAAGAACTCGGTATGCAAATCTTCTAGCATTATGGTTTGTCTACCGTGATCGTTCGCCTTTTCCACGAACGTTCCATCTTTTCATTCTGTTTTCTTTGTTCTTACAGTACTTCCCCTCCCCTCCCCCCTCTTTGGGCATTTTCCCAACAGGCATTCGTCCACAATCATCATCGTCATCGTCTTTTCACGCGGGTCCGACAAAAAGCAGTGCGCGAAATGATCAGCAGCAGCATGCGCCTCCAATATCTGCAGAAGCGAGCATACGATCCAGTTCAAATGCTCTTGCCCAGTCTCTCTCGTCCTCGTCAGCGTCCTCGTCCTCGTCAGTGTCAGCGTCATCGTCGTCTGTGCTTGTAAACTACGACAACACCACAGAGGAAGTGATCAACAGGCTTGCAGACAGGCTGACGGATAGGCTGCGAGATGAACTCCGCGAAGAGATTCGCAAGGAGTCTGTCAAGGAAGAAGCGGCGCGCCAGCAAATGGGAACGAAACTGGAGCGCTATCTCGCATCGGAAATTGAAGCACACACATGCCCAATTTGTTACGAGCTCATGGCTCCTCCTGAACGGGCTCCGATGCTGTTGTTTCCATGTGGTCACTCATTCTGTGCAATGTGTTTGAGGACACATGCGCGGACCCAGGTGCATGCAGACAAGTGCCCATTGTGCAGAACCAAGATTCAGTCGCAGGCAAGCAACATATCCTTGCAAAACTTGATTGAGAACTTCCTAAAACGCCGAGCTCGGATGATTTCGGGAGAGAATCCCTTTTCTCCCGCCGAAGAGGCCGCTCTCCTGGCTGCCAATCCAGCCAATCCGCCGATCGGTTCCGTGCGAACCTCTGCAGCAGTGTCTGGAATTCTGAGCGACGATGTGCGCTATTTGCAGGAATACAAGACGTTCTCGATGCGGTGCGAGGTGCTGCGAAATGAGTTTGAAGACTTGCAAGCGGAGGCAGCGACGCTCAGCGCAAAGTCAAAATCAGGAACTGTTGTCCTTCAACGGATGGAAAAGGATGAGGTGGAGCTGGAAGAGCAGATCAAGAGACTGACGCTGCAGCTTGAGATTGCTCGGGAGCAGACAGAAGAGCAGCGGGCCCGGGTGGAGGCCAACGAAGTCCAGCTTGCGACTGCTCAAAAGAGACTGGCGGTTGTCGAAAAGACCTACTCGGGGCTCAAGCTGCACAAGGACAAGGCCAAGCTCATCCTCCGCGGTACGAATCCCCAGCTCGCAGCGGAAGAGTGCTCGGATGATGATGATGTCGCCGCTGCAGACGCGGGTGTGGGTGCAGGTGCTAGCAGTGCCAATTCATACCGTTGAATAATACCACGTCATTGTCATGCATACGGAAGGAAAGTATACATGAACAGACACGGTCAATACTGGCCGACACTAGCACGTTTGTTTCACAGGAATTCGTGCTTGCGCGTAGCCATCTGTCATTCGTTGGTTTCACTTTTTAATTCAAATATGGAGCGTGGGTGCGCTGAGACGACGCATTCGCCTACGCCTACCGCCTCTTCCTCTCGTATCTCCAGGTGCATCAATCGCTGCAAGTGAGGACACGGAAAAAGCGCCTGCTGCTAGGGCCGCCAGAATCAAAACGCACCCTTCTCAGGAACAACGTATCATGCTGAGAAAGTGGCTATGTGCGGAGTACGACACCATCCTGCTTCCGAAGCTTGAGATCCAATGCAGCGTATCGCAGGCGTTGCTCCAATAGCAAACAACCACAGTCGTAACGGGCCGCGTATGAGCAGCCGGTCGGGTTTTACTTTCATTCTCTCCGATTCTTTGCTCTCTCTCTATCAAACGTCATTTCTCTCCTAAATCGAATTTTTAAATATTTAATGCGTGCCCTCTTTGCGTCTGTTTGCGTCTGTTTTGTGCAAGTGTGTAAGTGTGTGTGCATGATGCACGGGGTACAAAGCAGGCAAAAATAACGCGCCCAGTAATTGACGATGGTCTCGAATTGGTCAGGATGGGTCCTTCTCGACTTGTTCGTACATTTTGAACAGGTCCTGGGTCTGTTGTTGGCGGAGGCAGTGCAGTGGCCGTCGCTGTTTGTGTCCATATTCGAGTACGCTAGACTGCTTGGTGCGCCGCTTCGGTACATTACGGAGTCCGACTTGTATCTATGGATCGGAATCGCCACTGCACTCTTGTTTATCCCTGCGATGTTCGTTCTGAATGCAGTGGCCGTCCGAAACATATCTCCATGGTTCAACCGGTACATTACACATTGGTCGGAAACAAAAAACAAGATTTACATTACTTATGCATCGTTCTCCATTTCTTGCCTGTTTCTCATCTTTTGGCTGATCATGGGCGCGTCCATCAATTCAAACTCACTGCGGCCTGCTGAGTGGAGCAGTGGGTTGATATTCGGGATTCTGTTCTTTGTTGCCATGTTCGTCCTTGGAGCGCTGTTCTTTGCAGTTTTTTTGGGATACGTCGGACTCGCGAGACTGCTTTACGACGATTTCCTGCTGAACCACCCGGATGTTCGGGACAAGACGCTTTTCTTGTGCGTTTTCAAAAATCTCGTACACAAGCTCGTGTACTTTATCATTCTGTTCTCGTATCTGCCCACAGTCCAAGCACTGTTGCTTCCGCTGAAAGCAACATATCGAACCGTTGCTCCATTGTGGACCCAGGTCCTCGGAGGAATCCTCGCTGGACTGTACGCCCTTGGAATCGCAGTGGTCCTGTTCGTGCAGATTCGTACAGAAAGGAAAAGATTGGGTCGTGTGCAAGGGAAAATTCACGACATCTTCCGCCAAAAGCACCCAGGAGGTGTGGTGGGCACCTTGAACGAGGTTCCCGAGGTTCTTCTCCAAAAAATTCTTGCAGATGCTGCCTTGGAGCGCAAGAACAGCGGCGAACGTCAGAACCATCAGCAGCAGCGGCTCTTTTCCCATCTTGGAAAATCGTTGCAGGCGAGCTCCGTGAAGAAAGTTGTCCCGCTTGCATCGCCGCAGCTTCAGCATGTTCCGTCTGACGGGGCCCAGGAAGAACGCAAGCCTGCACGCCTTAGCGACGCAGAATACCAGAAGTTGTTTGCCTTCGCTGCCAATCGGAACCCCATGATGTTGACCGAGTTCGAGCACTTGTTCTTGAAGACTCGGGATGAGGAGCAGTATTCAAAATGGCTTCATTTCCTGACAATGGATCCAGTCACGTTCTGCGACACTCTGTCCAACGACGATCTCGAGGAAGTTGCAGAGGCAGTCTTTGGCACCGAGTTCTCGTTTCGAAAAATTGTTGCAAAACGACAAGCGGAACACGAATCTGTGGCAGACGACCATATCCATTTCGACGATTTGGATCCAGAATGCAATTTCGCTGTTCGATTGGTGGACCTTTCAGATGGAGCCGCGAGAATCGACGAGTTGCGGATCCTCGGACATACCCTTGAATTCGATCGCCAGTATGCGACGGCGCGGGCAAACGTTGGGGCCTTTGGAGGTTCAAAGTTTTATTACGAGGCTCAGTTCTTGAGCCACAAGTATGACGCGGAATGCCAGATTGGCTGGGTGTCCAGCAATTTTGGATCGGGCTCTAGAACACGCTCTGCGGGTGTGGGTGATGACGAGAACTCGATTGGGTTTGATTTGGTCCAGCAGCGCGTCTTTGAGTATGGGAGGTCGTTTCCGTTTCCGACGTGCGTTGATCTGGAGAAGCCGACGGTTCTGGGTCTCGCTATCGACTTGGACGAGGGAGAATACTGCCTCTATATTGACGGTCGCCGAGCGGTTCGCTGTTATTCTCCCAGGCTTCGTGATGACGGCAAGACCAGAGCTGTGTACTATCCCGCAGTGTCGATAACCCGAAACATGACGTGGGAATTCAATCTGGGGGCTACGCCGTTTGCATGCCGCATTGCAGGTTTCAACTCGTTTGTGGAGCTGGATACTGAGTATTGCAGGGAGAGCTCCTCCATGCTCGGCTTTCTTTCGCATACTCAGAGTGTCTATGAGCAAGGTCAGCGTTTGAGAAGCACGCGGTCGTTGCTTGCGTCAAAGCTGTACCATCGATCCACCGAGTTGCTTCGTCCGTCGGTGCATGTCCCGACGACCGTGAACATCGAGTCCTCAAACGACGACGATTTGGACGACGACGAGTGCGGAGTCGACAGGTCCTCCGTGGCTGGTCCGGGCGATGCAGGGTCATTTTACGCATCGAGCGACGCTGCAGCACAGTTTTCTCTGAACAATGTCCAGTTTGCAAAGGCGATTCCGCAAAAGGCGCTGCGTGGACGCTGGCGTTCGCTGTTGATTCGGCTGGGGATTGTATCTCCTGTGCGGGAAAACAAAACAGCGGAACTGCAGAAGGTCCGTATGATGGAGGTGCAAGAGTACCATGATCTGCTGGCGCACGCGCGTCAATTGGTGTACATCTGGCGATCAAACGACTCGGGATTGATGACGTTTTACCGGTCTTTTGAACCGTTGTTCTTTTGGTGGAAGTTTGTTCTCCTGTCGGAAAAGATGATCATGCTGCTCATATCAGTGTTCGGCATCGAAACAGACAGCCCTGCACTCTTTCAGTCCAGCTCTTCATTGGCCCTCATGGGAGTCCTGCTTGTTGCGGGCCTTGGCACGCGGCCATATGTGAACAACCGAGAGGACTGCTACGACATCTCGATGCGAACCATTCAAATGGCGAATTGCGCAGTGGGTGTAGCGATTGCCGTCGCATCGACCGATCCGGACAGCGCATCTTCTGTTTACTGGCCCATCATTTTGATTGTGCTGAATGCCTTTGCTGTTTTGATCACGGTATTCTTCTTCAGTCCCCAGATCTACATCCGAAAAGTCCGCTCGTATTTTGCGCGAAAGGCAGAGAGGCAGGAGGAAAAGAGGAGAAAAGAAGAGCAAAAACGCAAGTCAATCTCGCAGAGATTGTACGACTCGGCAAGAGACGGACACGTCGAAGGATTCATCCGGCTGTTCCGAAAGTACTATCCGCAACGGCTGGTCAACCTCGAATATCGCGATCCTTCTGAAGACGGTGCTCCAAGCATGTTTTTGGTGGCGGCAAAGTATGGGTGGACCGACGTTGTCCACGAGCTCTTGTCTTCCGGCTCCGTCACGGACCTCTACGAAAGAGACGAATACGGCAGAGACGCCCTCGAACTAGCCTATGCACATGGATGCGTTCACACGTATCAGTACTTGTTGATGTCTGGCTTCTTGGATGCTCGATCTGTGCTGGTGATGTCGCATCGTGCACTGACCACTGCGCTGTCTGCGCACCGCAGCTATGACGTGGAGTCTCTTCTGCACATCATGCCGCCATCTCAAATCCAACAAGCATTCCTTTGGATTCTGGAATCTCATAGCTATGACCTTCTTGCTTTATTTGTGCAGCAGTGTCGACAAGCGCAGTACTCTTTGTTGAATCTTACAATTCCCAGTTCTTTGATTACCCCTTCCTTCTACATGAGATCGTTGCGTGAGGGATTTGACGAATTCTTCCTCGAATGTTTCAAAACTATGCGTCCCGAGCCCGCGAGAGCATTGTCACAGCAGCAGGATGCCGGGGTTGGGGACGTCCTGTCTGGATGGCTGCCGGCGGGCCAGAGTGCGTTCGAAATCTATCGCGGGAGCCGTTGGTTCGAGCCCTCGATGGCCGTCGTCCTTGGCAAAGCGTTCGAATCCAATTGCAACCTGCACATTTCTGCTCTCATCTTGCAGGCATGCGATCTCTCTGATGCCCATATTTCGGCAATGTCCTCTGGTCTTGCCAGCTCCCACAGCCTGCAGTCGCTCGATATTTCCTCAAATCCAAATATCACCGCTCGTGGCCTCTTGCACTTGTTCCACGCACTCGAGGAATGCTGTCGAGTATGGACTCTCATCAACATCGCTGCCATTCCTTTCGCTGTCTCCGCATTCAGTCTCCGCGCGGTATCTCACCGCCGCTTGGCTGCGAACGCACTCAGCGAGCCGCCCACTGCCTCCTCGTCAATCCCGTCGAAGGCCAGCATGGAGTCTGCGCACAGCAGAGATCTCCCAGCATCTCCGCTTACTGCACTGCAGCACCAGTCCAAGCCGTCTTCTTTGGAGCCCCACCACCCCCAAGATATTGTCAGCGATGCCATGTCTGCTCTTGCGCGCGTTTCCGTTGCCCGGTTGAATGTTTCCGCGTGTGGTGTGTCTGCCGAAGCGTGGATGGTCTTCGTCGAAGAGTTCATCCGCCGTTTCTGCCATTCCGGAGAGCAACAACAGCACCAACAGCACCAGCGAGCGGCGCGAGGTGACCGCAGCGATCCCTCGCAGGCCGAGCCACAGGACGATCGCGCCCGATTGTTAATGCATTCGGCACACGCATCAAGAGCAAAACAGTCTGTCGATGCACCGCAGGTAGACCGAGTTTTGCCGCAACCGAGTCCGCAGTGGGCTGGCGAACAAGGTTCTCCTTTCTTGGTTCCAGCCGTTTCGCAGTTTGGCATTACGTATCTGACACATCTGAATGCTTCTGGGAATCCAATGCTGCGCACCTTGTCTGGAATGGCCAGCATGGGAAGACTTGTCGACAATTGCGACAGCCTGCAATACGTCGAGATGGGAAATATGGACGTTTCGCATCCTTCTGCTCCAGGAAAGTCGATCGAGTCCTTTGCCAGCCAGCTCACGCATCCGCATCCTAATCTCTCATTCCTTCATATCATTCGTGCAGAGCTGTGTGACTACGATATCCAGCTCCTCTTTTCTTGCATCCTCGACAAGTTTCCCAAGCTGAGGGCGCTCGCATTAGCGCAAAACCAGGTTACCGACGAGGTGGCACCCGCGCTGCATGACTTTTTGAATGGGATTCTGCCTCGTTTGAAGCCCAAGTCGCCGCTGGAAGGCCGGTTCATGCTCGATCTGAATGGGTGCATGTTGGGTGTGAAGTGCGTGACGCGCATTGCGCGCCTCGTTGCCGCTCAGCCGTCCGTTTTGGATTGTCGACTGCAGGTCTTCATAGCATCTGCGTATATTTCTCAGGAGTCGGTTCGTGAGCTGCAAGATGCAGTTTCCAAGTCCCGCGAAAAGCGCGGGGATCCAAGCTCCCACATCCTGTACATTGACGTCCTCGGTGACAGTAATAGTACGGAGGCGTCTTCCCGCCCGTGACGCCCGCAGCCACACACGTCTTTCATATATATAGATATGTATGTTTGCTTGTTTTTCTTCTGACTAATGCCAACGGTCGTAAACAAAAATCAGAGAACAACAAAACAAAAGAATGTACTTTAGTGGAGAAGCGGGATTTGAAAGCGCAGATTGCAACCCGGCGTGCGGGCCTTAATTGTCTGCTGCCAGCCGCCAACAGGGGGTTCCATTTCCATTCGGCGGGCCGGTCTGGTGAAAAGGGGGTTTCGTGTCTCCGAGTGCATACAAAGCATTTCATTTCCGTTCCTTTCCGTTTCTCTTAACTTTTTTTTCCTTTACGTTTATAACTTTTTTCTTTTTCTTCTATTTTTTCTCTCTCTTCTTTCGTATTATAGCTAACCCCGCTCTCTTACACCACTACTAACCCCCCTCATCATTAACCCAAGATGGCCCGCACCAAGCAAACTGCCCGCAAGTCCATGGGAGGCAAGGCCCCCCGCAAGCACCTTCTCGCCACCAAGGCCGCCCGCAAGTCGGCGCCCGCTGGTGGTGGAGTGAAGAAGCCCCATCGTTTCCGCCCCGGTACGGTTGCGCTGCGTGAGATCCGCCGCTACCAGAAGTCGACCGAGCTGCTGATCCGCAAGGCGCCGTTCCAGCGCCTCGTCCGTGAGATTGCCCAGCAGGCAGGCTCCGGCTCGTTCGGCGGACAGGGCGGAGACCTCCGCTTCCAGTCGGCCGCAATCGGCGCACTCCAGGAGGCCGCCGAGGCGTACCTCGTTGCGCTCTTCGAAGACACCAACCTGTGTGCAATCCACGCCCGCCGTGTCACCGTCATGCCCAAGGACATGCAGCTTGCACGCCGCATCCGTGGCGAGCGCGCAACCGCCACTGCCCAGTAAATCCACCGGGTCGTGCGATTGTTGCTGCTGTTGTCAACGTTGCAGCCTTTTTTTCACTGTCAGTTTGTCTGTCTTTTTGTTTCTTTTTGGTGTTTATAGACACCACCACCACCACCACCACCAGTTGTAGCAGCAGCAGCGTTCTCCACAAACAAAAAGCTGAAAATACTGATTCCGCCTCCCGTCCGAGACACAAGCTACACGCTCCATGAACTACAGTGAGTGATCGGCACCAGCATCAAGCCACCCTCCCCTCCCGAGCACCGAGTCTCAACTCGCAAGTGCAAAACGAAGCCACGTTTCCCTACCAGTTAACAATCATACTTCATCTATTCTTATACGTGAGCGCATACCGCACCGCACCGCACCGCACCGCACCGAACAGTGTTGTGGACTGCAGAGCACAGCTTGTGGTGGTGATGTTTTGGATGAATTTTCGCAGATTCTCGTCTGCTGCAGAGCGGCGGACAGGGATTGTGATGATGAATATGGGCGGACCGAGCACGGTGTCCGAGACCGAGTCGTTTCTTTCGCGGCTTTTCACGGACCGCGACATTGTGCAGCTTCCGTTCCAGTCCTACACGGCACCGATTCTCGTGCGGCGGCGGACGCCGGATGTGTCTGCAAAGTATGCATCGATTGGCGGCGGCTCTCCAATCCGCCGCTGGACAGCCAGCCAGGGCGCGGCGCTCGAGTCCATCCTCAACGCGACACAGACGCAGACGTTGTTCAAGTCGTATGCAATGTTTCGGTATGCAGACCCGCTGACCGATACGACGATTGACGAGCTGTTGCGGGACGGGATCCGGCGTGTCGTGCTGTTCTCGCAGTATCCGCAGTGGTCGTGCACGACCGCGGGGTCGTCGGTGAATGCGTTCTTCAAGGCGGTTCGGGCGCGGAATCTGCAGAACGAGTTCCGCGTGTCAATTATTGATCGGTGGGCGACACATCCGGCATTCATCTCTGCGCTCGCGAACCGCATCGAGTCCGTCGTGCCGCTTGCAAGTGCAGATTCGTACAATATCCGACACGCAGAGTCGTGGAAGCCTGGGTTTGATGAATCGCTCGTGGCCCTGGCTTCGTCGTTTGCAGACAAGCGCCTTCAGCACAGGGAAAGGAACACGGTGCTACTGTTTTCTGCACACTCTTTGCCGATGAAGATCGTCCAGAAGGGAGATCCGTACCCGCAGCTCGTCGGCGCGACCGTGTCGGCAGTCATGGACGAGCTGAAGCGAAGAAACCCTGCGGGCCCGCAGTTTCCGTACTTGCTGACATGGCAGTCGCAGGTAGGGCCGCTGCCGTGGCTTGGCCCAAAGACCGATCACGTGATCGAAAAGCTTGGAAAGCGCGGCGTGCATTCCGTGATCGTCGTCCCCGTGGCATTCACGTCGGACCACATCGAAACACTCTCCGAGATCGACCATGACTTTGGAGAAACAGCGCAAAAGGCGGGGGTTAAGGTGTTCATCAGAACACCGTCCATGAACGGCGCCCCGGACTTTGCCGACGCACTTGCTCAAGTCGTACGAGACCACCTCGAAGAACAACGAAACCACTCGCCCCAGTATCCTCTTCGCTGCCCAGACTGCACAAACCCGCTTTGCAGGCCCATTGACAACCCTGCCTTTCCCATAGACTTGTAAAACCCTCTCTTCTTCTTCCGTCCCCCGTCTCTTTCCCGCTTCTCCCGTCCTCCTTCGTCCCCTCCCCCTCCCCCCTCCCCCTCTCTCTCTCTCTCTCTCGTTGTTGTTGGGTTGTTGCCAGCTTCTGCTCCGCTGAACATGCGCAGAAAAGAAAAAGAAACCGAAACAATAAAAAAATAGAGGAAATACCGGCCATCTGCTCAGGCATGCGAGCTGGCCGGCGGGATCGGCTCTTGGTCGGTGCAAAGCCCGAAGGCTCTGCAAGTTCTTTTCTTTTTTTGCTTTGCGGAATTTTGCGACATCCGCCTGGAAGTTCACGTTCCACCGCATCCTCCTCAACTTGAATCGTCCTCGTAATTTCACGGTTGAACCGCAGCGGAAGAACGGCTGCACTCGGGGAAATGCCTATTCTCTCTCGTTCTTTCCGCAATTCTGTCTTTGTCGCTTTTCATCAAAGACTGCAGTAACTGGGACGAACACCACGACGACGACGACAACAACAACAACAACAACGCCGCCACTGCTTTGGATGACGAGAAAATGGTAGAATCACAGAAATTGGGTCAGCGGCAGCACTTGTCGATAGACAAGGTGAATTTGCAGAAGCCGCTTCTTGCGCAAGTGGTTCGCATGCACCCTGACGACTATCACAAGTTCATTGAGATGCCACGGATGCACACCGCGGAAACGAGGATTTTTGAGAAGGACTGGATGGATGCCTGCACAATGGCACCGTGGTGGCATCCAATCGGGATCTGGGGCCCGATACTGTGGGGATATGCAGCACTGTCCTTTGACACAAGGTACATCGCTGCAGGGCTGCTGCTGTGGACATTTGTAGAGTACCACGTTCACCGGTTTGTGTTTCACTTGCGACCGCGGACCGCGGACCAAATCCACTTTCACTTTCTGGCGCACGGATATCACCATCTGCATCCCATGGACGTCAATCGCATTATGCTTCCGACCCCAATCCACCTTACGATTGGACTCTGCATGACGTTCCTGGCGGTATGGCTTGCGGGAGTCGACCCGGGCCTGTCCATCATGATTGGCTTTGGCTGCGGTTACGTTTCCTATGACCATTTCCACTACGCGCTGCACTTCATCAAGTCGCGCTCGTTTGCAACGCTGCGCAAGCGCCACATGAACCACCACTATCTGGATGATCGGTTTGACTTTGGAATCTCGCCACCTGCACGCCTCTGGGACCATCTGTACAACACGTCGAGCACAGTTGTGGTCGACAGCGGCGCTGCTTGTGCCGGGGCTGCTGAACACGGCTTCATGAAGCCTGGCGCACGATCGGAAGTCCCAACTGACCATGAAAGTGACTCGGAGGCAGATGAAGAAAGCGAGATTATGAGACGATGCTTCATGTCCAAGCGGCGAGATGCAGAGCCGCTCAGTGACGACTCCGATGAATCTGGCCACTCTTCCATGGTTTCGCGGTAGCAAGTGGCGTGCACTCGGCCGCACAACCCCCCGCAGCACACACAGACGCAGACACGCACACACACACGCACACGCACACAGAATCGCAAAAACCACCCAGAGCGTACAGAACACACTCGTAAAGGTAGCCATATAACCATTCGCACATCGGCACGCTGTCTTGGAGGCAAAAGCATCACATACTCTTTTTAACAAACAGTCAAAGAAAGAAGAGCGTTTTATACGAAATCATTAATAAGACACAAACACGTGGCACATCCTACAACACATACAAAGCCGATAATTAAAGCACACCCACCCACCCACCCACCCACACACACACACACACACAGACAGACAGAAAGGGAGAGAGGAAGGAAGAACAAGACAGAGCGCCAAACCAAAAACAAAAACAAAAACAAAAAAAAACAGAAGAAAAGCAATCCAAAAGAACGACTGAACTGTACATGAGACGATCATCCCCACCGACAGACGTCGAGAGGCAGATGTGAAGAAGAAGAAGACGGAGAGCAACCGCCAGAGCAGCCGGAAAAACTCCGGTAAATAAAAATCACTGCTCTTGCTCTTCGTTGGACTCCGACTGAAGCAACGCAACGGCCTGTTCGTGGCTGATCTTGTCGACTGCGGAAACGCGATTTGCATACGAAGTGCAGTAGACTTCGTCATAGTACGTCACGGCCTGGTGCTTGAAGGAAGTGCAGATGAACTGCGTGCTTCCATCCGCAGTCTGCGAGTCCTCCACAAGCCCGGTACCATCCTTGCTCTGACTCGGGCCTGCAGAAATGTCAGGCACCATCTTCAAACGAGACAGCCGCTGGATCATCCGAGCCACCGCAACGCAATGGGAGCCATCGAGGTTTGCATCAATTTCGTCGAACAAGTAGAACGGTGCAGGATCACAGCGCTGAATTGCAAAGATCAAGCAAAGCGCGAGCAACGACCTTTCGCCGCCCGAGAGGTGAGAAAGCGACACAGCATTGGACGACCGGCTCCCAGCTGCCTTTTTGGATTTGAAATTGCACTGGATGGAAACTCCTGTGTACGAGTCGATGGACCCATGCTCGCGATGGACACTGCCTGTTTTCATCACAAGATCTGCCCAGCCATTCGGAACCACTTCTTCAAACACCCGAGAGAAGTTGCGAGCCACTTGACGGAACGTGTTGTGGAGAGTCTCATCCTTTTTCTGGTCAAGATGACCAATGAGCTCGGAAATCGCAGCGGATGACCGGTCTGCCTCCTCCAGGCGAGCCTCGAATTCTGCGCGCTTCGCCCGCGCTTGTTCCCACTGATCCACAGCTTTGCGGTTCACGCGGCCCGTGTACTGCTTCAGTTTCTGCAATACTCGGTCCAGTCGTGACAGCAAATCGGCCGTGCTTAAATGAGACACATTCTCCAGATCCCGTGGAAGCGTCCCAAGTTCTCGGATTCTCGCCACGGTTTCGTCTCGCATTTTGAGTGCCGTTGCTCTGCGAGCGTCCAGCATGGCCAGATCTCGTTGGGCATCCGCAAGTTGCGATGCGGCGGCTTCTTCTTCGTTCCCGTGCTCCTCCGCGGCATCACGAGCCGAATTGTACTCGGCGCGGGTCTTCGCGATGCGGTCGCCAATGGATTCCAGCTGCGCTATGTTGTCTTGCATCTGACGACTGACGCTCACCAAATCCGCCTCCAACTGCGAAATGTCGTTAGCTGCGAACGACGAGCGGTCCGACATCACGGATGAGGCACTGAGCAGAGACAGTCTTTCTCGGTACAATCTTGATTCGAGCTCGGTCTTGGTCTTCTGCAGCTGCTGTTCAAGCTGCTTCTTCTGCGACGAAATATGCGCGATCTCGTCGTCCAATCTCTGCCTTTCCATTCGACACCGTTCAAACTCTTCGTCCTTTGCCTTGGTGTTCTGACCACCCTTTTTGCTAGCCTTTGCCTTCGCCCGCAGTGCTGCAACAGTTTCGCTTCCTTGCTGAATGTCACGCTCGACAGCAGTGAGCTTCTGTCGTGCGTCGTGCAGCAATTCCAATGCCCTTTGCTCTTCTTCGCGGAATCGAATGAGATCAGCATGAATTTGAGAGATCCGGCTCTTTGCGTTCGAGAGCTCTCGACGTAGGCGATCCGCGTCACCGCACAAAACACCATACGCTTGGTTTTCTTTGTCCACAACATCCTGTGCTTTCCTCAGTTGCTCCTCCGCGCTGTCCCGCTTGGAAGACGCCTGGGAAAGCTGCCGAGCAGCAAGAGATTTGATCGCGGACTTGTCCACAAAGCCACCTTTCAAGAAGCCCTTTCTGGAAACAAACTCGCCCGTCAACGTGACGGCATCGCATCCAAATTGAACGGAAACAGTGTGCGCAATGTCGAGCGTTCGACACAGCACACATCGTCCAAACACCGTCTGAACGGCAGGCTCGATGTCTTTGCTGTATGTAAGCATTTCTGTGAATGGAACCGCATCGTCATTGAACTCCCGTTTCAACGCCGCAGCATCCAAAGAGTGCTTGTTTCCAGACTTTTGCATGTTGGCTGCTAGCTGGGCAATGGGGAAAAAAGAAACCCGCCCCGGTGCTTGACGAGCATAGAATTTTTTGAGCAGCAGCGCAGCAGTCGCGTCATTGTCCACCACCACAAACAAGAGAGAGTTTCCTCCGACGACATCGAACGCCAAGTGCAGGCCGTCTGCTGACGGCGAGACAAGGTCCACAAGCGGTCCTTTGACACCGCGCTGCATGGCAGCAGGGAGTTCTGTTGCAATGGCTTTGATGGACTGCAGACCGTGTACAACCTCGCGAGAAGAGGTCTTGTTGAACAGAGCTTCTGCTTTAGAATACGTTTCCTTGCTGTCGCGAAGAACTTGCGACGCCTCGTCTTGCGCACGCTGTGCATTTCGGAGAGACATCAGCGTTCGAGAAATTGCTTCGTTCTTCTCCTGCAGCGCGGAGGTCTGCGTCTCCTGCTTTCCCTCTAATAAAGACAGTTCATCGGTCAGGGCACGAACTTGTTCGGAAGCCTTTTCTGCAGCTCGGCCGTAGTTCTCGACGGTCGCCTTCACGACTGGAAGCCTGTTCTTCGTGGCCTCCTTGAGCGCCTCTTCCTGTCTCTTGATTTCAAATTCAACATTCGATTCGTCCAGCATCCTGAGCTCGACTGCATCGCGTTGCTGCAGGATGCTCCTTTCTTCCTCTTCAAGCTGCTTGATCTCGTCTCGAATGCCATCGCGTTCCTTTTCAACGCGGGCGATTTCCTCTTGAATTTCTTGCATCCTTGAGCGTTTCCTAGAAGGTGCTGCCGGCTCCTGCGACGACTGGGAGTTGCTGTGCTCTGATTCAGAATGGAGTCTCTGCAGCTGAACTTCCAGTCTCGCCTTCCGTTCCATTGCCACATTCTTTTCGCCTTCGCAGACCCGCTTTCTGCCCTCAAGCTCATCCAAACGGTTCATAAGACCTTCCATCCGCGAATCTGCATCTCGTCGCAGTGCCTGCGCGCTTGTCTGTGCATCCTGCGCCACTCCTACTCGAGAAACAATCGCCGATCGCTCGGACTCGACCGAGTCCAACTGTCTTCTTGCCTCTGCCAGCTTCCGATCCGCAAGTGCATATTCGACGGTTTTTCGTTCATTCTCAAGCTGCAAGTATTCCGCAAGATCCTTCCTCTCTTCGTCCAGTTCGTGCAGTCGGTCGTCCATTTCGTCCAATTGCGAGCGCACTTTCTTGCGCTTGTCCTCTGTTTCGGCTAGCAGCTTGCTCGAATCTCCTCTCCGCTCGTCATACACCCGCGTTCCTGCCACTTCCTTGAGCAGAACAAGCCGTTCCTCATCGGTTGCTGCGACCAGCTTTTCAATTTCGCCCTGTCGAACAATGTAGTACGGATTCGATCGCGAAAATCCCGCGGTTTCCAGCAGATTCGTCACGTCTCGAGAGCTCATCGGCTTCCCATCCACACGAAATTCCTCCGACTTCAGCCCGACCATCCTCGTGATCGCAACCGTCGGCTTGTCAATTGGAATTCGACCGTCTGTATTGTCCAGCACAATCGTCACGGAGGCCGAAAGAGTTGATCGTCCTGCTCCGTCATGCAGCAAACCCCGTCGCTCTTCAGTGGACAGCGAAGAGTACCGATCAGAAAGAACAAACTCCAATGCAGCGAACAGATTCGACTTTCCAGACCCGTTCAGTCCAACTACAAGGTTTGATTGCGAGCCAAAATGAACTGCTGTCGGCTCGCGGTACGACTTGAAGCCTGTAATCGTCACGCTTTTTATGTGCATCCTTTGTAAAAATTCACCAAATTCACCAAATACAAGAAATACAAGAAATGCTAGAAGAAAACAATATTACATAATTAAGTATATAAATGGGAAAAGAAAAGAATCATATAAAAAAAGGAAGAGGAAAAAAAAAAAAAAGGAAATACAACGGAGCCAACTGGGGAATATCACAGCTTCGGAAATGTGTGAGAGTTTCTTTAGTGGTTTTTGAAATAAGCAGGAATGGAAGGTGTGGGAATGGCGGGAAGGGGCCGTCGAGTTATTGCTTACACACACGATCTGGCGCGGACGCACTTGAGTTGCGAGTTCGCGCGCATCCACTGTTCGCCAAAAGTCGTGTCTCCTCGCACTTCTCGGGTGACTGGATGGACGAGAAACCGTTGTAGATGAGATCCGCGGTTGCCCTGCTGGGTTCGTCATGACTCGCGAAACGAAAGGAAGGCTGTGTTGCGACAACCAGCTGCGTGTGCGGTGTTGTTTGTCTGTTTGTTTGTGACGGTGAAGAGAATATTGATTTACCACCGAGGTTGAAAAAAGAAAAAAGTGTGCGCTCGAGTTGTAATGAAGCTGCGCGGATACGACTTTTTCCGGTCGATTGGATCGCCGCGATTCATGGTTGCGCCAATGGTCGATCAATCTGAGCTTCCGTTCCGGCTGTTGTGCAAGAACCACGGCGCGCATCTCGGATACACGCCAATGCTGAATGCGAGTATTTATTCCACGTGTGGAGATGACCGAATGGAAGACTCTTTTTCAACGTGCGCGGAAGACAGGCCTGTTTTTGCCCAGTTTGCGGCCAATGATCCGCAGAAGCTGCTCATTTCTGCAAAGAGACTGGAGACGCTGGTGGACGCAGTGGATATCAACCTTGGATGCCCACAGCATATTGCACGCAGGGGCCACTATGGAGCGTTTCTGATGGATGAGTGGGACTTGATTGCATCCATGGTCAAAATTCTTGATGATAACCTTGCGATTCCCGTCACGTGCAAGATCCGAGTGTTTGCAGACCGAGATAAGTCGGTTGAATACGCAAAGATGATCGAAGCGGCTGGGTGTTCGGTCCTTGCGGTCCATGGAAGAACAAGAGAGCAGAAGGGAACGAATATGGGTGTTGCAGACTGGGACACGATCAAGGCTATTAAGCAGGCATTGAAGATTCCGGTGCTCGCAAACGGAAACATGGAGACGTTTGAGGATGTGCAGAGATGTATCCAATATACAGGATGCGACGGCGTGCTTTCTGCAGAAGCATTGCTGTGGAACCCAGCCTTGTTCAGTGGCAAGCTGCTTCCCTCGTTGGACTTGTGTCAGGAATACGTTGATCTCGTGCGTCTGCACCCGTGTCCTTTGCGAATGGTGAAAGCCCACATCTTCAAGATTCTTGCGTGTCTGATTCACAGTCCAGAAAACCATGATCTCCGACAAAAGCTCGGCACTGGGTGCGCGTCGCTGGAAGAATACGCAGGAATCGTCACGACTCTTCGCGAGCGGTGTGACGCGAAGGGGCTCGTTCCGCTTGTGGAGATGTACAGAGACCGCAGAGAAGAGTCTAAAAAGCAAAAGGAAAATCTGGAAGCGTTTGCAAGCTCGAGAAAGCGAGAGGTTGCCGTCATTGACACATCCGAGTCCAGCAAGAAGCAAAAGACTGTTGCAGCCGCAGTTAGTGTCCAAGATCATGATTCCAGCTGCTGCAGTAGCAATCTGCAAGATGCGCCACCGTCCACAGCGTCTGTGTCCTCCGAAAGCACATCTCACCTTTGAGCAGCCACATTCCACCCGCCCGTACAACGACCTCACAGCGCCAGCCCGAATAAACTAGACCTGAAACAATAATCTTTTCATCATCATCATCATCCTCATCCTCAAGAAGCAGAAGAAGAAGAAGAAGAAGAAGAAGAAGAAGAAGAAGAAGAAGAAGAAAACGTCACAAGATTCTCGAGCCCAGCTTCCCCAGCGGCCGTAGTAAAAAAGGGCGACCAAAAACCACCACATACATAAAAGGAATCATCGCCCTTTTTCTCTTTCCCCTCTTGGATTCAACATGCGGCCATCCGAGTCGAGGCTTCCCCGAGTCTCCCAAGTCTCCTTTCCCCCGTCCAGTCCAGTCCAGTCCTCACTCATTCCGTACTCGCTTTCCTTTCACATTCGTTATTCAGTGTTTTGGCCATTTGGATTCTTCTTTCTGGATCGTTTACGTGTGTGTGTGTGTGTGAGAGTGTGTGTGTGTTTATTTTTCTTTTCTTTTTTTCTTCTCTGTGTGTCCGTGTTTTTATTATTGTGATTGTGATTGTTATTATTATTATTATTTATTATTATTATATATACACATCTTATGCTGACTTTTTTTGCCATTCGTGTTTGATCTTCCACTGTTGTTGACGCATCCTTTCCGCAACCCATTCTGTTCAGCGTCCCTCCTTTTTCATCCATCTTTTCCCATTATCATTATTATTATTATTATTATTTATCATTGTTGTTAGTATTGTTGTAGCTGGGGGTTTGCACATACGGAGCCGGATTAAGGGTCTAGGGTTTAGGTTTATTGAGGGGGGACGATGAGCCGACATTCGGGTGCGCCGTACGTGATCACGATAAAGTATAATGATCGGAGCATCGTGCTGGAGCTTTCGCCGAGTTCGACGTATCGAGAAATGCAGCAGAGGATATATGATTTGACGCGGGTGCATCCGGACCGGCAAAAGCTGATTGGGTTCTGCCCGGGATTCGTGCTTCCTGAAGACCCCGATGTGGCGGTGTCGATGCTTGGCATCAGTCCGTCGAGGACCTGCGTCATGGTGGGGTCGTCTGATGATCCAGTGCATGGTGGATATCCGTTCAATGTGTTTCTGTCAGCTCCAGAGCGCAAACTGTGCGTCATGGAAGCTGAGATTCTCCGGCTGCCGTCGTCCGCGCAGGACTATCTTAGAGACGCGGAAGTTCTTGCACGACTGAACCACAGAATCGCAACCACAAAGCTTGATTACATCCATCCGCCGCGGCCAGGTTACAAGCTGCTTGTTCTCGACATTGACTACACATTCTACGACATGAAGAGCATGGGAAAGGGAATTTCGCTGTTCAAGAGGCCATACACTGACGAGTTTCTGCAGTGGGCATATCAGTATTTTGATCTCATGTTCTGGTCGCAGACAACGTGGAACTGGATTGAAGCAAAGCTCTCGGACATGAAGATTCTGTCTGCGTCAAACTACCATGTGTGCTGCGCGCTGGACAGAGCCGCAATGTTTCCAGTCACCTCAATTCACAAAGGCGCGCTGAAAACACACGAAGTGAAGCCGCTGCAAGTGGTTTGGTCCATTGCGGGGCCCGAGAATGGGTATGGCCCGCACAACACATTGCACATCGATGACCTGAGTAGAAACTTTGCGCTCAATGCAACAAACGGAATCAAGGTTCGTGCGTACAAGAATGCCCCCGTAATGAGAGCGGACGACAAGGAACTGATCTTTCTGCAGCGCTATCTCGAAAAGATTCGATCTTCTGCAGACTTTTCAAAGTTGGATCACAATCATTGGAGAAGGAAAGTCACGGAGCCTGGAGAGGATACGTCGCATTCGCAGCATGGTGCAAACTCCCCGGTTCCCGAAGAGTTCATGGGCACCCAGCCGACGATCGCCGCCCCGGTGCCATCGATGTTTTACCAGTCGGATGGCACAACCTTTGACTCCTCATTGACTCAGCTGCAGCAACTGCAACAGCACATGCATCATCAGCAACAGATTCAGCAGCAATATCAACAGTATCAGCAGCAGCCGCAACAGCATCAACAGCACCAACAACATGATTCATCGGACAAGAAACAGAATGCCGGTCCTTCAAACAAGGCTCTTTAGCATCCCGTCGTTGCTCGCTGCTCTTTTCTTCTTCTTCTTCTTCTTTTTCTTTTTCTTCTTCTTTCTTTCTTTCTTGCTTGCTTGAATACATGCTGCGATCTTTTCAAAGTCGGCACCATTTTCCCACATCCTACCTAGACACTTCGCACCACCCCCTTCTGTATCGTATTGTGGCTGGCTGGCTGGCTAGCCGGCTGGGTGAAGTCTGTTCTCTTCGTGTTCTTCTTCGTCGTCGTCGTCTTCCTCTTCTTCTTCTTCATTTTTTCCCCCTCTCCTCTTCCCTTTTCTTTTGGTTTATCGTTATGGCTGACAAGTGGCAACTCGAATTTTTGATTTTTCTCGTGCTTGCTTAGAAAGATACCTAGATAGTAAAGACAAGCGTTCTCTCTCTGACTCGAAGACTGTGTCGCGTTCTGAGAACGGGGCAAACGCAGCATTTACCCTTGGCAAAGCTACCCGGCATAACCGAGCACCCAGGTAAGCTCAAGACTATGCATAAAAATACAAAACGTACACGCGTGCGGGGGCGCATGTATGCAACAACAAGCGTTTGCACAGCGATGCAAATCAACGGCGCTTCAAGGAGAGGCAGGATTGTTCAGAAGGGGCGACGAAAGCAGGTGCTGATAGTCAGTGTTCTTCAAAGGAGTGAAATTCAAAAGTCCTCCGTTTGCTTGGACGATCCTGCGTCGCTTGGGTGACGGCGTGCGCACGAACGAGTGGACACTTCGCGCTCCTGAGCCTGGCTCGGAGTCCATGCCGCTTCGCACGCTCTGTCGGTCTGGAGACAGTGGCGGACTGCTGTCCACCGACCCCAGCAAGATAAACAAGGCTTCCTGAATCGCTGCATTGTACGCATGGCGTGCGATGGAGGCTGACTTGGCCATCTGCAGCTCATCTGAGATCCACGCACTGCGGTATCGAAGCGGCAGACGTTGAACGGTCTCCTGACACGCCGCAAGAAGACGAACATCACCAACCTCTTTTGCAAGTCGAGACGCCTCCGAAAGAAACATCGAGGCATTCTGCAGGTCTGCGCTCTCCAAGCATGAAAGACCACTCTCGTGCATCCGTTGTGCAATGAGCGGATAACATGTGGAAGACACTGCCAATTCAGCATCGCTGACCCGAGGATTGGCCAATGATGACAACACATGCTGGCGCTGCGTGCTGCACAACGAAGACCAAACTGCAGCCGTGTCGGACGCCGGCGGATCAAAAGAAGAGTGCACGATTTGAACGTGATCCGAGACATCGTATCCGAGAAGCTGGCCAATAACGCACATTGCAAGATGCCAGTCAAGACGCGCAGTCACCAGCAGCTTTGGACAGTCCAGCATTCTTGTCTGGCACTCCAGCAGCGCCTGTGCCGCCTTGTCCATGCTGCCCTGCGTGCCATGGATGCAGGCAACGTGGAACGCAATGCCGAACAAGAGTGAGTGCACCCCCACAGGGTGAACAGAATGAAGAGATGAAGATGGTGATGGAGGTCGAGGTTGCTCAAGAGAGACCTCTCCCGCATGCAGAACATATTCTGCCTTTTCCAGGACATCGTCGATGCGGGCGGTCTGAAAATCGCAAGCCCGCGCATAAGAAGCGTACAGAAACACAACTTCGGCACGATAAGAAGGCGGGAAATCTTCCGGGTGCGCAAAGCATGGATTGACGACCCTCTGCGCAAACAGTTGCAGAAAACCTAGATCGAACCGCCGCCCAATGACTCCTGCCCATGCACACGCAACCACGTCCACGTCCACGTCCAAGCCACTGCCACCGCCACCGTCATTGCTGTTTCCTCCACTCGCCGCACCAAGAGCACCGCCCGTCATCATCGTTGTCGTGTTTGTTGTTGACAAGCCGACCCTTTCGAAGCACTGACGCACGAGCAAGTCTGCGTTCGCATCGCCGGCCGTGCCGAGCTCCGTGCGAATTAGCGTCAGGAGGATCTGTCGCCGCATACACCTCCATGCAAACTCCTTTTCTTTATCTCGCGTACACGACGAAGACGAGCAGTACTGCAATCGCTCGCGACACTTCGAGATAGCAGCAGAGTTCGTGCATTCATCGCCACTCTGTATCCAATACCGAACCTCCCACAAATCAAGAGAGTCCAGCGCCGCCGAAGCCGCAGCAGACGACACAGTGGGGGACGGCGCCTTGGAGGGTGCATAGGGCTCAGTTTTGGATTCATGCATGCGTCTATGCAACCAGCAAGTTCTACAAAACTCGACGGTTCTCGCAAAGAATGCAAAGTCGGAGTGAACAAACATGGCCGAGAGCGCAAACTCGACGGACGGAAGGTCGAACGGATCATACAGCACAGAGCGAAATGCATAGAAACAGCAAATCGAACACGACTGTCTACAGAGTCGTGCAATCTCATAGTAGATCTTGTGCAGCAAGACTGCGCCTTTTGAACCAATTCGCAATCCTGAAGCGTCGCCACACTCCAGTTCACCATCCTCGCCAGAGTCACATCCGGCACCAGGAAACGATGCGTGTGTCTGTGTCTCGTGGTAGATATCCAATGCAGCAAGCAGCAGTCGCGTCCTTTCCACACTGTTTCGACGCAAATGCATCGCAAACTCGTATATCCGTTTCGAAAGGTTGTACCGATCAACCGCTGCAATCGACATTCTCTCTCTCTCTCGCTCTCTCTTTCTCTGTCACACACACACACACACACACACACACACACACACGGTGCCACTCTGTGCCTCGCTCCGACTGTCTACTTCTCAAAGGGCTGGTATCACCCGAATAGGAGAAACAGTTGACCGTTTTGCGTATGATCATCAAACAAATAACAAGATACCAGAAGTTTGTTTATCAAGCCCGCTGTGGGGACGCGATGTTCCTACCGTAGTCAAGTCCTCATTCTTTCACATTCTTTTCTTTCTATAACATTCTGTTTGTTTGTTTATTTACTATCGAACTCCTCAAGCAGACAAAACATCGCATGGATCCAGAAAGGGGTCTTCCCCACAAACGCAAACCGGCCATGCCCGAAGACGCCGAGAACCAAGAAACCCCGTTGATCCCCTCTCGTCGGAGGCCGAGAACAAGAAGAAGCGATGACCCTTTGATGCAGAGCAATTTGCATTGAAGAGTTGGGGCTTGCCCCAAATAAAAACAAAACAGCATGTGGCTTGGATCTGTCTTCGGTGACAGCCTAGCCGGTGATGATCAATCATGAATCGTGCTTTGGGGAGCGGGAAAAACATAAAAACAAGCGTTGGAAAAGCTCCATTGGTTTCGGAAGCGGGAATTATGTAAAATCCCCGACTCCCTTTTTTGGAGGGCGGGAAATTTCCCCTTTTTCCCTTCTTTTAAAACCCACATCTACAGTCAGCAGCAAACCCAGCGAGCGTTCCCCGCGTGTCGGTGTGTTTTTCCGTTTTGTCCTTTTCATTCGGTTCGGCATCCTGGTAATAATGATTTTAATTGCATTATTTTATTTTATTTTATTTGAAGAAAAAACACAAAACACAAAAATACAGACGGTTTGCAAGAACAAATGAGGTCCGTGTCAATCATTGTGGCAGGAATCGTCGGTGTTGTATCGGGAGTCTACATCTTCAAACCGCCTCTCGAAGAACTCAAATCGTATGCCTTCGTTTGCCAGCTTTCCCCTCCTTATTTTTATTTTATTCTTTTGCTTTCCCGTTGTGCTTCTCTGTTTTACAGCAGGTGTTTACTCCGTTTGACGTCTGTTTTTTTTAATGGGCAGAAACTCTCTTCAGAAAAATGCTGCACACAATTCCCCTGCAAAACCAATCCAATAGATACTCTGCTGTGCACTACAGCTGGCAAATAAATAAACCGCGTTTCTTTGTTTCTTTTGTCTTTGTTTTTCTACAACGGTTTTTGCTGTCCCCTTACAAAGCGTTTTGGAAATGAGCTGGCTTTTGTTTTCGTTTTCGTTTGTAGTGTTATTTATTGTTTTGTCCGTTTCTTTGTTGTTCATAGCGTCAAAGACAGAGAGTGTGAGTGTGAGTGTGAGTGTGAGTGTGAGTGTGAGTGTGAGTGCGAGTGAGAGTGTGAGAGCATGGATGGGTGCTGGGGCTGCAAAAGACCGTCAAGATTTTTTTGAGCGACGGAGCGAGTATATAGAGCAGAACCGAGAGCTGTTTGTTAGGGTGGCAAAGCGGCAGGAACTCGGAGAGAAGGAGCGAGAGCAGCGCGAGGCAATTCAAGCACGGTCGGCTGCAACCTCCAAGTCCGCGTCGAGGTCCAAGACCCGGGATTCCAGCCTTTTTGAAGTTGTGAGGCAACTGAGACAAGCAGAAGAGGAAAGCAAGGGTGGGCAGAAGCGGGCAGAAAGGCAGTTTCCGAGGGTGAGTGTGCGAGAGACGCTGCTGTGGAGGGGGGCGTGCGAGCCGAGTGATGAAGGACAGGAAGAGGACGACTTGGCACATCGATTAGGGCTTGATCCGAGGCCACGATCCAGGCGACCAGCGTGGGGCGTCCAGAAGGAGATCGCGGAGATGGTGAATGTCGCGACAATCAGGGTTGAGCGAGACAAGAAGATGCTGGGTTCGAGAGACCTTGTGCAGGGGAGAGGGGCGGCGCCAGAGTGGAACTGGATCCTGTGGGACGATGATCATCATGTGCCCGTCAACACCAAGCTGCGAATTAATCCAAGTGCATACGTCACCGAGTACGTCGATCCGCCTGTGCGCGTCACGAGAGACAGAGACGAAGTGCAGCCCGTTGTAATCCCGGGAGCACTGCGCACACGATCCGTCGACTACTCGGCTTCACTACATCTGCCTGCAGCGCGCGATGGCCACGATGGCGGTGGCAACGACTGCGACCACGAGCACGGCATTCGTGACCATGACGACAACGACGACGACGATGATGATGATCATGATCATGATGATCCACAAGCGATACTGCGCAGGAAAGCACGGCTGAAACAGCAGCATCACAGACGAGATGGAGGAGAGGACGTCGATGGTGCTCGAATAACAATGCCGCGAGCAGTGATTGAGATGCTTCCGGAGCCGTGTGCTCCACCACACAAGTCGCTTGCAGAGCTCTTTTGTGACACTCTCAAGGGGCCGTATCCACAGTGGGTCTCGGTAACGCTGCACATCATGCCGGTTTTTGAACTGCCTGCGGGAGTCTCGATGTCGGATTTCGAGCAGGGAAAGTCCATTATCGTGCCGGCAGTCACTTCGCGGGTGACGCATGTCTTTGGTGCATTCCAGGACGTGTTCGGCGCCGTTTCGCCCGACGATGTTGTGGGAAAGCCCATTACAAGCATCATTCGGAAGCCAGAAGTCGATCCTTTGCTGCTTAAGAAACCCGAAAGCGAACTGACCAGCGCAGAGCTCTTGCGGAAGCGGTTCTTTCCAGACGAAAATTACTTTCCGTATTCGTGGATCATTGCAAAGCGGCCGAAAATGTCGGCGCCTCAGTCCATGCGATACAACATGCTCACAGAGGTGGAAGTGCTTGCAAAGAAACTGGTCGTCCACAAACCAGATGACTCGGGAGAACCTGCAGAGCCGCAGTACGACGTCACGGGCGACATCAGGTACTTCGCAGCCATGCAAATCCTGCCGCCACCCAAGTACGCGCAGTACGCAAGAAAGGTTCCTGAAAAGTACACCATGAAAATCTTTGCAAAGATGGATCCGTTCGGAACAACGGTCGTCCGAAGCGAAGACGCATACTCCAGCGACCAGTAAGACAGGCAAGAACACGCAAGAACAGGCAGTCGAGCGACTGATGAAGGATTTTTCTTTTTTCCGTTTACCAATCAAACCAACATTGACGACGAGCTGCGCGTGGAAAATGGGGCTTGGGGGCAGGCTGCTAAGAACGCATATTCGTTTTTTAGATATAGGAACGGATATCGCTGCGGTCTGAACGGTAATCGATGGGGCAGTCGCAAACCGGGTCTTCACCGTGCGAGATCACGCGGCCGCCTCCAATGTAGATTGCAGTGTGCGACACCGGATTACCGTACATGACCAAATCGCCAACCTGTGCCGAGCCCAGCGAAACAGATCGTCCATGCTGCATCAGAGTACCTGTGTATCCTGCGCTCCAGTTTTCCCCATTCAGAAAATCGGGTCCCTTTCCGTACACCGTCCAATACGCCCACGTCGCAGCCGACGAGCAGTCCGAGTACTTTGGTGCAGACGGCGGATACACACGATCTGTGATTCCGCTCCATCGCTGGCTTCCCTCTGTGTAGATCTCCGAGCCGCGCTGGTTGTAGAGCGCCATAGCAGCAGTATACACTCCCTGGCGATCACGAAGAGCCTCTTCCGGAGTCAGTCCGAGAGCTTCCGAGAACGTCATCGAGTCTGCAGAAACAGCCAAAACAGCCGCGAATCCAACCACGAGCGCAAAAACTACGCGCACACCACACACCATTTTTTATTGAATAGAAAAGTAATATTGTAATCAATGCTGTATTGTATTACAACTCAGTATGCAAAAAAAAAAAACCTTATTAAGCGATATATTCTGAGAATCCAAAAAGTGCGGAGAAGCAGCAAAAAGACGGGGAATTGTTTCTGCATGAAAGCACTGTCATGTCATGTCATGTCATGTCAGGGGACAGCTTTTTGTTTTTTTTACAGCGGGTTCTCGAGGGCTTTGCGTCTGTTGTATGTTTTACGACTTCTTTTGTTTCTTGGGAGCTTTGGGGATGCAAAGAACAGAACAGAGATGCTTTTTCTTCTTCTTTCTTTCTTCTTATTGAATTGGGGTTTTCCTGTTTTTGTTTCCTCCGCTTTCCATCCTCAAAAAGGATGGTGTCCGGCGCCACGGAGGAGATATTTTTGTAGCACAAGTTTCTACTTTGTAACGATTTTTTTCTTTTCTTTTCTTTTCCTATTTTGTTGCTGCTGTTGTTGTGAAAAACGGAGAGAAGCGACCGAGTGTGAGAGACTCTGGGAGTGAGGGTGGGTGGGTGAGAGAATGAGACTACCTGCAAGAGGGGCCTTGACGGAAACAAAAGACAAACAAAAATATAATATAAAAAATATAAAAAAAAGGGGATACTTCAGAAAACACATCAAAGGCAAAAACAACATCTAACAGCTCGCAACAACAAACCTTGACACGGGGGGTCATTACGGAGAGTATTGTGGCGATGTTGGAGAGTACTGCGGGCTGGTGGGAGAGTACTGCGGCGAGGTCGGCGAGTACTGCGGGCTTGTGGGTGAGTACTGCGGCGAAGTCGGCGAGTACTGTGGGCTGGTGGGAGAGTACTGCGGCGACGTCGGCGAATATGCCGGCGACGTTGGAGAGTACGCTGGAGAAGTTGGGGAATAGGCAGGAGACGTCGGGGAATACGACGGCGACGTTGGCGAGTAGTGGGATGTTGCTGGATTGTAGACCTGAGACATCGGTCGATATGCCGGACTGGATGGCTGGTAGGACGGACTTGTAGGCTGCATGACTGGTGTCGTTGCATAGTACGACGACGTCGGCGAGTACTCTCCATATCCTGCAGACTTCATGTACGGCGAAGCTGGGGTTGCAGAGAATGCTCCCGGAGTATAGCCGCTCATATCCGCCGGGGTGTGCCCAGAAATGCCTGGTGTGTGGGAGGGATGCGCAGGCGAGAAGAATCCGCCAAAGGACCCATCTTCTGGTGCACCGCCGTGCGCACCAAACCGAGGAGTCATTCCACCCATGCCCCAAGGCTTTGGAGTCTCAGCGCCGCCTCCGTAGTATGGGTTAGGCGTTTCACCACCGTCACCCATGCGGCCCGGCGTGCGCCAGCCATCGCGACCGGGGGTCTGGGCGCCAGAAGCACCCCAGCCATGTCCATCGCTCATGCCACCCTGCGTGCGCCACTGACTGCCGGCAGTCTGGATCTGCTCCGCTTGCGCAGCAGACAATAAATCAACGGTCTCGGAAAGTTTGTTATCGTCCAGGAAAAGACCAAACGAACCCGTTCCCAGAGGGGCAAGCTGGCCCAACATGATGTTTCCAGAAAGACCCTTGAGCCGATCCACTTCACCGAATGCAGAAGCCTCGCACAGAATTTCCACAGACTCCTCGAAAGACGCTCGCATCAACGGACCAGCATCCGATCGATTGATTCCATGGCGAGTGATCGACATGAGCTGTCCATGCGCGGTCATCACATCGCAAAGAATCGCCAAGTGGCGGTAGTTCACGTACGAACCATCGAACTCGATGACCTTTCGCAGCTCACGAAGCAATGCTCCGCGAGCACCTTCAATTCCCAGACATTCAAAGATCTCAACAATGTCGTTGGACGTCGTCTTCCTCGGATCAACTTTCTTGAACGACAGCACTTCCATCAGATTTGTTCCATCTGTATCAAGGAGCCACAAATTCGTCCCTTTGCCTTCCTCACGCATGTACACCTTCTTGATGCCCTCGATACCAGATAGTTTCAACTTCATGATCTGCCCTTCCAGAGACTTGAAGAAGTCCAACCAGTCTGTCTCCCCCGAGTTCTCCTTCGTGACACCTTCAGGAATTGGGCGTACTTGGATTGCCAGCACATCGTCGTTATCATCCGCATGAATGCAGGCAACCTCGCCAGAAAACAAATCTTCGATACGCAGCGCAACCGTTGCGATCGCAAGCTTCTTGTCCAGCATCATCGCACGGTCCAGAACTAGGCGATACATCCACGGAGTGCCATTCCGCAAACGAGAAATCATATCCTGCTTGCCTCCCAGTCGGGCCATCTCAAACCATTCGCTCATAAATCCACGATCCTCCTCCACAATCGTTTCCTCTGGATCCGGATCGTACCAGACCTGCGTCGTCGCAATCACCGAGCGCATATTCGTGTACTCGAGGGCGGCCTGCACTTCCTTTGCAATCTCCTGGGAGTCCGGCCGTCCTGAATACTTCTTCTTCAGAAAAACAGCATGGCCAGGAGTCTTGATGTGGGACGGAACGTTAATAATCTCCTTCAGACGAGGGACACCAAGCGTGACGTTCTTCGACGAAAGACCAGCGTAATGGAACGTATTCAGTGTCATCTGCGTCGCCGGTTCTCCAATCGACTGCGCTGCAATGGCACCGACCATTTCGCCAGGAGTCGCGCGTGCTTGCATAAACCGTGTTTCGATTTCGCCCACCAGAGACAGAAATGCGTGGCGCGGCAATCGGTATTCTCCAATGACACGCTTCGCACACAATTCAGTACGGATCAAAAGGGAGAAGAACATGGTACCGTTCTCCTGCGCTTCTCGGCCAAGAACGTCGTTTCCAGCATAAGGGACGACAATACACTTCTTGACAAGCTGATTCACCGCCTCAACGACCTCGATCGGACTGAGGTCCGAGAAAGGAACAGTTTTCTTCGGGTTCAGCGTCACGTCGTACAGTTTGTGCGCCTTTCGCAAGTTCGAGATCAAGCGAGGAATATTGACAGGCATTGCAAGACGGTCATCGCGCACAATCTGTCGAGACACAAGATCTCTGAGATAGGTAGCAAGGGGAACAATGTCTGCGAACTCCTTTTCAAGCACCGTTGCAGTGTACGACGGATCGCGCCTCAATTCCTCGGCAACATCGGGAATCAGTGAGCTGGCACCGAAATCCGGAAGCAAGGTCCCGTTTGAAACGCCAGGGAACATACACTTGCGCCGAAGCGTCTCATTATCCTTCCAGCTCAGACACTCGAATGACACAAATTCTACCTTTGTACCATCCATACCATCCTCGCCGTACAAGAATTGCAAAACACGACCCGTAGAGTCGCGAATTGTTCCGTCGTACTTGACCTGCACATCCTCCATGGCCTTGATCAAACGACGCTGGATGTATCCAGTTTCTGCAGTCTTCACGGCAGTGTCAATGATACCTTCTCGGCCTCCCATCGCATGGAAGAACATTTCGGCAGGAGTCAGACCACGGATGTACGGATGGATGACGAATCCTTTCGCCTCTGGGCCATAGTCGAACTTCAAAAAATGCGGGAGAGAACGATCCCGGAAACCGAATGGAATACGCTTTCCTTCAACGTTTTGCTGACCAACGGTTGCCATAATCTGGGCGATGTTGATGTTTGAACCCTTGGATCCTGCAGACACCATGGCTTTCACGGAGTTGTTGTCGGACAAGACGCTCTGTGCAGCGGCACCTGCATCCGAGCCAGCCTTGTTCAGCACGGTATTCACACGCTTCTCAAACGTCTCCAACTTGGTCATACCAGGCTCCGATTGGGCTTCCGGATCATTTGAGTTTCGGAAGAACACGCGATCCAAGCGTGCCACTTCCGTCTTTGCCTTCTCCATGATCTCAATGATCTTCTGATTCGTCGCCGAGCCCGCAAGACCATCTTCAATACCAATCGAAAAGCCCCAATGAAGAAGCCAATGATTGACAATCTTTTGGACTCGATCCAGGAACCGCTTCGCCTCCTTCCAACCCAATTGGTTGTACGTGACGTGGATAAGAGAACCGGATCTGTTACCAAGAGTCGCCTTGCAGCAAATGCCGCAGATCAGCGTGCCATTCTCGATCAACACACGGGTGTCGCCCGGAGAGTTCCAGTTCTTCGTCGGCTTGTCTTCCTCTGCGTTATGAGCGGCAGCTTTCATCTCCAGATACACACCCTGGGGAAGCACCGTCGAGTAGAGCTGCTTACCCGTCCACATGGGAACGGGCTTAAGAATGGCGGGCTGAGGAATACGGCCGTCCCATTCGTCAATGTGCAACAAACAGTTAAAGAACAGCTCGCGGCGCAGCAACACATCCCGTCGGGTGATTCGAGAGGAGCCAAGCAATGCATCCTGCACGAGACCCATGACAGGACGATTGGCCTGGGGCGTGATGATGTTCAGCGGGACCATCATCAGCTCCATGAGTTCTGCCTTGGCATTCAACGACTGCGGAACGTGCAAATTCATTTCGTCGCCATCGAAATCTGCATTGTAGGGCGTCGTGACCGTCAGGTTCAGACGAAACGTTGAATAGGGAAGGACCTTCGCGCGATGGCCCATCATACTCATCTTGTGAAGAGTCGGCTGTCGATTGAACAAGACGCAATCCTCATCCCGAAGATGGCGCTCGACACGGTAGCCGTAGTCCAGATGCGTCTCCGCTTGTCTTCGCGCGTACCGAAGATCAATTCGTGTTCCATCGTTTCGAATGATGAACTTGGCACCCGGATGATTCGAAGGACCGTTCTCTACTAGCCGCTTCATCTCTTCATAGTTGAAAGGAGTCACGGTTTCCGGAAACGTCAAGTTCAAAGCTATCGAACGCGGCACTCCGACCTGATCAATGTTGAGGTTCGGATCTGCTGTGATAACCGTTCTGGCAGAAAAGTCAACACGCTTACCCATCAAGTTTCCTCGGATACGACCCTGCTTTCCGCACAAGCGCTGACGGATCGTCTTCAGCTCACGTCCCGACCGAGTCGCAGAACGCTCCTGGCCGGACATCGAGTTGTTGAAGAACGTCGCCACATGGAACTGCAACAGCCTCAGCATGTCCATCAGAATATGGTTCGGTGCACCGCGCTGGTCTGCATCGCGGATGGCATTGTTCGTTTGGATGATGCTTGCGAGTTTGAAGGTCAAGTCATCCTCTGCCCGAGCACCAGACCCCGCAATCACAGACGGCCGTACTGGTGGAGGAGGCACAGGAAGCACTGTCAGAATCATCCATTCTGGTCTTGCATACTTTGGATTCAATCCAAGAGTCATGCAGTCCTCGTCCGATATGCGTTTGAGAATCGAAATGCAGTCTTCGGCTGGCATCAAATGCTTTCGCTCTGCTTCATCACCACCAGATGCCGAAGTTGTGACAGTGTGCATTGCAAGGTTTTTGATTGTGTACTTTTTCTGAGTTGTTCCGCAACCCGTCGACGTTGCAGCCAGCAACACCGACGAGGTGTCTTTTCGAGTAACCTTGCATTCATGCACCCCTGCACAAACCTTCGAAAATGCCTGAAGACGCTGCACCGGATTCATGATACGCGCGCATTTGTCAAACCGAGGATCCGCACGATCTAGAAGAATTCGGCCACAGCCTGAACACACAGAACGAAGAATGCGCAGAACGATCTTGATGTACCCCGTGTGGTACACCGCCCGAGAAAGCTCAATATGCCCAAAGTATCCTGGCGACTCCTCCAACGTACCTCCATCAGTTTCGCAACGCATAGTTCTCTCAAAGGTTCCCATGCGAAGATCGGCAAGCCCTCCGCGCTTCGGAACTCCGTTTTCGTAGGATGTGCTCGACTGCACATTCACAACCGAAAACGCTCGCTGTTGCATTGTCACAAAAACACAAATAAAAAATAAAAAAATACGCAAAAAAAGGGGGAGAGGAAAGAGATTAAAAAGCGTAAATACAATGTCCAAGAAAAACAAAACCTCTCAAGTACACAGAAACGCTCGGAAACGGAAAAACATCACACATACGATTTCCTCAGGGGAGAGAACTGAGAATTGGACTTGACGAACCTTTTTCAAGTCCACGGTCGGATCACGAAGCAGCGACATGACGAAATACCACGACGCTGTTCGATGGACTGCCCGGGCACGAAAAGCTGAAGAGAAAAGAGAGAGAAAGTAAAAGAAAGAGAGAAGCAAAAACAAAACACAAAAAAACAAAACCCGGAAAAGAAACAGGCGATGCGATGCAAATAAGCCAAAATACGATTGGCCCAAGTGCGGTCCTCAAGTCTCACACAGGCTTCAAACAGGGATACACGCCATGCGTGGGTAAGGGACAGCCCTTGACAGCGTGTTGTTTACAGCAGATATCGCCTCATGTTCGTGAACGTTTCACTGCTTTCCGCGGAGCCCGCTCGTGGGGCCTCTGCGAGCTTGCCGACTGCTGCGCGCGGCGCCACAGTTCGCAGCACCCAGCAATGTCTACAATGCATGTGTGCACAATGAGAAAAAACAAAAACAAACAAACAGAAGAAGGATGATGATGATGATGATATGATGCACGCCTCCATGATCCACTGAACATGCATATCTACGAATAGACATGCATATTCAGTCTTGCATCCCGCTGCCGGGAAGGGGATAGGCCCCCCAACACGCCTCACGGCGCTCTTCAGATAGATGTTCCGCGCTCCGTTCCCAATCTCGATCAATCGGTGAGCTGCACGCGGGACATGCAAACACTTTGCTTGCGCCGCTCGCGATACTCGGTCGCCTTATGGAACAAACGCTGCAAAAAGTGAAACCAAAAAACCGGACCAACGAATGATAGAATGATAGATGGCTACGGATGTTGCGTTAAAGAGTGTCGAAAATGCGGAGCCTGTGTCACCGGCTGAATTTTGGCCGAGCGTGCATCAGCACGAATTCCTGTGAAACAAACGTGCTGGTGTCGGCCAGTATTGACCGTGTCTGTTTATGTATACTTCCGCATGCATGATAATGACGTGTCATTATTCAACGGTACCTAAAATAAGAATAACTCAGTATTCATTAATTTAATTATATAATATGTATATATAATATTGACGTGTCGGCAAAACTATATTTTCCATCGTTCTGAGGAGGTGGAGCTCGAGGTGGGTCTCGCGTTCAGAGAGGACGATCGAGAGTGGCAACGTGACGAGTAGCTGCTGGTCGACAATGTAGACGCTGTCTCCAAAGCCCCTGGAACTACCCGACGTACGAAATTGCGAAACAAGCGTCTTTTGCGTTCTGCCGTCGTCTTTCGGATTGCAGCTCGTGTTGTGACGGGAGGTGCGCAGACAGACAAGCAGTTGCAATGAAGGGCTTGGATTTCTTGCCTCAGCTGCTCAACATCGCAAGCCAGCTCGCTGAGACTTCCAAGCAGCCCTCGGGACATATTCACGATCCTCACGCGCTTCTCCTGGGCAAAATTTCGAGCGGCTTCCGAGACGCCAGGCTTGTTGATATCGGCGTCGCGATCCGCTTCAGGATGCGGGGCCAGACGTGGGGAACCGTCCTCGAGGACTGAAGCTCTTCTGAGATCCGCAAGTTGGCGACGAATCAGCGCAGACAGAACCGCATTGTCGTTCTCGAGGCGCTGGATGCGATTCACGAGAGTGCGGACAACCTCACGGAAAAGAAAAGAGTCCCCGGGGGCTTGGCGTTCCGCAAACGACAGCGCATTGACTATTGGCTCTTCATCAGCCTCAGTGCCGATGTCGATGTCGAGCCCCGCTGCAATATCCTGGGTTCCGCAGCCCATGTGGTTCTTCGTCGCCGCATCCCACTGCGTGCAGGAATCCTGACGGGGACGCGACGTGAGCGGCTCCGCACACTCCACACACTCCGCCCACTCCAGCGACGGGCTCTGCGATGGAAAGAAGAGCGCATCGCCGAATTCGTCGTGATCAACTGGAATGCAGCCAAAACAGGAATCATCCATTTTGTCGTCGCACTGGACAGCGTCGTCGCAGGTGGAAACCAAAACAGTCTCGGAAGCGCAATCCCGTTGAGAATGCGTCTGCGAAGCACACGCTTCGGTTTCCACGGTCGTGGTCTCCAGCAGCGTTTGCGATGCGAAATCCGAGAATGCGCGGCCTTTCGACTTCAAAAGCTCCGCAGACATTCTCGATAGCATACCACTGGATTCGCGAATTCGCGAGTCGCGTTCCTCCAGCATTTTGGACGCAACCGATTGCTCAAACATCGAAGCTTGAAGAGACGTCTCGATCTTGTGGATCTTCTGGTCTCGGTCTTGGATGTCACGCTCCGCAACGGAAATCTTCTGTCCTTGTCGAATCATGAAATCAAAGCACTGCATGAGCGCCTTTGCCCACGAAGCGTTGGAGACTTTGAAAGAGTAGATCATGCCTCGACGAAGGATAATCAGCTGATTGTCGATGAGCGACGGCATTCCACCCTCCCGGATCACAGCAGTCGGCCGCCGGTGCATATCTTGCGTGTTCCAGACAAGGACGTCATTATCCAAGGACCCGGAAACCAAATGTTTCCCATCCAGAGACCAGGATAAACGCAGCACGCCCGTGGACGAATCCGCAAACTTTCTGACACACGAACCGGACTGCAACTCAAAGACGTGGATGGCCCTGTCGTTTGCAGCACAGGCAACGTACGTCTGGTCTGGGGAGCAGGCCATCGACAGTGGGCAGCCGTCAAGCTTGATTTCCGACAGGCAGTTCTGAAGCAAAACGTCCCACACTCGAATGCAACTGTCCGCACAGCACACCACAATCCTGGAGCTGTCGCCTGGCACAACCAGCAGGTCCAAAATGGAATGCTGACTGCAATGCACGCCGATGAGTCCCCAAGACGGCACGTCCCACACTCGAATCTCTCTGTCCACCGTGTACGAAACGAGTACATTTCCACTCCTCGGCTCGGCAAACTGCACCCCAAACTGTACCCCAGCGACGCAGCCGGCATGCCCCGTCAACGAAGCAATCCTCTCGATCTGCTTTTCAGCCGGATCGAACTTCCATATCCGAACCTGCCTATCCGCGGATCCTGTCGCCAGCAACATCGAAGAGCCCCCGGATGCAGCAAAGGGAGCAAAGCACACACAGTTCAACGGATTTCCACCGTGTGCCTTCTCGTCGACAACCCGCGCATACCCATCGATCACGTCCCAGATTCGCAAGCACCCGTCCAAGCACACCGAGCTGAGAAACCTGCCGTCACTGGAATACGACATGCCGACAACATCGTTTGAATGTGCATTGAATATCACTCGGACGAGCGCAGCAGCGCTCGACGCAGTTTGTGTATCAAACACGCCAGGACCACTACAAAGCGGTGAACCCAGGAATGAGCTACTGCGGCCTGGAAGTCCCATGAATGAATTGCTGCGTCCTGCAAACCCAGTGGAGGAAGAGCCACTGGACTGATGCTGGTGGAGGGGTTGGCCGTGAGTCTCCTTCTTTGAGTCATTGTCATCATCAAACCTCCAAATATGGATGGTTTGGTCCGTTGACGAAGACGCAAACGTCCGCTTGTCTGGCGACTGTGCAATGAAGTGCACGACTCCTCCATGGCCCTTTACAGCTATCGGCGGCGGCCCAAGCGCAGTGTCGGACTTGAAAATATGCACAGAGTCCTTGCTCGGGCCCCCGCTCGAAACATCGGCCACCTTCTCAAACACCAACGAACCTTGCTCAAGTCGCTCGTCAGACAATGGAAAATCACGAAATTCTGGAAAAAACGTACGCAGAACTTGGAGTTCAAGCATACTATTTTTTTCCCCTCTTTCTTTTCTTTTCTTCTTTTCCCTCCTTTCTTTTCTTTCCTTCTTTTCTTTTCTGTGAAATGCAAATGACCATTTCTTCCCTTGTCCTCATTATTAGTGCCCATACGGACACCACTAGCATTAGTCCACCATTCGCATTGGAAAAAGCCGTGTCTTTGGAGATGTGTGTTTCGTTCATGAGGGGGACACCCGGAAGTTCCGGCACATAATCCGCTATAGCTCAGTAGGTAGAGCGCTCGGCTGTTAACCGGTAGGTCCTAGGTTCGATCCCTAGTGGCGGAGCTTAAATTTTTTTATAATAATGAACTTCTTCTTCTTTCTATTGGCTGTTTTATTAATTCTTGTCGTTTTTGGGGAGGGGGGGGGGGGGTCCATTCACGGAAAAGAACGAGACCGACAGGCGGTAGCATCGCAATGGTTTGAATGAGTAAACTATTGTTGTACAGTTGAACCGGCACCGAGGGCAATCATGATAAAAATAAATTATTGAAGGTTGCCGCTGCCATGAGGTGGTGATGATGATACTTCCAAAATGTAACCTGAAGCAATTAAATACAATAAGAATAACAACAACAATAGCAACAACAACAATAATAATAATTATAGACATGGCAAACTACTAGGTGCGCGGGAAAAAAGTCAGCATGAAACTAGAGCAAGAGCGAGGCAGAGGGAGAGGGAGAGAGCGGCCGTCGACTCGTCAAGGCCTCTTGCTTAGGAGACGCAGCTTGAGCCATTCCATCTCTGGATTCCTGGAGCGCTCCGGATCCACGAGCTCCTTTGCGGAATAATAAGGAAAGCACCTCGCGTCAAACGCCGACACAGGACCAGGCTTGCCTGCGCGGAATTGCCGCCATGTTGCAGCATCTTCTTCAATCTTGGGTGTTGTGGGCGGTCTCGGGGACATCAACGCACTCTCCCCTGTCGCAGCAGCCTTCATCAAAAGCTCCTCCCTCTTCTGCTCCATAGATCGCTTGGATTCCAATGTTGCGGGAATGCTTGCGAAATCGGGGGAGCACGGCACCGGCTTTCGGCACCGTGGCAGACTACGGCGTGCAATCGGAGTTACCGGTGCTGCAGCCTTGGACGAGTCCCACACAGGGATAATGACGAGCGGAGTCTCGGCAGTTGCCTCGCTGAGATCATCGGATTTGCAGAGCGCCACAGACTGTGTCTCACCGAAGTCCAGATGCGATTCGGAGAGCGGAAGCCCTTCTTCTTCTCGCAACGCGGACAGACGGCTCTGGCTGGCGGCGGGAGTGGAGGTAACTCGGCCAGAGGGGGTTTCAATGCCTACCGTGGAGCCGGAGATTCTTGAAAAGGCCCCATCATACGTCCGTGGACGGGGCCGTGCTGGTGACGGCTGTGCTGGAGGAGTGGGATATGGCGTGTGGCCATACGCAACAGACCGAGAGTTGGAAGCGGAAGCGGAAGACACAGATGAGCGATCATCCCAGTCTTCGGAAAACGACATTGCAGAGCTCTCCGTGTCGATAAACATACTGTCCACGTATTCGACTCGAGTGTACTCGCACTGGCATTCCTGATCGCGGTGATTCGCCTTGTACTCAGCTTGCTGCACGGCGGGATATACACACATGTCAAGCACGGTGTGTTTGGTCCAGTCAAAAAGACTAACAACCTTCTTCGTCAATGACGCCACCAGCCGAGAAGAAACCAAGTGTGCAAAGTGCTGCTCTTCAATGTGCATTTCGAGCAGCGCAGGGAACAGCTCCTCGAGCGCGGACGGGGCATAGTCGGCATTCGGATGCGGAACCAACACCGGCATGCTGGACGGGGAAACCCGATGAGGAAGTTCACCCACAGGCAGTTCAAGGACAGAAACCTCATTTCTGCCATTGCCATCGGCATCCATTGTGCCTCTGCCTTCGACGTCGTACGCGTAATCGGAGTTCACAGTCGCTCGCGACTGAAAAGACACGGACGGTCCACTCTCTTCAAAGACAAACGGTTCGGAGGATGTCACGCTGCTAGCGTCATCATTTCCCTCGTCTTGTTCATCCGCAACCGGAGCGGTGCGGTGATTCCCAATTTCATTCATTGCGGAGGCATTGCGCTCAAACAACACGCCCCGATTTTTTCCACCTCTTTCTCCGTTTGCGTCTTCCTCGCCAGCATCATCAGCATTATTATGATCAGCATACGCCACAACAATACGATTCCGTTCGTCATCTGGTCGCTCATCTTCAGAGGCTGCTGGACTCGATATACCTTGACCCAACAACTCAAAGTCCATTTGCTGCAACTCGACAGCGGTCAGAGGCTGCGCGGCCAATTCTCGCACATTCCTTTCCGGAAACATGCGTTCCGGATTTGTGCGATCGAGATACGACCGCCGAATAGAATCGTAAAATCCGTCTTCGTTATCAAACGACATTGCAAACTGATCTGCGCCAAACGACCCAGCGTCATCTTGCACAATCTGCGCACGCACCTTGCCGCGGTACGTTTGCTGTTCCTGCTTCTTCTTCCTTCTCAGCAAGCTGCGTGCCTTTTTCCCCGGAATGTGTACATTTCTCTTCCGTTCCTCTTCTTCCAACTGCTGCCTTTTCCGCTCCTCCAATTCCAACTTCTTACGAGCCTCTTCATACTCCTTGCGTGCCGCAAACGCAGACGGAGCACCGTACTTCTTCTTGCTGTCCGCTCTCGCCGATTGCGGCTTTTCCCCATGGTTTGCATTCTCCTTTTCCTTGTGCTGAGAAAAAATCAACGGAAGCTTGCTGTCCGATCTCGCATGCCGTATCTTTTCCGTGCTTCTTCCCGTAAGAGAGTGCAGTGGAGTTACTCCACACTCGGCAGGATTCCCGGATATTCTTGGATAGCTAAACTCGTAATCCTCGAGTTTCTTCCCCGTCCACGCAATGAAAGGCGGTCGTGAATCCTCTCCCTTCAGAGGCCCAGGAGACACCGACCGCTGAGACCCATGTGACAAGGGTAGCGCCGAAGCCGGCACCGAAGCCGGCAGAATCGGCTGTCCGCGAGCCAACTGCTCATAATTCTTCGTCAGAAACACCCGAGACTGATAATCCCATTTCATCTTCATCTTGGACCGCTGGAAAGACGCCGCTGAATCACCACGAAAATGCGACTGGTTTTCATTCTCATTCTCGCTCATCGCCGGCGTCTTGATGGGCTGCGAACGATCCAGATCGCTATCATAGACGATAGAAGACGGTCGGTCCGGAGGCTCCACTGCAGCACGGCCGATCATATTCTATGCACTGTGCACTGTACCACCTATCTGAAAATCCTCGTGCTTTCGAACACTCCGTCTTCCAAAATTCCCGATATTCCTTCTGATTTTTCTTTTTCTTTTTGCAATTATCAAAAAAGAAAATCCATTCGTGCTGTTGACCACGCATTCGTTTAGTCATTGAAAGTCCAAACGGAGAAATCTGAAAACAAGAAAAAAGAAAAAAAGCAGCAGCAGCATCAAGTGATACGAGCACCCCGCTTCATATTTTGTTTTCTCGATTGAGCAAAAATAAAACATTGCGTGCATGAAAAACGAACGCTATTTTAATCCTTCCAAACTACATACATATGTTATATATATCAAAAACCATTTTCCTTCGTTCTTTCTTTTTTTTAATTTGTTTATTATTATTGTTATTTTACTTTTTGACGTTTATATTGAGAGACATCTTGCAAAGAAGAAGAAGAAGAAGAAGAAGAGGAAGAGGAAGAGGAAGAGGAAGAGGAAGAGGAAGAGGAAGAGGAATAGAGAACGGAAAAAGGAGATGTCGAGTGATGATGTGTTTCTGAACTATCTTGAATCGAAGCTGCGGGAGGTGCAAGATGACATCAGTGGGTTTTTAGACAGTGTTGCAGGTCATTCGCACCGCGAGGACGTCTGGACGTATGAGAAAGGGACGGGTGGTGGTCGGACGCGGGTATGGGAGTCTGTGCACCCGATGACTCAGTTGAACTTGGCGCAGTTCAGTCCTTCGCTCGCAGGAGTGGCGGCGGGCGGCGGCATTGAGAAGGGGGGTGTGGCGTTTTCACGGATCTCGGGCGCATCGCTGCCGGAGTCTGCGGCATCTGCGTTCAAGATTGCTGCGAACACCCCGTTTGATGCTACGGGTGTGTCGCTTGTGATCCATCCGTCGAACCCGCTTGTCCCAACAATCCACATGAACATCCGCTTCTTCCGCGCAGGGGAGCTCTGGTGGTTCGGCGGCGGAATCGATGTGACGCCGTACTACCCGGCCGCACCGGACATTTGTGAGTTCCACACTTCGCTGCAGACGCTGTGCACGCAGCACTCGGAGGACTATGAGTCGATGAAGTCCCAGTGCGATGAGTACTTTATGAACCGACACCGACGCGAAATGCGCGGGGCGTCGGGCATCTTCTTCGACCACATGAACGCAAAGCCAAAGGACGTGTGCGCGGACTTCATCCTTTCGCTTGGATTTCTCTTCCAGCATCTCTACGCTCCGTTTTGGAAGTACTCGGATCTGCCGTATTCGGCGGAAATGCGCATGTTCCAGCTCTACCGGCGCGGCCGCTACGTCGAGTTCAACCTCGCGTGGGACAGAGGAACCAAGTTTGGCCTCATGAGCGACGGCCGCACGGAGTCCATCCTCATGTCGCTGCCCATGCAGGCCCTTTGGATCTACGACTGGCATCCGGCCCCCGGGTCCATCGAGCACGAGATCTCCAGCGTCTATTTCCAGCCCAGAGACTGGGTCCGTTTCGCTCCAAACGCTGCGTCGTCCACCGACTTCATGGTCGACAAGACGCGAGTTGGATGGACGCTGCCAAGACTTGCCGCCACATTCCCGTCCATTGAACGAGACCTTGCCGCCACGCCCGCACTCACTCTGTCCTCCGCGACGCTGGCGTCTTCTGCTCCCGCTTCCTCGTCTTCCTCATCCACATCGCCATCCTCGTCGTCGTCGTCGTCATCATCATCGTCATCGTCGTCGTCGTCGTTGTCGTCATCGCTGTTGTCACCTTTACTCGTGGCTTCTTCTGTCCACAATGGAAAAGACGACGCTGACAAGACGGACGATGTCCATCGGTGCAGGATGGTTCTCGGCTGCCTTCGAAACCCAACCGTTGTTGTTACTGCAGCAGCGGCATTTGCGCTTGGCATCTGCATCGGATCCAACATGTTCAAACGATGATGATGCGCCCCCAACATGCCCAGCCAACCGCGAATTATCAATCTGTTGTAAAAATAATAATAAAAAAATCAAACATCGTGAGCGAAACCCTTTGGCCAAAAATAGCGCGATTCATTAGGGGAAAACCGTAAAGAAGCTCCGAAGCATTTGAAAAACCCCCATTTTGCAAATCTTTTTGCATATCGGCAAATCATTAGGCATTTGTATTTTGATCCTTTCTTTTGTTTCTCAATTGTTATTTTATTATTATTATTATTACTATAATATTTCTTTTTTGAAAAGTTTTGTTTTTCATCGCGTTCTGAAGAAAAAGGTGTGAGAGCCGAAAAACAAAACAAACCGCCCTTCCAGAAAAAGGAAAGAAGGGGGAGAGGAAAAAATACTAAAGAATAACGACAATTAAGAAATAGATTCAAAGTAGATCACAGATGACTGGACATGTTGCAGCGCTTGAGGCACTGTCGATTGTTCGGCAGGCGGCGCTTCGATGCCCGATGATGCGTCATCATGTGTCGGAGGTGCTGTCCGATGCATCGCTGGCGGCACTTGCTACAAAGTGTCCCGTTGCATCCGTTTCGGTTGCAGTCATGGACGCAAACCGACAACTTTGCGAAACCTGCGTCTCCAAGGGCGCGAGCTGCTGCCTGGAGCTCGACTCGTCGGCGGGTCATCGTGGAGATGCTGCTGAACCGCTTACGGAGCTGGACAAGAACAGGGACCAGCGCACGAAGACCGTGGATCACCATGTCGAAACGGACAAGGAAAAGACGTGCGAGCGCGGCCTTGGGCAGCGACGAGAGCAGCAAGTGCAGATGGGAGCAGAGGAGGCGGCAGTGATGCACCAGGAGGAGAAGACGGCAATGGACTACGAGTCAGTGTTTGCGAAAACCATTCGTGAGCTGAAAGACGAGAAGAAGTATCGAGTGTTTACGCCGCTGTCACGTATTCAAGGGTCTTTTCCTCGGGCGCACCGCGTCAATTCGGATGTTTTGGAAAGGGTGTCCAGTGAGCTTCCGCACGAGAAGCAGCAGCCGGTGACGATCATGTGTGGAAATGACTATCTTGGGATGGGGCAGAACGCAAAAGTGCTTGGGGCGATGAAAGACGCTGTAGACATGTATGGAGCTGGGGCAGGCGGCACGCGCAACATCTCTGGAAACACGCATCTGCATATTGAGCTTGAGCGCGAGCTCGCAGCGCTGCATCAAAAGGAAGCCGCATTGCTGTTTTCCTCGTGCTTTGTGTGCAACGACGCAACGCTCTCTACGCTTCCGAAGATCTTGGGGCGCGAAACTGTGTATTTCTCCGATGCGCTGAACCATGCCAGCATGATCGAAGGCATCCGGCACGCAGGGGTTCGCAAGCACGTGTTCAAACACAACTCGCTTGCCCATCTCGAGTCGCTGCTCAAGATGTATCCGCACTCAACTCCCAAAATCGTCGCCTTTGAGTCCGTCTATTCCATGGAAGGGACCATTGCGCCAATCTCGGACATTTGTGATCTTGCCAAGCAGTACGGCGCTCTCACCTTCCTCGACGAAGTGCATGCAGTGGGATTGTATGGAGACCATGGGGCCGGAGTCGCCGAGCGAGACCACGTGCTTCACAAAGTCGACATGATCACTGGAACGCTTGGAAAAGGATTTGGTGTGTTTGGGGGATATCTCGCAGCCTCTGCGAACCTCGTCGATTGCGTGCGATCCAAGGCTCCTGGGTTCATCTTCACCACATCGCTGCCGCCAGTCGTTGCGGCTGGGTCGATCGCAAGCATCCGACATTTGCGCGAGTCGCAGGTGGAGAGATCCACGCACCAGTTCAATGCCGCGTGGATGAAGGCCAAGCTGACGGGGCTCGGATTCCCGGTCATGGACTCGGTGTCCCACATCGTTCCGGTTGTAGTCGGCGATGCGGTGCTTTGCAAGCGTGTTTGCGATCTGCTCATGACCGACCACGGGATGTACGTCCAGCCGATCAATTTCCCGACGGTGCCTGTCGGAACGGAGCGGCTGCGAATCACGCCGTCCGCCGTGCACTCGATGTTTGATATGGAACGCTTCGTCCAGGCACTCAAGACCGTCTGGACACAGCTCGGCCTGCCGCTCTCGGGACCCGTCACCCACGCAACCCATCCCCAGCTGGCCGTTGCCGCATAGCCATCAATACAACACCCAGCGACCACTGATCGCAGACCAGTCCGTCCCAAAAGCATTTCTTCTCAATTCTCCTTGCCCTCTCCTATCGTTAAAAATTGAAAATGCTGTAGCGGCTGTACTCCCCAAGATTTCAAAAACCAAAGATTCCACAAAAAGATCTCACTCCAAAAAGAAACTTGAAATCTCCCGCCGGGGGCGTTCTCGAAAGGACACGTATTTCCCCATAATCACCATTACTCCAAGCCCAACCTCTGTTTTTCATATTTTTCATTTATTTATTTTAATTACTTAATTATTACTATTATTATTTATTTATTTTTCTGTTTTGAATTTGGTTTCGTCATTGTTCATATTTGTTTATTTATTTATTTATTTATTTATTTATTTATTTGTTTATCTGTTTGTTTGTTTGTTTGTTTTTTTATTTATTCAATATTTTAAACTGGGTTTTCTGCCCCTCAGTTGGGTTTTCTGAGATTACCCGGTATGCCATCGAGCTTCACTCATGAACAATCCAGGTTCGTAGCGTCATCATCATCATCATCGGCATCGGCATCGGCATCGGCATCGACATCGACATCGACATCGGCGTCCAATGCGCACCACCAGAAATTATGGGATTTTCTGAACGCTGTGTCGCCTAGTGTCCTACTGAGCATTCTTTCGTATCTTCCCTATCAAAATCGACATCTTGTATGGCTGGTGCTGAACCCTTCCCAGCGGCTGTCTGCATTGAACACGAGCATTTCAGCACATTCTTCACATGCGCATCACCAGAATCATGATACCAACAACAATGATCATGGTAGCTGTAGTCGCATCAGTGGTGGTAGTGGTAGTGGTAGTGGTAATAGCTCGTCGGCGGCTTTTCTGAACCAAATCTCTGCTTTTCTGAGCAGTTCAAACTCGGAATACGTGCTTCTTTGTCCTGAAGAAGCACTGGTCGTGGCTGCAGAACACGCGTTTTACTTTCCGCTTCTTGCGCCGCTGAAGTTTCACTGTCGAGTCGTTCCTGTGCATGCGATTCATGCAGTTGCATTCAGAAAGAGAGATGCGAATCTGGTGGACTTTCTGATTAACAGAGTCACGGCTGCAAAAGTCAACTGGGCGCTTCATTGTCCACAACAACTACTACACCAGACAGCACAGCATGGTGCGCTGCAGCTCTCTGCTTCTGTGCCGATGGGCGTATCTGACACCGTGCCAGTCTCAGCTTCCTCTCTATTGGCACCTTTGTCCTCATCATCTGCTCCGTCTTCGTGCTCCACTCTTGCTGACCCTCCTGCTGGTCCTGCTTCTGCCTCTTCGTCGTCGGCGTCGTCGTCATCCCTGTCATCGTCGTCGTCAGCGGAAAGGAGATCGACTTCTCCGACAGCTGGCAATAATGAAGATCATGGCGCAACTACCACAACGATGAGCACCTCGACCGCGAACAACGGAGCCATTTCGAACAATCATTCCGAGAGCTGGAGTCCGAGAAATGCATGTGAATACATTTTGGAAATCCTTCCGGCATCCGCAATCCAGGTTCCAATCGGTCGCTACTATGCGTGGATTCAGTCCATCTTCTCCACGATTCCAGCGTGCTTGGCAGTGTTTCACGCGTCTCTGCACAATCCGCACAATGCGATCTCGCTCAAGTATTGGGGTCTCAAGTTTCTCAAGCACTCGGTCATGGCGGATGATGCGCAAGCATTGGAGCTTGCATTTCCGGTGCTTGGTGACCGCTCCATGATTTCTGAACTGCTGGCCGATTGCATGCGCGCCGGTTCTTCTTCTGTGTTTCCGCTGTTGTGCATCAAGAGTGGGGATCAGGATGGAATGATGAACACAGAGACAAGGAAGCGGTCATTGTGGCTCCAGGCGATCCGAGGTTGCTTCCATCGCTCGTTCTCAATGCTGGAAGTTGCTCTTGGACCGCCTCCCAATTCGATTGCATCCGAACCGATGATTCATGACTCACTGAACGAGATGCTCTTTGGAGTGTCGCTGAATTGGTCAGACATCGCGGCACTCAAAGCAACGGTGCTTCTTATGCAAAAGTACAATCTTTTGGATTCGATGCGAGATGTTGCACTCGCCGGCAGGTCATGCGTGCTGGATGTGTTCTTGGACTGGTCCACTCGCTTTATCCGTGCTGGAGACTTTGTTCGATGGGGACAGCTTGTGTCGTCGCTTGTTTCCAATGCATTGACCGCTGATTTCGTTCTGCAAGCGCTTTCCCAGCTTTCAAACAGCGGTCGAGAGATGCTCCAGCGGGACACTGGATTGCTGCTCGTCGTCGTGCAGCGGGGGTTTGTTTCTCTTCTCAGCTGGCTGTTTGATGGTTATTTTGAAGTGCTGACAGAACTGTCTCCCTTGTTGTTCCGCTTAGCTGTGACGCAAGACTCTGATTCTGCGATTCCTATTATCGGATATCTGAAAGATCACGTGTATCCGTTCCCCATGGTGACGTTTGATGTGCGGCGCGATCGTTTATGGCTGCTTCCTCGGCTGTTTGCAGCGTCTGCAGAGACGAATTCCAGCTATTTTAGTTTCATGCTGTCCCACATCTCCGACGATGACCAGTCGCTGTTTGCGGCAAACGATGAGCAGGAGCCCGTGGACCCACGGCAACTGGTGCAGTTTTGGGTTCCAGAGGATTTTCGGTCGTCTTCGCTTACCAATCCGCCGTTTGTGCAGGCGATTTTGGCGTTCCACTTATCCAGAGGCTCCGTTGATCCGGTGTTTATCAGCTTGTTGAAGGAGGCGTACATTCGAAGAGCATTCATTGCGCGCAGCCCGGTTGCAGCTGTGCGCGAGTATTTCGCGGATGGAACGTTTGAGGATATTCGGGAATGGCTGGATTCTTCCGTCCTCAACTCTGCGCATCCTGAGATGATCCGATACTTGCTTGAGCTGTTTTGTGAGATGGCTGCCCGTCAACCGGAGGACATTGTTCTGCCCTTTCTCATGCGCTTCTTTCAGCGAGTCGAATCGAACACATTGAACTCGATCGAGATCGTGGAAAGGGTGTTCGATCGCATTGTGTCTTCTCCCGGTTTTATGACCAACCAGACACTGTTTGAGGCACTGTGCTCGAATCTCTCGCCTCGTGGCATCCAGCTGCTGCTGAAGCGAGGCGTGATCCATTCCCTGGAAGACCTGCAGCTCACCGTTGAAGATGTTGCCTTTGCGTTCCGTGATTTCTTGGTGAACTGCTGGACTCTTGAGGAAGGCGGAACGACGGGAATGCCGCGTAAGCACATGGATCTCACCGAGTATACGATGCAGCTGTCTATGTTCCGCGACATGCTAAAGATTGCCGCAAGGGCCGATCCACAGCAATTTCTCGACCACAGCTCCAAGTTGTTTTTTGATGCCGAACGGTTCTCCCGGTTTCGAGCGTTGCGCATGCTTTTTGAAGTCGATGAGCGACTCATTCCTGATCTTGCAAAATGTACACTCTCAATCCCGACGTCCGCAGCGCATTCGTTCGCCACTTCATATGCAGCAGCCACAAATGGATACATGGCACCTCTTGTTCCCTTTGCGTCGTTCGCCCACTCTTCTCACAACACAGCCGCGCCGGGGCCTTCTGCAGCAGCTGCGGCAGCATTTGGGAGCTGCGGCAGCGTCCCGGAACCGACTTCCTCGGTGCCCTCTGCTCTATCTTCTGCCTCTTCCAACAATGGAATGGTGTTGGTCCATCCCGAGTCCTCCAATTCGTTTTCCATCTCTGGCATGCATTCGCCCATATCACAGGACGCACTGCTGCATTTTCCCTAGCTCTCCTTCTCTCTCCAAGTTCCGCTGTTTTTTGCTTATTCATTGATTCTAACTATCTATTTATTCTTATGCCGTTCCACCAAATTCCTCTCCTTCGTTCTGCCTGTGCACCTTCGCCCTGCTCAACATTCGTTCATCCCTGGCTTTCTTTTTTTTTTTTTTTTTCTCTCTTCTCTTGTAAATTATAAATTTAAGAAGAGATTCGATTGATGCTGTCTATCTGCTGCTTGCCACGACATCGCCTGCGTTGTACACGAAGCATTCTTCAAAATAGATGTCTGCGGACATCATTCCAATCTCTCGCTCCAGTCATGCCGGGCAGGATGGCGCATCGGGAATGACGATGCACTGGCATGCATGAAAAAGGCGAATGAAAAGGTCCCTCTTTGGAGCCATGAGATGCTTTGGCTCCTTGAGGGTTCGATAGTAAAAAGCAGACAAACAGAAAGGTTTTTGGAAAGGAAAGAAAGGTGAAAGAATGAGGAAATTCCAGACTTGACTACGGTAAGAGAATCGTATTCGTTTGATGTTCAAGGCCGATGCACAAAGCTGTCAGCACCGTTGTAACGCGGAGAGATTGGCATCGACGGAAACGTCACGCTGTGTTGCTTTTGGATTCGTACAAACGTCTTTTTCGGTGGGTTTGGTGGTACGGCGCATCGGGGTGAGCAGGATCCGCATGGCATGAATGCATCAAGACGAGTGTGGGATTCGCTGAGAGACTACTTTGCTCCTTCCTATCCTCTCCCGCCCCTCTTCGGAGCCTCCGAGGCAGAATGTGCCAAGAATACAGTCAAGCCGGCAGCTGACGCTTCTGCGGCGGCCGGCGACTCGGGGGCGCTGGACATGGAAGACATGCTCTTGTACATGAAGAAGCTCCGCGTGTCCAGAACGCTGCGGCTTGCTTCGCTTCTTGGCTCTGCATATTTATCTCAACAGAAAGCAGAGTCGGGCCGCGTCGACCCCACTGACTCGGACCCACAGCATGATCATACTCGGAAACACGAATAGTAGTAAAACGCTGCTTCTTTAATTGGACTATGGCGGCTGGTCTTCTTGCGCCGGGGTCCCTGCATCAGTTCCAGGTGCTCGGTCGTCGTGAATTTCTGACCTGAGCATATGTAAAAGAGGGGGGTTTGTGTGTGCAGGGTTTGAGGAGTGTGAGGGATGCCGGAGCCCCAAACAACAAAGGAGCGAGACGGGATTTGATCGTCTTGACCAAAAAGGGTGGAGTCCCTCGTCGCGTGCGATCATCAGACGGCAAATTGTACTGCGCGTGGAGCACGGTCGCCCCTGTTCGCGACTGTTGTGCATGTGAGGAGGGAGGCTCGTCTGCAATACGAGGCCCGTGATGGTGCATACAGTTGGATGTTGCTAGCGCTGGCCTCGCGGAACGGCAAAAATCGTACAAGATGCCTCTACACTGGAACGAATGGGTTTCAAAACGTGAAAATGTGATCATGCCAGAGTAGCAAAAGGGCCGCCCCAGCTCGCGCGTCGGTTGCTTGAGCACAGGCAGTCTTTCCACCCTGAAGCTGCTTGGAAACTCGAAGAACAAAGGTTGATGCACGTCTCTGAAGACACGCACCACTGTTTGCTCCGACATGCTTGACTCACTGGAATTTGTTTCGGGGACGCATGGCCGCAGATGTGGTTGTCTGGAGCGCCATTTTCAAGGTATCCCACAAGCTTACGTCACTGATTCAAGCTCGATGGATGCGGAGCGGAACTGGTTCGGAGGACGCTCCTCACGTCGCCAAAATACAATCCCTTGTGTTTTTGCTTGCGATCATGAATACAGCTCCGTGGCCTTCCTGCCTTGTCTGTTATTTTCCCCCTTCTCCTTCTTGTTCTTGTTCTTGCTCTTGTTCTTGCTCTTGCTCTTGCTCTTGCTCTTGCTCTTGTTCTTGCTCTTGCTCTTGCTCTTGCTCTCCTCCCATAGTAGACTGAACACTGGAAAAAACAAGGAGACGCCATCGCCACTTCATTAAGCCTCATTCTCCTTGTCAAAGCAGTTTATTAAATATTCTTTCTGAAACATGACGAACATTTCAATCCCTTTCGACATTCCCATTCCCATTGTCCGTCTTCAGATAGCATCCACAGGCAGGAACGCCGGCGGCGATGGCAGCATAACACAGCACCCACATGTCGACGGAACCTCTGCATGCTCGTGGAACAGCGAATTTTGCAGGATGTTTCAAGTGCATGGGGGCGCGTCTTACTCTTGTTTGGCCGATATTGCATTCCGGGATTCTATTTCAAAGCTCGCAGAAGTTATTCAGCGTGGGATTCGTCACCATGTCGCAAATCGCATTCAAAGGAACTCGAGCACGCCACTATCCCACAGCGCTTTCAATCACCATCTTGTCGACTTGCCGGAATCGGACGTCTTGCTGAACACGAGTTTTGTTTTGCAAAATGACTGCAATCTGTGGACATCGTGGAAAGGCATTCTGGACTGTAGCTCGAACGAAGTCCTGTTTGTAGTGAAACTGGCTGCAGAGACCTGTGCCAACCAGGACGGTCTGCCGGTCCGCTCGGTAGCGGTGAAGCCAGCAACTCTCCCCGTGCCAGGGGATTCTGGAAATCGTTCGGCGGAGCCGTGCGTTTGTCATTCCATGGAGCCGTCGTTGAACCTGGGTGCTTTCTGGGAACTTGGACTGGACCCCATGTGCATCGTGGATGTGCACACCCGACACTTTGTTTGCGCAAACCCCGCGTTTTGCAATCTGTTGGGCTATTCGGAAGCGGAGGTTGTTGGCAAGCACTGGAGCTCCTTTATCGTTCAAAGGGAAGCAGAATCGGCGAACGGAACCCTCGCGCCAGATGGGTTCCTGCTGTCCGCAGAGTCGTTTCGTGTGTCTCGCCATCATTTGACAAAGGATGGACGCGTTATCGGTCTTGAGTGGAGCTTTGCTCGACGGGAAAGCGGAAACGTGTTTTACAGCATTGCGAAAGAAGTGACAAACTACGAAAAGTTGGAGCACGAAGAAATGGTGTTGCGAAAGTTCTGGAACAGCAGTGCGGAAGCATTCGTGGTTGCTGATCGCCAGACCACCGTGGTTCGACAGTGCAACATGACTGCAGCACTGATATTTGGTCTAAAGTCCACGGACGAATTGATCGGCAAACCCTATATGGATCTTGTCTGCGAGTCGCATCGTCAGTCCATGATGGAGGATATTGATCGACGTTCGAAGGTTCGCGAAACAAAAATGAACACCAGGGATGGGCTAGCGCGCTGGATGCAGTGGACCGTGCTGTCAAAAGATGCCCAGGAACCAGTAGTCTGGAGAACCGGGGACATCCTGAGTGAGTCATCCTGGGACGGTGACCAAGAGTTTCTCATCGTACGGGATATCTCGAGCCAGAAAAAACAAATGGAGCTGCTTGTGCGGCAGAACGAAGAAAAGAATGTGTTCCTTGCCATGATCAGCGAGGAAATCCGGACTCCTCTGAACGCCGTCCGCGGTGCGAGCCAGCTTCTGGCCATGGATGATCGAGTGCGGAGCAGCTTGGATGTCTTCTCCTGGGTTGAACAGATTGTCGCAGGGTGCGATGATTTGATGCTGATGATGGATAATCTAATGACGTTCTCGCAGATCGTCGCAGGAACGCTCAAACTCGTTGACGAACCCTTTGACCTCGACAAGCTGGTCTCCAAGGCTGTCGAGTCTACGAAGAACGTACTGCAGAGAACGGTGTTGCACAACAGCAGCTCTGTCGTGAGTCAGCCAACCGTCGTGTTTCTGCACTCGATCGATCCGCAGACGACCACTCGTTTAATAGGAGACGGCAAGCGATTGAGCACGTGTCTCTGCAGCATCTTGTACAACTCCATATCGTCCCTGCAAAGAATCAGATTCCTCGACGGTCACGCCCAACACCCAGCAACCTTGGAAATCCACGTGCAAACCAAGGATGTTGACCCGGATCGTCACCCCATGTCATTTCGGTCCACATCATCATCGTTCAGATTGTCGAGACGGCTGACACAGCCAAGTCTCCATCCGGCGAGCTCGCCGCCGAGGACCACTCTGGCGAGCCTCGATACCCGTGAAGATGAAGAGTTTGTAGAGATTGAGGGCTGGACATCCGCGAGGCGACGGCAATCCGGCCCGGACAGTGATTTTCTTGGAAAGCGAATCATGCTGGAATTCGTGGTCAAGGATTCTGGCTGTGCACTGACGGAAGAGGATGTCGAGGAAGCGTTCGGCAGTGCACTTTCGGCCCTTGACGACAATCTCATTGTTCGAGTGCAAGGTTTTCAATCTCCAGTGAACCAACAGGGTATCGCAGCCCCTCTGTCTCCAAATGCTGGACGTACCGGCAATCCAAGAAAACCGCTCGTCGTCAACGGAGACGTGGGGGACGTTGTGGATAATCCGGGTCTTCGCCGAAAGTTGAATTTGACTGTGACATACACTCTCGTTCGGTACATGGGGGGATCCATGACCGTCGAGTCCGGTCCGCAGGGAACGAGCATTTTCTTTAGCGTCCCAGTATTTGAAAACAACACATCGCTCCCGACGACCCCCCAGAAATTGGTATCAACGGGTCTCCCGGAGGTGTCGCCGTTGCTGGACGTGTTGTTGACGCCGCCGCAGTCATTGCGGGTACTGGGTGCCGAAGACGACATTATCAACAGCCGGGTGTTAAGCCACATGCTTGGCCGGTTCGGACTGCAGAAGCAAGTGGACTACACGATGGTCGTGGATGGACAGCTCGCTGTGAATGCGTTCATTCAGTCTGTGGAAGTCGACAAGAGGCCATTTGAAGCGATCCTCATGGATCTTATGATGCCAGTGATGGATGGATTCTGCGCCACCAAGGCAATCCGAGCGTATGTCGCCTCCAAGCAGTCCCAGTACAACCAAGGTGGCAATTATTTGGAGTCCGCGTTCGCGATATGCAACCCGACGATCATTGCGATAACTGCTTCCGTCTCCGAGGAAGATCGACTCCTTGCCCGGCAGTGCGGAGTGGATTATTTGGTGATCAAACCAATACATGCAAAGGAGCTTGCCAGCATGCTTGCGGAGATCGCGGAGAGCCTTGGCCGAAAGCGCTTGTTGTTACCATCGACAGAACCGCGGTCCCTCGCCAGCCGACTGCTCGACAGCTCGCCGGACCGAATTGCTCGTCAGCCCGCAGAAAGCTCTTAGGGAATCCCACCCCGAACTTCACAAAGGATGGATGTTTAATCATAACATTACGATTAAAAAACAAAATAAGTACCAAAGCATTATAATGGGAGAACAATGGGCGGGGGGGCAAAAAACAGACAGATATTCTTATTGTGAGATTGACGGTCCGTACAATTCTTCCGAGATGGTATGCACAGCATCCACAAGGATCGCCACATGCTCTGGGTTGTGTTCAGGGTGCATTCCATGTCCAAGGTTGAAGATCAGTCCTCGATGGGTGCCATGCGACACGAGGATTCGACGAACTTCTTTGCGAATGACGTCTGCAGATGCATACAAGACACAAGGATCCATATTGCCTTGCAGCAACTTGTGCTCGCCCACCAGCTTGCGTGCCTCTCCAAGGTCGATCGTCCAGTCGACCCCAATGACGTCGTACAGCGTATCATGGGCCAGCTTCCCAATGGCGTGGTTCGCGCCCTTTGCGAATACAATAAGCGGTGTGCCGGGGCACTGTTCCTTCACCCTCTGCGCAATCTGCTTCAGAAACGGATACGAAAACCTCATGAAAGCATCCACAGAGAGCTCGTTAGCCCACGAATCAAACACTTGGATCGCAGAAGCCCCGGCTCTGACCTGCCCCACAACATACGGCACCACGCAATCTGTGATTCTCTGCAGAACCTGCAGTGCCTCTGGTTCATATTCATACAAGAACTTCTTTGCCTTTGCAAACGTCTTTGAGCCACTGCCTTCGACCATGTACGCAAACAACGTCCACGGTGCCCCCGTGAAGCCCAGCACAGGCCGGTCACACACCGCAACAGTCTCCTCAATCGCACGGAACACATATCCAAGATCGCCCTCCACTGAAATTGCACACGGATCTTTAAGAACCGCAGAAACAGATGCCGGACAGTCCAGTGTCGGGCTCAAAACAGGTCCTTTCCCAGGAACCATCTGGACATCCACGCCCATCGCTTGCGGAATAACCAGTATATCGCTGAAAATGATCGCTGCATCAAGCGGGAAGCGCAGCAGAGGCTGCATCGTAACTTCGCACGCAAGCTTCGGTGTCCGACACACTTTGAAGAACTCTGCCTCTGCCCGAAGCTGCCGAAACTCGGGCAAGTATCGGCCTGCCTGCCGCATCAGCCACACAGGAACTCTCCCAGACGGCGACGGGGCACCAGAGAGAACCTCCACTATCAGACTATTCGTCACAACCATTCTTCTCCTGCTGTCTTTGTAAACCCTCCTCCGTGCTTTCGAGCTTCCGCGGCGTTTTCCCTCTGCGGTTTTTTGCGCTGCGTAGCGTAGTGTTGCGTAGCGTTGCGTATTTATTATTATGTAAGTCCTCCATTTTTCCCTTTTCTATTTCCGGCCCACCGCTACAGCAAGTCCTTCGCGAAACAATAGGTTGTCTCACGTGATTCCAGAAAAGGCAGTCACGTTGTTCCTGAGAAGGGTGCATTTTGATTCCGACGGCCCTAGCAGCAGGCGCTTTCGTGTCCTCAGTTGCAGCGCGATTGATGCACCTGGAGATACGAGAGGAAGAGGCGGCAGGAAGACGGTAGGGTTTTGCGACTGCGACTGCGACTGCGACTGCGACTGCGCCTGGTGCACTGGTAGCAGAAAACCAAGAGTTCTGCAAGAGACGGTCCCCGAGGCTTCTGCTTGGGGTTGGCTGCCCTGAGTGCTGGGGATTGGAGATCGTGTCTTGGAAGTTCGCCTCTTGGGAGTTCGCCTCTTGGCAGTGCGCTGCGACTCGGCTGTAGGCGAATGCGTCATCCCAGAGCACTCACGCCCATATTTGAATAAAAACGTGAAACCAAAAAGTGAAACCAACGAATGATAGAATGATAGATGGCTACGGATGCTGCGTTAAATCGTGTCGAAAATGCAGAGCCTGTGTCAGAGGCTGAATTTTGGCCGAGCGTGCGTAAGCACGAATTCCTGTGAAACAAAACCTGCTGGTGTCGGCCAGTGTCGACCGTGTCTGTTTATACTTCCTTCCGCATGCATGATAATGACGTGTTATTATTCAGCGGTGGTCGAGAAGCGTTGGGGGAAGAGGTGCGTGAGCATGGAGAAGGGCAGCATGGACGAGCGCGTGGAAAAGGCAAAGATTCACAAGTCTCGAGGAAACGAGTTTGTGCAGCGTCGAGAGTTCAAGAGCGCGCTTGTGCAATACCAGCATGTGTTTTTGCAGATTCGCGGAATATACGATTTCGGGGCTGCAGGTACAATGGCAGGGCTCGCATCTGCTGCACTGTCCGATGTTCAGAAGCCGTCTGCGCGGAATGTCCAGGATGCAAAGGAACTGGCCTTTCAGACATGGTCCAATATGGCGCTGTGCTATCTGCGCACGCAGCGGCCTGCACGGGCTCTTCAGGTTGCCAACCAGGCACTGGGCGACACTCCGTTAGGTGGTACGTCGCTGCCTGAAGCCTCAAAAAATAAGGCAACGCTCCAGAAAGTGTACCTGCGAAGAAGCGAAGCGAGAGCACTTACGGACGACGTTCCGGGTGCGGAAAGGGACCTTGCGCAGGTGGAGCGGTTGGCAGCAGTCCAGAGTGCAGAAGCTGGAACGGCCGTGACAAACATGCCAGGTATGACAGGAGTGGCAGCCGCAGATCCTGGTATTCAGCGTGTTCGCGAGTTGATTGCACATTGCGCAAAGGTCCAAGATCAGAAAGACTCTCGCGTGTATGCAAAGATGTTTCAGTAGCGTAGCGTTTCCACGGCCAATTCAGGGAGGAGGAGGCAACGTCACAGAGAAAGGAGGGCCGCGTGTTTTTTTTTTATATTTAATACTTATGAAACGATGCAAGAGAACGAATGGCCGGCGCAGACTGACTGGAAGCTGTCAAGACGTGCACGCTGCAGCGTGGACAGTGGGATGAGAGACAACCGATCCGTGCGTTCGTCTCGATCCCCGAGACCCAGCTGGCCATCCGAGTTGAGTCCGGTGGCGAACGCGAGCTTGGATTCTGGATCCACTACAAGGGTGTGATAAGAGCCGCAGACCAAGTACGCCCGTCTGCTCAAGCGTGGATAGCTTGCGGAGAGAAAGGGGACGTGCCGCAGCGCAGAAAGCGGCGATGCGACGGTACGACTGCCACCACCAATGACAAACAGTCCGTCGCGTCCCAGCAGAGCCGAATGACTCGCGCCGGCTCCTGCTGCATAGAACCCGTAGCCATCAAGCGCTTCCAGACGCGCTGGCAAAACAGTATTCTTCACACCACCATCCAGGCTCCCAAGCTGCCCGTTCCGCGAAGATCCCGAACCATATACCCGATGCGCATCGTCCACAAAGATGCTGTGACTCTGTCCGACACCGATGCTCACGATCCGATGTTGTTGGGCGTTGGGAAACGGAAACTCGAGTTTGCTGAATGTGGATTGAGGAATCATGTGGCCTACCCCAAGCTGGCCTTGTAAGTTGGGGCCGTGGCCGAAAACCTCTGAGCCGTCATCGGAAAGAAGGAAGGCGCTGGAAAACGCTCCCACCAGCGATTGAATCCCTGATGAACGTGTCTTGGGCAGTGGTATCCTGTCCGTATTACGCATTTCTGTTTTGAACAATTCCTGGGCTTCAGCACTGAACCAGAGGCCACAGTCATTGGTCATGGCGACGTGCGACGGAACACTCCATGCAGCTCGTCCAGAAAGAAAATCTGATTTTCTCAACTTGCGAATGCGCGAGAGCACTGGGACATCCAATTTGGATCTGTTGTTCTCTCCAGCCACAAATATCGAATCCTCTGAAGCATCCGCGCGTCAGCAAAGACTTCTTCGTCAGCACACCCCATTGTCTACGGTTTGCGTGTAAAGGAGACTACGATGAAACTGCAAGCGAAGGTAGAAGAAACATACGAGAACATGCAATGAGAGAAGATGGACTGGCGAAGACCCGTTCGATTTGCACGACAGGCTCTACGAAATCGACCGATCTCATTGTTTGTGAAGAAAAGTCTTCGAATGATCCTGCTCCCAGCACTGCGCAGTACAAACAAACAAAAAAACATAACACGGTAGAGCAAAAGAAGCCCGACAAAGGTTCAGAACGGGAGAAAACGACAAATACAAATAAATAAATAATATATAAAAAGACCAGAAATCAGCACACAAACTTTCCTTCTCTCTCTAGCTCTGTGTGGGTGTGTGTGTGTGTGTGTGTTTCGCTCTCTGTGTAAGCATAAACAAATAAGTGTATCAGGAGGCATACAGTTGGATTCAACGGACGCAGAAGAACACGATCGTGCAAAGCTTGTCGCCCATGACTTTGCGATGCGCAAACTGGATAACGCCCACATTTCGTCGCAGTTCACTCTGCGTCTCTTGACGAATTGCAAACGACCCATCAGACCCCAAAAAAGACAACAGCCGGTTCGTCGGAGACGCACACTTCAACGCGGAACTTCAAGAACCACGAAGCTGGGGGTAAAGGCAGGATAAAAACACCGCTGCATTTTCATTGACATTTTATTATGATTATGATTATGATTATAATTACTATTTTCTCATTTTCAGGTTTTTTGTTGCGAAGCAAGCAATCCCAACCGATCAGCCATCGTGGTCGTCGTGGTCATTGTGGTTGTTGCTGCCGCTATTATAGAGTTGACGTAGAGTGGAAAGAGGATGAAGATTGCAGTTCTTGGAGGAGGCATATCTGGGCTATCTGCGCTGCATTTTCTGAACAAGGCGTTTGGAGACGCAGCTGAAGTCACTCTTTTCGAGTCGCAGAAACGCGTTGGTGGTTGGATTCAGTCTTTGGAGGCTCGTAAAGGACTTGTTATCGAAGCGGGTCCGCGATCGCTTCGTCCGCATGCCTCGACATTACAACTTCTTCAAGATGTCGGCATTCTGAAAGACGCGATTCCTGCAAACAAGGCTGCGAAAGCAAGATATCTTCTTATCGATGATAAGCTTTGCAACGCTCCTTATTCGAAGGAGGTCCTGTCTCGTGTGCTTCCTGCGTTGCTGCACGAGAGAAAGCAAGAAGGGCCGTTGTTTGGGGCTTCGATGGACGAGAGCGTCCGCAGCTTCTTCACGCGAAGACTGTCATCTGATGTGGCGGACTATGTTGTGGATCCGGTTGTGTCTGGCATTTGGGCGGCAAATACGGAAAAGCTGTCGATGCAAGCGACGTTTGGGAAGTTGCGGGACATGGAACGAGAATATGGAAACCTGACAAGAGCAGTGCTTTCAAGGCTTCGTCAGGAAGGAAGGAACCACGACGATGCTGAAAGTAGCACCAGAACAGCCGACCCTATCGCCAAGGGCGTTGAGCAGTCCGACCAATGGAAAATGCTGTTGAAGACCCCAATTTATTCATTTCCAGGAGGCCTTTCTCACTTGCCCAACACTCTGTATGGTCGATATTCGTCCAACCTGCAGTTTTCGAATCCCATTGAAGTTATTGAGAACGATCGGAACGGCGGTGTCCGCGTCAATGGGTCTCACTTTGATTATGCAGTGTCCGCGATGCCCCGCCGGTCTTTGCAAGCAGCGGTCTCAAAGACCGTCGGCCCGCAGGCTTTCCATGGTTTTCGTACAGCATCTCTTGTGGTAGTGAACGTGACTCTGGAGAAAAGATACAAGAAGAATATTGGTCGCCCTGGGTTTGGCCATCTCATCCCCTCCAACCAAGGAAAAGACATTCTTGGTGTTGTCTATGACTCGTGCGTCTTTCCAGAGCAGGACCGCGGAAACAGAAACACGCGCCTGACTGTGATGATGGGAGGTGACCGTCGTCCGGATATTTTATCTTGGTCTGATGAGAAGGTGCTGGACGTCGTGCGTTCTGCATTGAAAGAGCAGCTCAACGTCGACACGGATCGCATTTCCGACACCTTGATTTGGAGACATGTGGATGCAATCCCGCAGTATGACATCGGGCATCTGGACCGAGTTCGAAACCTCGAATTCCACTTACGCTCCAGCATCCCCGGCTTGTCGCTTGTCGGCAATTCATTCTACGGCGTAGGGGTGAACGACTGCGTCCATCGTGCCAAGTCTGTCGCCGAAGACCTGTCCAATCGCGCACTGGCACTCACGCCGAAATGATAAACCTAGTATGCTGAATGTTGAGAAGGGGGAAATGGTGTTGTTGTTTTATGTTGTTGTTTTGTTTTTGTTTTTTTAATTTAACTTTTTTAATTTCCTATCAAACAGCTCGCCATCATTCCGCAGACGACAATGACGATGGCGATGATGACGACGACGGTGCAGACGATTCCGTTGGCGGTTGTCTGGCGGGAACTTCCCCGTCCATCATGTCTGAGACCATGAGCATGGCCTGCAGTGCTTCCATATCTTGAATGTCGGCCTCCTTGACGGAGGCTCCCGTATGGACTGGGAATCGTGATGACTGCCGGACAGTTTGTCGCAAAGATCGAAGACTGGGATTCCTGACAATTTCCGCAAACGCGTCATTTTCAAACAAGAAGTCAAAATGCGAAATCAGAATCTCGGTGGCCTTGTTGAAGATTGGAGAGAGCTTCAGATACTCCAGCGGCGACGCATCCTTTGCTCGCAAAATACACGGCCCGATGCAAATCGACAGCGCCTCTACGGTCATTCTGTTCACCTGCGAATGCAGCTGGATTCTCTTGAGCAGTCCAATCAGCTTGTACAAGAGGATAGCATGCGCGACTGGCAAGTGTGTGCACAACAAAGACTGAAACTTCAGAAGCCTGTCTTCCTGGCTCGACGCGTTGTAGCCGAGAACGATCTCTTGGACATTTCCCACAATGTCGTACGGCATGAGAGGCTCCGGGAGATCCCGTAGGAATTGCTTCAGCAAACCGGCCACAAGATGGGGATCCGCAATCGTTGAAAAATCAACAGGATAGCCGCGATCGACAACCTCGCGGAGTTGCGCAAGCTCGTTCAGCGCAGGGGCAAGACGAAAGATGCCCTCGGTACCCATGCCTTTCGACTGGATGTACCGCACACACTGGTCGAATACATAGGGGGCCTCCTGACTGTCGGGAACGAGGGGCTGACCAAAGTACGGCACGCATGGTCGCGAGGCATCGCAATTGACGAAGTCATGCGCACAGATGGTGTATGGAAACACAATTCCCGGAATCGCATTTCCCAACTGAGAAATTCGGTCGATGTACACCAATTTCTTTGTGAATTTCGAAGATATCAGAGGGCGAAACAGCTTGAATGTGAGCTTCACCCAGAATGTGGGGTGAACAATATAGAACGCCTTCAGGTTCTTCTTGTATTTCCTGTTGAACAGCTGGTACACCCGTCGCATGAAAGAGAACTCGGGCTTGTTTTCCGAATGGAAGTTAGTGTGGCAATAGACGAGTGCATACTCGCATTCCACGAATCGATCCATCTCTCGAATGACGTACATTAGCACTCGATCCATGTCCGCATGATGCACCTTCAGATTCTCTGCGATGAACAACATCACAGGGCGACCTTGGTCATCGGTCCCTCTGCGTTGCAAAAACCGCATTTCTTCAATGTCGGACAAATTCACCGTATACGATTTCCTCAGAAGCGCAAGATAGGCATCGTCGGCATTTCCGGCGGCGTGTTGCTGATCTGGCGGTTGCGACTGCGACGATGATGATGGCCCTGATGGTTGTGTTGACGCAGATGAAGACGATGACGACGTCGATGAGCCTGAAGCAGAAACCGTAACTGAGCCGCTGGCCGAAGGATTCAGAGTTGCAGAAGAACTTGCAGATGCACCTTGTGCGGCAGGCAGCAGATGCACCATCTCGCTGAGAATACTTGAAACTTCTGGGTCTCCCAAAGCTTCCTGATGCTGAGCCAGGATTCTGTGCACTTCTCTGGCATCCTCGATACACTGCATGACAGCACTCCGTCCATCTTCCGAGTTTGGGTCATTGACTGCACCTTCCTCATCCGCGAGCAGCTCGTCCACGCTGGATACATGAAATGTCTTCAAGAATTCCCTCATTGCAAACATGTTGCTCTCGATAAACGGGTTCATCCGCTCCATGTACGACTCCTTCTGTCCAAACAAAACAGAGTTTGAGAGATTCTGCAAGACCTTGGACGCCAAAATCAAGTTCCTGCGCACTGCCGGCTTGACGGGTTCGTTGACAATACCAAATTTTTCCGGAAGTGTGATCGATGGGTTGATCAGCCGAAGCATAATGTACCCACCAATGAGCGGGACATCGTCAAACTGATAGTCCTTGGCAAGAGCGCCAATCATCCCCGCAATGTTCTTAAACATGTTCGGCATGCTCGCGATCGTTTCCTCAGCCGTAATGATGTCCAACAGCGTCGTGCAGAACTCGTTCAGCGCGTGCTCATTCTCCGTAAGCTTGAGATTCACCAGCGCAGGGTTCCCATCAGCTCCTCCTCTGATCTTCCCAGGATCAATTTCAAAGCTTATTTCCTCATGCTCAACAATCTGACGCAGCGCCGTACCAAGCAAGTCGGGCAGAAACGGCTTTGCGGATCTCCGAGTATACGCATCCAAAATCTTGCAAACCAGCGAGTTTCCTCTCAGAATCGACCACTGTTCATTTCGATGCGATTCAAACTCATGCTCAAGCAGCAGATACACAAACGATTGAAACCTTTTGTACAACAGCGAGATCGAAACCAGCGCAGACGCACAGCAGTCCGCTTCGACTGTGGTCAGAACCAAGGGCAGCTTCGCAAGAAGATCCGAGTCCGTGAGAACGAGCGAAATCAGCCGGTCGTACAGAGCACTCTCACTGCTCATCCTCGACAGTCCGTGAAAGAAACACACACACACACGCAAGCAAGCAAGCAAGCAAAAATCACTCCGTTAATACACTCTCGCGGGGGAAAAGTTAACAAACGATGATTAAAAGTAATAATTTTAGAAAAATATAAAGAAATCGGAAAAACGAAAAAGGGAAAAACGGGTCGCAATAATGCGCCATAGCCCACACAACATGCTCGACAACGGGCGAAATTTGCATTTACAGCAGAAATCTCGTCGAGGATCAAAGTGCCGCCTCTCTTTCTGGAGATCTTTCTGACACTTCGCCGACTTCCCGAATTTTGGCGGAATCTTCCATTTCTTTCTGTATTTGTATATCTCCCGACTCCCGACCTTCCCCCGACTCTTCCGCGGGCTTCCTTATTTGTTGGGTTCTTCTTTTGTTTTTCTCCTTATTGAGGATTGTCTTTTGTTTAAGATTGTATTTGCTCGAGTACTTATTTGCGCGTACAGATTGTTTGTCAGACTGGAAAGGAAATCGCGTGCTTCATGAGACGTCAATGAAGCTGCATGATGTACGTCGCATGAGATGTGCGGTTCATTCTTGCGTACTGTCGGGTCTGTTCGGGTTTGTGCTGTTTGTGTGCATTTGCTTGCAAACGACGGTTCATGCCAGGAGCGTGTGCATCGGGAGCGTTACACAGTACCCGTGTGATGTGTTCGCAAGTACCTTCCAGGCTGCGTTTCTGCTTGCGGTACCGTCCTCCGCATCCCCCAGTACTACTGCAATTTATGTCGCTTCTGGGACATATGCAGGAAACAACACAAATACGAACCTTTTCCTGGCGAGTCCACTGCCCAACTCCTCATTGTCGATCATTGCAGAGCAGACGGTGTCGACGGCTGCGTATGTGCTGTCTCGCAATGTAGTGGTTTCCTGTGCTTCGCAGACTCCCGGATGGAGAATATCAAATTTCCAAAGCGTGCTGATTCAGGGCATCCAGATGGATGCATGCACGGACTATTTTGGGTCTGCGTTGTTTGTGGCGAGTACAGGAAACCTGACTCTTGTTGACACAACGTTCACGAATTCTTTTGTGAACCAAGATGCGGAGGTGTGCAGAGGCGTCGGACAATGTACAGTGCAAAATGCATGCGGAGGAGCTGTGGCAACATCGAACACAGGGACTCTGGTGCTGCGATCGACGTTTTCGAGCAATGCAGCGGTTGTACAGGATATTTTGGCGTACACGGGACTTGGTGGCGGTGTCTGCATCTTCCAAGCTCCGTATTGCAGTATCCAGCTGTCGCATTTCTACAACAACTCTGCCCATGGGTTTGGAGGAGCAGTGGCAGTCTTGGAATCCTCGACCGCCGCAAGCATACGCAACACCTCGTTTGTTGAAAATCAGGTTGGGTGGAGCGGTGGTGCCGTGTACATTTTGGAGAGCGACGGCTCCGTCATTCAAGGATGCCTGTTCGTTGGAAATTCGGCGCTGTTTGTTCCTTTCCGTGGCTCTGGCGGCGGCATTGGCGTGGATTCTTCAGACGCAGTTCTCATCACGGACTGCCTGTTTGAATCCTGCATCGCAAGTGCGAACGGAGGTGCCGTTTCCATCCACCAGGTGCAGTTTCAATCCGTCGTTACAATCTCGTATTGTTTCATTTTGAACTGTCAAGCATCGGAATTTGGAGGAGGAATCTTCACCGACATGATTGTCAACCTCTCGCGCAGCACTGTTCAAAACTGCACTGCGCTGTACGGAGGAGGTATCCATGTGGACGATTCGTATTCTATGATCATGTCCTCCTCTTTTTCGTCCAACACCGCCACGTACGGTGGTGGTCTCTCTGCACGTGGACAGAATGCACAGGTTGTTATAATGGGGCATTTGAACATTTTTGATAATGTTGCGTTGTCGAATGGAGGCGGGATTTATCTGGACCGAGGGAGTGTTTTAGATAGCTCGCCGGGATCATTTATTTCAGAATATTTCTACACAGCGCTGGTTTCCGGAAATGTAGCCGCGTTTGGAGGAGGAGTGTACATGCAAGAGTCTGCGACCTTGGTTGTCGAAATCGACGACATTTTCATAATTGAGAACAATGTCGCATCGCAGGCAGGTGGGGGTGCGTATCTCCTGTATGGAGGCGCGTTCTTGGTGTACGGAAACATGACTGTCAGAAGCAATACCGCCCATCTTGTTGGAGGGGGTTTGTACATATCGACTTTTCGCAGTCTGTTGAGTCTTTCCTCCGCGAAGGGAAACATGTCTGTGATTGGCAATTCTGCACAATACGGGGGAGGCTTCGGATTGAGCGTTAGTCAGGTGATTTCCAATTCTGAAAGTTTTGATAACAGCATCTTGTTTGGATTGTTTGTTGAAAACAACGTCGCGAGAGCGTCCGGTGGTGCCATCATGGTTCTGATGGCCCCAAATGACACCGAAGTGACGTCGGTGTTCAGCCGAGTTTCTCGTGTTTCGCGAGTTTCAGGCAACGTTGCCCTGGACCCGTTAGGAAATGCTGATTTTGCGTGGGGTCCAGTCTCGATGCAGCTCTGCCCCAACAGCGCATTCGATGCATTCAATCCCAACGAGCCGCTTCATTTTGGGTCTGCGCTGTCCTTTTACATATGTGTTTTCGATGCTTTTGGCAACAAGATTCCTCAATTTAACCTCATGAGTGCGAGCATGTCGCTGTCGAACGGCTACACCGCATTTCCCCCAGGTTCTGCGCTGGCTGCCACGGAGTCGACGTTTGTGTTCTCTTCAATTCGCTTCTACGGTGTTCCGGATAACTCCCCATTTCGCATTCAATTTAACGCAGCCTCTCCAAGCAACTCCATCTTGTTTCGCAACTTGGCCCTGTCTGTGACTTCGTCGATTGTCGAATGCCCACCAGGGTCGTATCTTGAGTTGCAGCAGAACTCGGCAATCTATTGCATCCTCTGTGCGGACTCGTTCTATTCTCTCGACAGTTCGCAGACTTCATGTTTGCCATGCCCTGATGCTGCGTCGTCCACGTGCTCAGCGTCATCCGTGGTTACAAAAAACGAATATTGGCTGTTGTATGTTCCAACGTATCAGGAGTTTGTGGCCCCACTGGGCTCTGGGCAGAACTTCTCTTTTTTCTCGCCGGCACGTCAAGCAATTCCAACGTTTTGTCCTGGTGGAGGATGCCAAGCTGGCAATTCTTGTGACGCACATCGCATTCCGACGTCAACACTCTGTGGAGAATGCGAAGATGGATACTCCTTGTGGGAGCAAGCCTGCGTGGCGTGTCCCCACGCTGTGAACTGGGGGCTGTTGATTCCATACACGCTGCTTTTGTGGTTTGTTCTGATTCTTTACCACGGCTATGCATCATCGTCCGGCGGAGCATCGCGTATTTTTGTGTACTTTTTCCAGGTTTGCGTCCTGCTTGTCCCGACTACGAAGGTCAACACGAGCAGTCGGGTCATTGTTTTTTTGTTTGCACTCAGGCCAACGATTTTTGGCATCAACGAGTGCTTGTATGAGCGCGACGGTTATGGATTCTATGCCAGTCACTGTTTCATGGGATTGAGTGCGGTTTTTCTTCTTGGTCTCACGGCTCTGTTGGAGATTGTGTGTCGATATTCGTTCTACAGATGGCAGCTGCGCCGCAGCGGACGAAGCCCCTTTGTGGACGGACGCCATCCCTGGTTGAACCGAAAGCAATTTCTCAATTCCTACGCTCGAACTCTGACCCTCGTGGCCCTTTTTTCATATCAAACTGTCACTGCAGCTTCATTTGCGTTCTTGACCTGCATCCGAGTCGGTAGCAATGAAGTGAACGCCTTTGTTCCGTCCGTTGATTGCCGCTCCGCAACGTTTGAATCCTGGAAAGCGTTCTATCTCCTGTGCATCTCGGTCGTGACTGCGGCGGCACCGCTACTGCTGCTGTTGACGTTTATACTGTGGCGGAATGTAATCAAGCAGGCGTTCGCGCAGACTCGTCGAAAGGCAATCCAAGCGTCGCTGCCCACTGTGTTGGGCGTTGTTGTGCTGGAGTATCGCGACGGGGCATTCTGGTGGGAGTTAGTGGTTCTTCTTCGACGAGCAGTTCTCATCTACATCCACTCGAAAATGACAGAGCTCTACCCAGAGACCATTGCATACCGTTCGTTTGCACTGACAGTATTCTGCATGATCATCTGGATGGTGCACGAAGCATGGCGGCCGTTCCGCTCCGTGTACCTCAACTACATTGAATCCTTTTCGTTGTTCGCGCTCTCTCTCTTGGGAGTTTGCGTGCTGTTCTCCTCATCCGATGCAAGCCTCATACTCGACATCCCCGTTCTGTTTTTTGCTGCCCTTTTGCTGTCCTCCGTGGTTATCTATCAGATCTTCAAAATCGCTCGAGTGCGCCGGCGTCTGGCTTACTGGTTTGCACTCTCCCGCGACCGCTCCCACTCCGACTTCCACTCACACTCACACTCACACTCACACTCACACTCACACTCACACTCACGGGCTCCGCAGAGGCCGGAGTGCATCTGCTTGAACAAGACCATCTTGGATATGTTCCGCCCCCTATTGAACTCACCGACATGACAGTTTCGCCCCCGTCGCCCAATACATGAATGAGCGTCCCTCCCCTCTTTTCTTTCTTTCTTTTTTCTTTTTGCACGTTCTGCATTTTTCACTGTTTGTTATGAAATGGTGTCTCTTTTCAGGTTCGAGATGCAAGGCACCCATGAGACTGCTCATTTGTCTTCCTTTTTGCGTTATGGTTTCGTAGAAAATGCGCCTTTTTATGCCATCCGTCCAATACGCCAAACCATGTGCATTGTCATACCTCTCGATATTTCCTTTGGTAGGGCCCCGCCCATATATAATGTATGTGGACGCTTCTCACTCAAACTCTGTGCAAGCTTCAGATTAGCTCCATTTTTTTGATAGATAAACGATAATACCCGCACTCCCGCACAGCGTTGTGGTACTGTAACTAACACCTGCATTGTACACGAACCACGGATAAACATCGCTGATCACCCATAATCAATGTTGCAACCCAACAACATGCATAATGCAACGCGGCGGCGTGCTTATAGGGATTTCATGATCGAAATGGGGTGAAACGAATCAGGCATCGTGCGACGGAGTTGCTTAAGATAACCAACGCATGCGCACGGCGCATGGAGCGTGGCAGTGTGTTTGTTTACGTGCGCTTTAGATTGCTTCATCATACCGCAACAAAGTGGCAGCGGAACCAGGAAAACAAAACAAAAGCAGACAGAGCGTACCGACTATAACAACACAAGTTTCTTTTCTTTTTTCCTTTAGCTTGTTTTTTCGTTGTGTCCATTGGATTTTGGAGTTTGGATACCCGTGGTTTCTTTTGGGTTGCTTAAAAAACCCCATGTTGGATTCTCTGTTGCTGATTCCCGGGTTGGGAAGCAGATTGGGTTCGTTTCTTTCGGACGACGACATTCTGTCGATTGGACTTGTTTGCCAAAGCAGCCGCTGGTTTCATTCCAAAGCAGTTGCCCGAATCATTGAGAGACATTTTACCTTGCTTTGCACGCATAGCGCAGAGTTTCTCAATGAGGAGCTTGTTGAAAAAATGCCGTTGTGGCTCTCGAGAATTCCGGCTGATGCGCGGAATCTCGTTTCGAAGGTGTCGCTCACGGACATTTCCTGTCGATTAGACATGGCTATCATTGAACAGTGGTATCGCACGCTCTCAGACTTCTTGCCGAACGTTCGTGAACTGCACTTTTCCTATCTGCGGGTTGTAATCTCGGACGAAAACCGGACCTCGCTGTTTCGAGAACTCGGTCAGATTGGCCATTTCAAGGAGCGTATCCTGAGCATTGCTCTTGATTGGGTGGAGTTTTTCCGAAAGATTCATCCCGAGAGTTCCGGCTTCGAAGACCTTCGTCTGCACGATCAAGATGGGATGTTTCTTCGTGCAGACTTGGATGAATTCGAGGAGCTGTGCCAGGTGCCGTTTTCCAATTCGGTAAGTATCTCGTGGTTAGGAGACGGCTTCCGTGAGCGCCGCGAGGATTTTGAGGGAGCAGTCGTTCGGGATGTTCGTATTGCAGAGGCCATGTCGGCTGCTGTGGCTCGAGGAACGCTCAGGAACTTTGCACTCGGTATAACCGAAGGCTTTAGCACAAAGATGTTCGAGACTTGTCTCTCCGAGCCAATCCTAAGTTGCAGCGATCTGCAGTCTGTGATGCTTTGTGGACGGTGGGCAGGTGACAGCTCCTGGAGAGGCACGTTTGTAAAAGGCGCCGGTCTGCGCTCACTTGCTGCGTCTGTTGGCGATTGTTCGTGGATCTGGTCCGAGCTGGGACTCGTCCGCAAACAGCCTGGAAGGTATCTTCCCATCCGAAAGATGAACGCGGGGTTCCTCAGTCTGCATCTGCCCTCGATACTCACACACCGACGGTTTGTGACCTGCGAGCACCTAACTGAGCTGGAGATCGCGCTCAAGGTGAGGCACCCAACTGTCGATCCTGCGCTGCCTGGCGCCCTGATGAGCCTTCCGTTATCCAAGCTTCATTTGCGGGGGAAGTGGGTACTTTCGGATTTGAAGGCACTTTGGAGCGATCCGGAGGCTGCCATCCACCAGTCCCTCAAGTCGCTGTTGCTGGAAGCGGAAGTAGGGTCGTTTACGGAAGAGGACTATCGCAGGCTTTTCACTTGCCCGTGGTTGTCATTGGAAGATGTCGATCTGTCCACACGATGGGTTGCAAAAGGCACTCGAGACCTCTTGGATTCGTTCCTTTCGCATTTGGATGCTCCGAAACTCGTGTCTCTGCAGCTCGGGGGCTTCTGGATCCCCTCAGGATCCGTGCAGGAAGTTCTGCAGGCCAATCTTGTACGGTTCGTGCGTTTGCGGCGCCTTAGGTTTCGAGGGTTTCACTATTCTGCGGAGAAATCGCTGTCGGCTTCTCCAGGAAAGTCTCCGTCCCGAGGGCGCCCAAGTGCATCGGACGAGATCATGACAGCGCTATCAACGATCGACGTCTCTTCGTTGCGGGCTCTGGAACTTGTGTCGTGCGACGTCGACTTTGAAAAGTTGGATCACGCAACGCAACTGGCATCCGAAGCCGGCCGTTCGTGCTTTACAAATTTGGAGTCTCTCTCTCTGACGGGCCATCAGTGTCTCAAAGACCGGGCGTTTAAATGTCTTTGGACGTCCAAGGCATTCCCAAAGCTACGTCGGCTCCATCTGAATCGTAATGCCTTTACCTTGCACGGCATCTTGTCCGTGCTGCGCGATAGCCCTGCGCCGACGTTTTGCGATCTTTGCGAGCTGTCTGCACGTGGTCTTCAATTTGATCGCCAGCAAGGGCAAAAGTCACGAGAAGAGTATTTGCAAGAAATCGGTGGGTGCCTTCGAAAACTCCCCATGTTGAACTTTGTGGATATGACACCGTTGCCAACCCAGAGCTGATGTCTTTCGCTGAAGAAGAAAAATAATAATAAGCCGCGGGGTCGTCTGTCCTGTGCGTGTGCGTGTGCGTGTGCGTGTGCGTGTGCGTGTGCGTGTGCGTGTGCGTGTGCGTGTGTAACGTAATTTTACGAACAAAGAAACGAGAGACGAAGTTTAAACAAAAAGACGAACATCACACAATTCACGGTTAGGGATTCAAACTACAACAACAGAAGAAGGGGGAAAAGAAAAAAAAAAAGAAAAAAAAAAGGATATCAGCGAGAATTTATGCGTACGCTGTTGTGAACAAGGGTCTCTGCTCCTCACGGGACGTCGCTGGCTTCCGTCTACGAACTATAAACATCACTGCCGCACACGCGATGGCGACTGCTGCAATGGAACCGACCACCACACCGATGACAGCCGCCGTTGACAGGCCAGAACCGCCATCGCTGCTGCCTGGACGCGGAGGTCTGTCGACATCAGACGCATTGAAATAGTACCGATTCGAAAACCCGCCGAGCAGACCAGTCCCCAATTCGACTGCCGCAACTGTGGCAGAATATAACTGAAAATCTCCAAAGAAGGCTTCATGAGAGATCACAAACGCAGTGCTGTCATCTGGTGTGGAGTACACTCGAAAATCGCCAGTTGCCGTGTCCGTTACCTCGATGTGATAGTAGCCAATTGCCTGGCTGGTACCCAAAGTCGGTGCATTCCACTCAAATACGTACACAATCGCCGAGGTGCCGTTGTTAGCAAGGAGTGTGGGATACACGCCGAAGTCTGTCGGCGCGCCGATCATTTGCAGCACAAACGTCAGTGTGTCCGAGAACAGACCAACATTGGTGAATTCCTGCGACACAGCCGCCACTGCAACTGTGTACTTCAAATGGTCGCCAATCAGCTGTCGATTCAGCACGCGGTACGAAGTGCTGTTCGCAGTCGTAGAAATCGTAAACGAGTATTGAATGTTCACATCCGTGAATGCCAAGACGTAGTGATCAATGTGCTGATTGAACCGGACGGCAGGCTCATCCCATGAGAATACAAAGTCAAATGCAGTTCCATTCTGAACAAGTTGAAGTTGGAGATTCGATGGCATAGAAATCTGCTGCGCGGTTCCAAATACCATCTCCTGGCTGCTGGCAACAGAGCCGTCTTCCCAACTCATTCGTGCAGAGAAGCGAGTGAATGCTGGCAGATTCGATGCAGTCAATCCCTCAAACATCAGCACCTCTTGACTTGAAGTGCCGGCTGGACTGAGATACAGCAACGGAGGACCTCCAAAAGGAGTGTTGCAATCGTCGCATGTGAACACGGCGGAGTCTGTGGAATAGCTGACGATGCGAGGGTTGCGTGGCGGTGAGGGCTCCATTCGGGGTTGGATGCCATAGCTGTACAGATTAAGCGCATCATCCACTGCGTACAGCATGTTCGTCAGCCAGTTGCAGGAAGCATACACCATCTTCGCAGTCGCATTCAACGGACGAAAAATGCTGTACACCGTCCCATTGGGATACAGTTCGTACAACACGCCGTCTGCAAGTCCCCAAATACTCATGCGGCCGGCAGCTGCGCATGCATACGTGAAGTTGACCTGCTGAGCCGGCAACCGGGGAAAGTACGTGTTTCCGGAATCATCCTGCTTTTGATAGTACAGAGCAGCTACGGTGGACACCACCGTCGCTCGCTCTGCAAGCGAAACAATTCTCTCGGGAAGCTCGTGAACCTCTGGGGCGGCGTCTACGCTTGGGGTGTAAAACATGACATTTCGGCCCGAGTATGTGGCGAACCGTGGCACCGTTTCAGCCATTGGCATTTCCACGCAATCGGAACCCCACATGTTCGCCGTTGTGCTGTTCAGAGTCATGGTCGATGCATGCACAACAAATGTGCCGATCTCTGAAGAGTTCGTCATGACAAAGACATACCCTGGGATATTGTAATGTGCGCACAAGGCCGTTACCGCCACGCCAGTTGCGGAAACGTCTGGAAATGCCAATGGAACTTGTGCGAACTGCGATGTAAACGTATTGAGGCGATACAACCTGTTGTGCAAGGACGACCAATAGAACATGTAGCCGCGTCCGTACAATGACACGGGACGAACCTCGGAAGAAAACGCATCCGCCACAGCAACCGTTGTAACCATATACTCTTTGTATCTCTGCGGGTCATCATCGACTCGCGCTGCAACGCTGTTCTGCGAAAACACCCATACGGAACTGCTAATGTAATCCTGGGTCACTGCAAACGGACCAGAACAGGGAGGCTGTGGACAAATGTATGCTTGAAAGTCAGCATAACTTGACGGAAGATGCATGACCAGCACTCCGAACATCATAATCAGGACCCACTGCGTCGAACACGCACGGCCCGGGCTCATCCTTTGTCGCCCCACCCCCCGCGTTTTGGTGCTTGTTTTTTTTGTTTTTTTTTTTGCTTCCGAATAAAAAAGACGCTCTCCTTTGCTTAAGAAAAGCAACTGAAAAGAAGCGGAGGAGAGGGGGGGTTTGAACTGTGAAGAAAATGAAGACGACATCTCGAGCATTCAACCATGTTTTTTTTGCTTGTTCTGTTTTTGCATTAGTTTTTGCAGCGGAAATCGCTGGGGAAATTCGTCGGGGAATTCGTCGGGAAATTCGTCGGGAAATTCGTCGGGAAATTCGTCGGGAAAAGTCGTCGGAAAGCTTAAAACGGAAAGTCGCGGGTTTTGGTTTCGCGATTTCAGACATAATCAATTGATGCTGGCGAGCACGGAAAAAACCCTGCAGTCCATGTACAGTAGGCGGACTTCGGTATTATTCTTTTTAGTGAGCTTTGCCTTTGCTCGCCCATCTCGAGCTTTTTGGAAAAGCAGAATTCCGAGTATTGCTGCATTGCGTTGTACGGCGACGAGGCGACTTGCTGACGTGGTTGCAGAATGTTGTTGCGAGCATTTCTTCCGGTGATGCGTCGGTCGTGCGTGGGAAGCAGAGCGTGCAGTGGAACTGTGCATCTGCGGTGTGCGCGACTGCACAGCACCAAGCCTTCCGATGCATCGTGGGACTTCCAACAGGCTTCTGGCGCCAGACCATCAAGAAGACCAGTTTCCGCGAGCCCCGCTTCTACGAGGCCCCCGGGTGGCAGTGCGGGTGTCAGTGCCAAAGTTCAAGCTGGGAATGCGCATTTTCAGAAGCAGCAGTTTCAGGATGCGTACCAGAGCTACGTGGAGGCTGCCGAGTCGGGAGATGCGATGGGAATGTTCAACGTGGGAACAATGCATCTGCATGGGTTGGGAACGGCAGTGGACGTGAATGTTGCCATCGAGTGGATTCAGAAAGCATATGACAAGAGCAAGACTGCGTCGGAAGGTGGGTGTCTTTCGCAAGCTGCGTTCGCATTGGGAGTGTTACACATACAGGTATTAAAGAACAAGCAGCGTGGGCTTGACTTGGTCTCGGAGGCCGCCAGCAAGCGCAATCCAGACGCCATTACGTACATCGCAACACAGTCGTTTGCGGAAGATCCAATCATGGCGATAGAACTGCTCCACCATGCAGCAGATAAGGAAGGCAGCGATCTGGCGTGCTATCACCTTGGATTGTACTACTTGACGCAGCGTGGTCACGAGGAGAGAGCAGAGGAGTTTCTGACCAAGGCCGTCAAGCTGGGGAACGTGGATGCAATGGTGCAGCTTGCACAGCATCACTTGAAGGGTGGCAAGTTGCCTTTCAACGAGGCGCGCTCCCTGACGTACACGAAACTTGCGGCTGCCAAGGGCCATCCCGAAGGGCTGTTTGCCCTTGGCATGCATGCGGTAAGCGAGCACCCTCGGGATGCGAAGGTTGAGACAGAAGCGGTCAGGATGTGGATGGTGGCAGCGTCTCGTGGACATGCAGGCGCTCACGTCGCGCTTGGAAACTACTTTCGCCGCGTTGTGAAGGATGCGAAACGAGCCGCGCACCATTATGAAATTGCACATCGCTTGCATTCTGGCGCCGGGACGTTCAATCTTGCGAAGTGCTATACTGCGGGGTTTGGAGTGGATCGAGATGATGGACGGGCATTCCAGCTTGTCCGAGAAGCTGCGGAAAAGAGTTCGGTTGCCGAAGCCATGGTGGTCCTTGCGAACACGTTTCGATATGGGGACTTCCACTCGGTCCGTGTCGAACCTGATATGGCGGCTGCCATGAAGTGGTACGACCAGGCGGCCGCACTTGGAAATCGCGATGCGCAGTTGGCGTTGGCCGCCCTGCAGAATGATCCTGCCAAGGCAAAAGAGCTCCTGGATTCGCCGCACAACACGCCAAGCGGAATGGGCGTCGCGGAATACTGATGCATCGCAAAGCAACACTCGGGGATGCAAGAACTGAGATGGAGGAAGTAGAAACACACAGAAGAAACAGAAGAAGTAGACAGCAGAATAGAACAGATGGATTTTACATGCTGGAGGGGGGGAAAAAAGGATTGAAATTCGTCATTAGAGGATACGACAGAGTACGGTTAATAATACAAAGAAATGCATGAAGCGGAAGAAAGCAGTGCGACAGACAACAGCATTCTGACGTGGCAACGACTCAGTGGGCTGCAAGGGCTCGAGGATTGACTGTGACCGTCTTCGTCTGGTTGCTGGTCTTGTAGACACCAATCAGGCGATCGGCCAACTCGAACATGTTGTTCCGCAGGGAAATGATAACGAACTGTGCATCGCGGGTCCGCTGCTTGATGTAGTTTGCAACAATCGACACATTTCTGAAATCCAGGGCTGCGTCAATTTCGTCCATTACATACAGTGGGGTTGGTTTGTAGTGGTGCAGAGCAAACACAAGCGCAAGGGACGCAAGCGTCTTCTCACCTCCGGACAGATTTCGGATCTGCTTCCAGGTCTTGCGCGGCGGGCGAACTGTGAAGACGATGCCTTCGGAAAATGGATCCATCTGATCCACCCACTCCAGCTCCGCATCGCCACCAAGAGTAATCATTTGGTACATTTCCTTGAGACGTCTGGAAATGATGTCGAACCCTTCGGTAAAGACAGCAAGTCTATCCCGCTTCAATTCTTCCAGATCTGACGAGACTTGGCGTCGCTCCTCTGAGATCCTTTCCACGTTGGTGCAGTGCGCTTCCCACTCCTGCTTCTTTGCAGCAAACTCGGTAATCGCACGCACATTGACTTTGAGTGCTTTTTGTTTTGATTCCGCAATGGCAATGGCGTTGTGCACGTCTTCGGGGACTTGGGAAAACAGCTGATCGTCAGGCATGCCATCTGCAGCAGAAGATTCTTGTTCACGGTCAAACGATGCCCCAATTTCTTGGGTGTGTACCTTGATCAGCTCATCCAGTTTGCGCTGCGCAGACGTCCGTTCGGACTCGAGACGCGAAGCAGCGGACTTGCAGTCAGAAATCGCCCTCTCATACTCGGAGACGCGAGCCTCAAGATCGACCAGCAAGGCCTTCTTCTTCTCGCTCTCGTGCTTTCGACTCTTGTATTCCTTTTCAAGCTGCTCCAACGCCGCTCCTTTCGCTTGCGCTTCTCCCTGAATGGCCTGGAATCTTTGCAAAAACTCCAAGGCTTCCTCTTCAAGCTTCTTCCGATCCTCCACGGCCTTCTCGCGCTTGACAAGGAGCTCCCTCATGTCACTGCGTAACTTCTCCAGAGACTTTGTGTCCTTTTCATAGGCTTTCGTATCCGATGCCAAAGAAGCCGAAATGCGCATCACATCGGACTCGACTGTAGATACCTCTTGCTGCAGCGATTCGGCCTCATACCGTGATGTTGCAAGCTTGACACCGCCAACGGCATCCAACTCCTTTTCGAAATCGCTGATCTTGGCATCCAATTCCGCAATCTGCGCAGTCAGCTTCTCCACTGCCTTGTCATCCGCCGCAATGGACTTCTCCAAGTCCTTAAAGATGGACTGGTTTTCTGCAATCCGCTCCTCGACATCCGTCAGAGTCGCTTGCAATCTCTCAGTCTGTTGAGTAATGGATGCACGTTTCGACGACAGCATAGCAGCCGCGGACTGCATACGCTGCAGCTCCGAGCGAACCGAATTCAGCTGCTCATCCGTCGCAAACTTGCGTTTCTGAGCATCGGCAAGCTCGGCCTGTCTCTTCCCAAGTTCGTGCTCCAAAGTCTCGATATCTTCATCATTATCATTATCATTATCATCATCCGCAGCATTCGGGGCAGATTTGTGAGACTGCCTCTTGCTTGAGGATCCCGAGATGAGCTGCATGGCCCCGGATAACTGCCGATTTCCTCCTCCCGTCATCGCACCAGATGCCTCAAGAAGATTTCCGTCCAGCGTGACGACGCGTCTCCGCGATCCGCCTTGCTTGCCGTATGCGACCTTCATTGCAACATCCAGATTCGGGGCAACAAGCGTGTCCGAGAGCGCGCGATAAAACGCAGCCTTGAACTTGGAGTCTTCGCATTCGATCAGATCCAGCAACTTGTGCACATTCTGCTCCTTGAGACCACTCAGACTCTGCTGCGATTCGCGCTGAATGGAGCGGGCATATTCGGGCTGTACTTTGTCGAGCATCACAAAGGTTGCACGACCAAGCTGATGCTTCTTCATGTACTCGACGGAGCGCTGTGCATCCTCCGTGGACTCGCAAACGATTGAATCAAACCAGCCAGACCCGGCCGTGGAGACAGCAACATCAAACTCGGCAGGAATCTTTCCAAGGTCCCCCAGTCTTCCAAAAATACCCTTCAGCTCTTTGGCCTCCATGAGGACGTCCACGAGTCTCTTCTGGTTCTTTCCAGTCCGCTGTTTCGGCCCATTGATGGCACTGTGTTGCCGCAGGTCGCCAAGCTTGGAGGCGAGCTGCCGAACAGCAGCTTCCTTGGCCTTGAGCTCCTCCGATAGCTTGGATGCTTGCAATTCCAGTTCCTTCAGCTTCGATTTGCAGCTCGGCTCGTCTCCAAACTCTCCCTTTGCGCTTCCGGACGCCGCAGCAGACACTTCTGACAAGGCGCGGGACGTCTCATCCAAACGCTTCTGCACCTCGGAGCGTTGCTGCTCCAGCTCGGCCAAGACATCCCGGGTTTTTCGCAGCCTGTCTCGTCGATCCGACTGTTGATTGTGCATTTTTCCCAGTTTCTCTGCAAGAGGCACGCGCTGTGTCTTGGACTCTGCAATTTTGGATCGGATGGGCGCCACCGAGCCAGCCAAATCGTCCAGCAATTGCTGCAACACCTTCTCGGCCTTCTCGAGCTTCGGTTTCATGGCCTCGAGCTCGGCTTGCTTCTTACCGAGTTCCTGCTTTGCGACTCGGAGCTTGTTCTCTTCGAGCCCCAGTCTCGTTTCTTCCTTTCGGATCGCATCCCCCTTTTTCTTCTCCTGCGTGGTCGACTGCGAGATGACGAGACCCAGTTCCTGGTCACGCTTCTCGTACACGGCAAACTCCTTTTGAATTTGCTCGAGAATAGACGTCGTCGCTTCGTAGTCCTTTCGCTCCTTTTCGTACGTCTTTGACATCTTCTTCAGCTCGGCGTCTTCCCTGTCCAAAAATTCGCGCTTGCTCCGGAATTCCTCCATCATTTCCTTCGAATCCTCCTGGAGTTTCGCAAGTTTTGCAGATTCCTTTTTCGACAAGATTCGGGAGCGAAGCACCCGAAGGCGGAGTGCCTGTCGCTCATGGAACAGATACTCCTCTGCTTCGAGCTTCGAAGCCTCAACATCGCTCTTTTCTTTTTCCGAGATCTTCATTCGGTTTACGGCGCCTGTGCGTCGCTCGTTCAACCCCTCCAGCGTTGTGGACTTCTCCTCAATTGGCTGTCGGAATCGCACGGACCCAATCATATCCTCGAGCCACTCCAGCAGACCGTCCTCGGAGTTTTCATTGTTTTCAGCACGCCTAGGCTTCATCATTGCGATTGACTCGACCTCGCCTTGCAAGATCAGGAACCGGTTGTGATCCAGATCAATGCCCTGCGCTTTCAACAGATCTGCAACATCCTTCATCGGAACCTTTTTATCATTCAAGTAGTAGTCAGACGTATTGTCTGTTCGTCCCACTCGACTGATACGGAACTCGCTTCCAGGAACAACGGAATACGTATCACGATCCTCCTGCACGCAATCACCATTGAAGAAAAAAACAAGAAAACAGTCGAATGAACAACAACAACAGCAAAGAGAAGAAGAAGAAAAAGGAAAAGAAAATACAGGTTAGTGCTGGTCGAACGACGAGAGAAACGACGGTGAAAAATAAAAAAGAAGAAGCATACAGTGTCGAGAATGGTGGCAAAGAACACAGTGACCCTGCAGAAGGAGAGGTTCGGATGATGCTCGGATTTGTGGATCAGATCGGAGACCTTGGCTTGTCTGAGTTGTTTTGCGCGTTTTGTAAAGACGAAAAGCATTGCATCGATGACGTTGGACTTGCCTGAGCCGTTGGGGCCAACCACCGATGAAAAGGATTTGTGGAATGGCCCGATCTCCTGTGCTCCTGCATACGACTTGAAGTTTTCCAGAACCATTTTCGTAATGATCAACCGAGTGCCCGGTGCCCCTGCTGCTCCCAGCTCTCCAGACGTGCTCATTTGCAAAAGACTCCTCGCTGAATATATCAAATACAACACGAATGGGACAACGAACAAAAGAAGGAAAGAAAAATGTGCAATTGTCGACCAGTCAGGCGGGAAACAGCCGGGAAATCCATTAAATAACGATCCGCCTAGGGTTGGCAGAAAACAAAAAACCACTCCCTCTCGAACGAAACGCATTTCAGGATGCTCTGTTTGCTTGTTTGTTTTTTTACAGTAAGCGAGTTACAACGACAAGAATATGAGAATGGGGGAAGAGGTTTCGGGTCCGGGGCACATGGGCCAATAATATTTTTTAAAATTTCCATTAATTGTTGCTTTTCTCTTTTTTTTTTTCCCGAGAACTGCGATGTTTTCAGAAGGGAGACGGAAGAATGATGTTCGAGATTGAATTATTTTTTTCTTTGGCGAAGAGTTATTTCTTTTTGGGGTGCGGGTTCGAATTCGATATGTATAGCGGGCCGGAGAGTGTGTACCTGCTTAGTTCTTGTTGGAATCCGGGGAAGATCCGCCTCCGAACTGCGAGAAGAATTTTTCAAGCTGTTCCTGCGACTCGACAGTTCGGATCATGTTCTTGGACAGAGGAATGAGTTTCGGCGACGACGGGCGGGGCATAGTGGCGGTGGCTTCCATTTTTCGAGCAAGCAAGTAGAATATCCCTAAATGTTGGTTTGTTTTTCTTCTTGGTCAAAAGTTGATGGGCAGTCGAATAACAAAAAAAAAAATGGAGAAAAGAGAAAGGGGGGAAACGGAGAAGAAGAAAAAGGGAAAGAAAGAGAAAGAAGAAGAAAAAAATGGAATCGAGGAGACACGCGCTCTTGTGGGTTTTTGAGGACGTCGGGGGAATACGTAACACTGAAGCTCGAACAGGCGATTCTTGCGAAGGGGAGTTGGCCGGAGCCCCCGAGGTCGACTGTCACGGACGTTCCACAGGCCGGTTACCCGAGTTGGGTGGGTGTGAGAGAACAATCGTAGCAAATGTTGGGGGAGGATCGAGTCCGGTCGTACGACTGCGTTGCCTTTTATGGCAAGTCGCCGACCGACTGGAAAGCCACGCCTTCGCGTTTTCGTAGTTATGATCGAACCGCTTGAAGAAAAAGAAAATAGTAAAACCAAGAAACATGTGATGTCATCAGAAAAAGAAACAGCAGAAATTTTTTCGAGTCGTCTGTGGAACTCCCGGGTTTCCCAATTCCCGCAGTGTCTCTGGGGCGGCGGGGGCCTGCCCAGCGCGGGGAGGGGCAACAAGCACGCGTGCATCAGAGAAACGGCTGTAATGACGATCCGGAACGTGCATGATAAGCAATGCACGATAACGCACTCGTTTTTGTTAACGTCCTCCATCTTGGAAACGCAGTCTCCTTTTTCTCTTGTGAATTTGATTTTGCCGTCGACGAGAATCATACGCACCCACAGACGCATACATACTTTTTACACATATACAGGCCAAAAGCGGGAGAAGAGAGAAGATTTTTTTGGACTTGGGATCATTACTTTTTTATAGTACTGCAAGCAAAAACAAAACAAAAAAAACAATGTCACGACGACCCTCTGCGTCTTCGCAATCGCAATCGCAATCGCAATTGCAGGCGCACTCCTCACAAGGACAGTCGCAGGACGACGAACTTGTGGTTGCGCTGGACCCCGATATGCCTGTTCTGCTTGTAGCACGAGACGTCATTGACAAGCTGCGGATTCTACGGTATCCGTACCTGTACTCTTCTTTGTATGTGCGTTTTCTACCTTTCCTGCTCATTCTTTACAATTAACAGCCATGTTTTGGTTGTGGGTGCTGTAATCGGAGATTGCGAATGCTGATTTTTATGCCACACACACACACGCACATGTACTATAGACTACACTCGCATGCACAGGATGGGTCTGTTGTGCTGCAGGACCACCAGCTGGCGTTTGCATCGTCAGCGTCGGGGACCGGGTCGTTTGTGGCGTTTGGAACGGCGGCGGCATGGCTGTTGACGCAGCTCGGTGCTGGTACAACTGCACCGAGTGCGTTTGACGATCCGAGCGGCACAGCCTCGGAGATCCTCGCGAGTTGCCGCACTGTCGGTATTATCGGAGACTTTGCTCCGGCAAAACTGCGGCCGGGCTGTGGTCCTGCGGTGGTTGCCCTTCTCAATGCTCTTGTTGACCGGTGTCTTTTTGCAGCTGGATTTGCAGTCGGCCGAATCGTCCATCGCGATGCGAGCAGCAATAATAACAACGGCAGTACTAATCTTCATAATAACAACACCAGCGAGGGAGAGAACGGTGGTGGCAATGGCGAAGATGGAGAAGACGTCGAGTCGGACGGCGAGGACATCGGTGATGTGCCCGACGATGCATGGGACTCAGGAGATGAAGGACCGGGCCCGGGGTCCGGTGGCATGACAACATCCACAGGATCATCGTCGGGGGCGACGACGACACATGGAGCTGGCGCACCAACAACGGTGGCCGGTGGTTTGAGTGCGATGGAAGGCGGGGTGGATGTCGAAGCGTGGAAGCTGGAGTTGGAGCGAGTAGGACCCCAATTGAAGCTGAAGGCGTCGTCGACCGTCGGCGGATCGGGTGGATCGACGGCCACGTTGAGTCATCGAGACTGGCGATCGCATGTCGAGGCGCTATCGCGGTCTCTGAGCGAGCTGTCGACGACGACGCAGCCGACGATAAGCAAGCAGCTTGCGCGCGTCTCGGATGAGTGTGCTCGCCACTTGGACAAGATCGCGCGGCGGGAAAAGTCCATTCACGGCAATTGCGACCTGTTGGCTTCCGAGTTCCGCGCGGCGCAGACGGACTTGTTGGCGGCTCAATCGCAGGTTGCCCATGCACAGGCGCTTGCGGCGGCTCGCACGCAGATGCTTGCGGATGTGGGGGACGAGTTGCAGGCTATGAAGCACACCATGGAGAAGAAGGGTGCTGAAATGACAAATACCGGACCACTCGTTGCGATCAAGGATGCGATCCGAGACGTCCGTAAAGACCTTGCAGCTACCGAGTTCCAAATGGGAGTCTTGCGAACCACGGTCATCCAAAACGAAGCTGCAGCTCGATCATCGTCACGGCCCGTTCGTCACTCGGTCATGTAATTAACTAGTGAAAACACACAATTGTTCGCCAATCGCATTCCCATCCTTGCTTTTTATTTTCGTGGTGTGTTCAGTAACCATCGCTCGTTTCATTCCTTTTTTAAGAATTGGAAGAATCTTGTGCGGAGCGTCGTTCGCGAGGCAGAAATCTCTTTTCACGGGCAGCGACGCGTTTTCTTCGTTTTGCAATGACTGCGTCGAGCTTTCGCGTGTTGGACGATGCTGCTGTTGCATGGCTGCTGCTGCGTGGTTGCGACAATGCCTGAAATTCTGCGCGTTGAATAAGCTTCTTCTCGTCCTGTTTCTTGAGGAAGAATGGTGATTTTCCGGTAGTTCTGATTTTTTCAATCTCCTCCTTGCGCCAGTCGGCGATCGCTGTCTGTGCCGCCCGCTTGCGTGATTCTGCTGCGATCTGAACACCAAGCTTGGAGATGCGCTGGTCCAGCAGCCGGCGCGATTCCGTGGACTTTGCTTTGCGCAGCTGCTTCTTCAGATCCGCAAGCTCCGACTCGCGGACATCGTCCAGAAATGAAAAGCTCTGCCGAAACCCACTCTCGCTGAACTCTCCACACAGCGAATCAAATCGAGGGTCCCGTCGAACGACGGATGCAGGGGTCGAGCGCGCCAACCGAGCCATAATAGGATTCGAATGTTTGCCAATCTTGAGCTTCCGCGGCTGGTCACGCGTCCTGCTCCTCGATCCAGCTACTCCTTCTCCCCCTCCTTCTCCTCTCTCTTCTTCCTCGTCTTCTTCGTTCTCGTCATCATTGCCGCCATTGCCATCGCCGCCATCTTCCGTTTCACGAGAATGGCCGTGCGGATTGGCAAGACCGTCGTTGTCGTTGGAGGTGGAAATGAAGGAGCGTGGAATCGAGCGTCCTGTTCGTCGCGCTGCAAGAATCTCTTCAAACGACAGCTCGGTCGAACCGCGATGCTGCTGCAAAATCGCGTCTTCTTCATCCGTCAGGTTCTCCTCATCGTCCCCATTCCCACTCCCACGCCCACGTCTACTTGACGTGGAATCGACAGTGCGTCGACTGACTCGTAGTGTCTTCATCCGGCTCAATAGCTTCTGTGAACTCTGCGCGCTTTGCACGGGGCAGTTTGAACGGAAAACGTCGGACACACAGCGCAAGTGGAATTTTTTTTGGGGCGAAACACATCTTTTAATCATGACACCACGTCGAGGTTTGTCGACTTTAAGGCAGTGCTAGAGAGTTTCATCGTTCCGAGTTCAAAGGTTACCGAGTTCAAAGGTTACCGAGTTCACAGGTTACCGAGTTCACAGATTTTTTCCGAGAGGTTGGTATATGGGTTGTTGGGCGGGGCGGAAGGATGCGGTTGACGGTGGACTTGATTTCGAAGAGTGCTCAGTTCACGAATGCGTTGGGGAAGCGCGAACTTGATCTTCGAGATCGGCACATTGGAGAGATTGAGAATCTGGGCGCGACGATGAATGTGTTTGATGTGCTTGATTTTTCGAACAACGATCTGACGCGGATAGAGAACATTCCTGAGCTGAGCCGGGTGGATACGGTCCTTGCTTCGTCGAACCGAATCGAGTTTGTTTCCGCGGATTTTGCACAGAGTTTTCCGAATTTACAGTGCTTGTCGCTGCAGCAAAACAACTTGTCGTCGCTTGAATCTTTGCTTCCGCTGTTTGAGTGTCGCCGGCTTGTCCATCTGTCGCTGCTGTGGAACCCGGTTGCCCGACTCGACAACTATAGACTCTGGGTCATTCACAACATGCCCGGCCTGCGCGTGCTGGACTATGATCGCGTCAAGAAACACGAGAAGCGCGCAGCGAGACGGTTGTTTGCAAGAAGCGCCGCCGCGGGTAGTAGAATTAGTAGAAGTAGTAGTAGTAGTGGTGGTGGTGGTGGTGGCGTCAAGAGAGAAGCGTCGAGTGCTGCGGGAATGGAGGAGGCCCCCAGCAAGAAGAGGGCAGCACAGATCATGGTGCCGAGACTGCGCGAGGATCAGAGTGCAAAGATCCTCGAGGCTATCGTCAAGGCCACCAACATGGAACAGGTCGATCGACTGGAAAGGTTTCTTGCTGCAGGGAAGATGCCTCCTGAACTCGAGTAGTGCTGCTGCGCTGATCATTACAGCCGACATCTTCTTCTCGTATCTTTTCCTTTAAATAATTGGTGAAGAATAACATTAAAAATGTACAAACAACAATAACAGGAATGGTAATCGTAATACCGGTTTGTCACTCATCGAAATATGACGCATTCGCGCACACACAATACTCCATCTTCAAACACCACAGTGCGTCGCGGGATTCGAGTTGACCGACGTGATGATTTCGTTGATGATGGAGACACGGAGACTGTGAGTGGCGAGGTGGAGCGGTTCGGAAGCAGCGGCAGTGCAGATGATACGGAAGCGTAGTCAGGCGGCTCCGCAGTCTTTGGCATTGTGCAACCAGGACGCAGAGCCGGCAATTGCGACTTCGACGAGCCTCCAGTAGTGGTGCCGGATTTCGCCGCAGCGGCATTCGAACGCCCAGCATTGACTGACACGCTCTCCGGACTGCTATTGGGAAGGAACGCCTCGTCCTCCACTGGATGAGAGACGACTGCATGCTGCGATGCCATCTGCGACTCTATCGACTGCCGAAATGTGCCGGCTGGGACTGCATTGAACGGCACAAAGTCACGATTCCTTTTTCTCGTGGTGCAGCTGTTGGAGTCGGCGCGGTGCATTCGGGACAGTATGTACTCTCGAGCCGACATTGTGCCAGGGCGCCAAACAAGCGGGTCGCCGGAGTCGTGTGCCGAACGAGCAGTTCGAACACCGCCAACACTGCGATATGTGCTTAACGCAGAACATGTTCCGGAACGACTCGCGGAAGCCTGCTCGCCTGGCGCAAGAACGCATGTCGGTCGTCGAGTCGTGTTTGCATCAGAAGAGCGGCTCGTGTTTTGAGAAAATACTCCGAGCACGCCATTCAGATTCAGCGGCGCCATAACAAGCTGTGGCTTGGTGTGCTCTTCTGGTCGAGCGCTCGTTGCCAACGGGCATGTGGTTGATCCATGGACGGAAGCCAGGACTCGTTTGCGAAGCGAACGCGGCACGGACAGTTGCGATGCAGCGGTGTGTTCCGGCTCTAAACCGCTCGTGGACGGAAACATGTGGTGGGGGCGGGAAGGATATTTCTGGGTCTCCGATGAACTCTGTTCTGTAGTCTGCTGTGCAATGCCGAGAATAAGAACAGGCGCGAATGAAGCTATCGGTATGACTGTGAAAAACATGCAGTCAGAGAAACATTAAAAAGATCCTAGGTTTTAAAAAATGGTCCGCTTTCGTGACGGAGTGGAACGCATTGGATTGCTTCGGCACACTCGCATCTTCTTACACGAACAGCCGAACTCTGCTCGCATTCAAGGACTCGACAACCATGCTGAAAGCGCCGGAACTCCGGAGGACTTAGGCATGATGATGATGCCAAGTTTGGAACTGCACAACAATACGCTCTCTGTTTTGCAGGCGGCCGGTTGGGGATCATGGAGTACGGGGGAGGGGGTGCGGAAAGTCGTAGGGCGCACTGGATCGCGTAAACAAGCTATGCGGGCGGATATGCAAGTACTTTCACCCTCCAACCCAAAACCTCTCCAAACATTTGGCTCGCATGCTGCGCCTCAAAAAAAAAACAGTTTATTTAGTGTAAAGCGACTCTTACAATCCACATCAGCGCCCATCCAATGAGCGCCCCTTTTGAATGGGGCATCCGTGGGTCTGCGTGCCCCAAAACAGAGGCAACCTGTTTTCCTGTTCAGAGCTCTCGAATGGATCAATTGGTGCATTCGTTAGAAACCGTTTGGACTTTGGCAACCATGGGAAAGTAGGAGTTTCAACGAGCTTGATTCATTGCCATTCCACATTTTTAATTCACTTGTTCTTTCTCTCTCTCTCTCTCTCTCGATCTTTCAATCGAGCAGATATTGTATTTACTGTTCATTGGCAATGGCAATGGTGTGCGCCACAGAGAGGAGGGGGGGGGGGGTCGTGGCGGAGGAATTGGTTGTCAGTATTCCACAGTGTCTCATTGGGCCTCGACCTGCACAACTACGCCGACAACAACAGCCAGTAGCAGCAATCTGCAGAAGAAAAAGGTCGGCCTCCATTCAACAGCAATGTCGACGGCTGTAATACTCAGCCATACTCTCCGACGATACCACAGCCGCCCACCAGACGTTTTGGGGTTGGAGGGTTGTATATCCATACCATCTTTGGAAGCGGGAGACGGAAAAGTCTGTGCTCCGGATTCGTCATTTCTCCGCCGAATCTCCTGCAGAACGGCTCTTTTTTTCTTGTCTGCCTTGTTTTTTGAGCTGGTCAGAACGGAGAAGCCCGTGGTCAGGACTCGGGATTCAAGAGTGAGAGAAGGGGCAGCTCGTTCGTTCGTTTTCGTTTTCTCCTCTGTTTTCTTTTCTGTCTCTTTTACCAATACTCTCTTTTTTTTGTTTGCATTTTTTTGTTGGTTTTTTAACATTGAACCGTTCACTGGAACATCATCTCTTTAAAGAATGGGTAAGGACGACCACGACAAGAAGGACGGCAAGGACCACGACAAGAAGGACGGCAAGGACCACGACAAGAAGGACGGCAAGGACCACGACAAGAAGGACGGCAAGAAGGACAGCAAGAAGGACAAGAAGGACAAGAAGGACAAGAAAAAGGGCGATGACAGCAGCAGCTCAGACTCTGACTGAGTTCTAAGGCCGCACTCCGTACTCTTTAGAGCTCCGTTCTCGTCTCCACCACTTGAAAGAGAACGATTTCTTCTGGTCGTTTGCTTGTCGGTAGATGTGTCCTTCCGCATTTCCGCCACCGCTTAGACTCCAAAGTACCCGTAAAAGCTTTTTTCTCGCTCAGTCTCTCAGCCGCTCCACATTTGCGATTTTTCCCGGCCCGCCTGCTGTATAGATCACTTCCACTATGCGATCCACCAACAATCCCGCTTATCCGTCTTCTATGCTCTCTCCTCCCTCTGTGTGTGTGTGTTTCCTGTGGCTGTCTAAAACCCAATCGTTGACATATATATATATATATTAATGTATTTTTGAATATCCAGCGTATCTCAGTTCCCATATATCCAGAGATCCGATCAATCAGTCTAAACAGCAACAAAACAAAAGGGGGGGAAAGGGAGAAGAAAAAAACAACGAAATGTTCTTTACGCGTCTGGTTGCTTCGCAGTGGAAAGTCGCTCCGTACACTCGGTACTTTGCCTTGTTCACGTCGGTTGCGTGTGTCTTTATAGGAATTCTTGCATGCATTCCATCGATTGGCTCGCTCCTCCCGATCGCTATATGCTCCATTGTCGTTGGCCTTCCTATCCCACTCCTCGAGTATCCGTGGCCGACATTTGTCCACTGGGGTCCAATCCACAAATTCGCCGCAGACTCGTTCTACTGGAGGGCCATTGCGTACTTTGTAATGTGTCTCCCTTGCTGGTTCGGCGAAATCACAATCGTCAGCGCCATCTGTCTCTTGATCTGCGCTGGCGCATATGCATTCGCTGGACTAAAAGGCGAAAAACCAGACGTCGGTGACAAGCCAAAGCCGTCGTCCAGTAACCCAAAACCCTCAACATCGTCATCAAACAAGGTCTAGTGCAAATCCAGAACAATAAATAGTAGAAAACACAAAAACTCTCAAATCAAGAAGCCAGTCGCTCCGCCAAGCCGCTCGATGCGCAGAGAGAACAGGAAATGTGCCTGCATCGCTTCAACGTGTGCGGCATGCCCAGGTGCGCCGTTTTCCAAAAGAAAAAAAAATCGGGCTCGTACCTGGCACCCTATCCGCGCGCCCCCTGCCGGCTTGCGAAAGGCTGACCCTTCGAGAAAAGGCCAGGGAAAAAAGGGCTGTCCCTGTTCCTATCCGACGCCGACTGTAGACAATCCGTTATCTCTGTGGCTTCCAAAAACCTCCGAAACGCTTCTCTGATAAGCAGCAGCAACTCGGGATCATCAATGGTGCGGGCTCTGTTGACAATTCATTTGCTAACCATCATCATTATTCTTTACATTGTTGTTTATTTTTCCGCGTCTGGATTTTTTCCTCCAGTTTTGTGGTTGTTTCTTTCTTGTATAACTTGAGGAGTGGAATAGTAACGATGCCTCGAGGCATATTCTGTGGATCGAAATCGTCCTCGTCGTCTCCTCAGAAAGCAAAGTCCTCTCCGTTTGCAATATTTGGCCTTCCTCTGGATAAAGCATGTGCCCAATCGCCGTCTGGACTGCCAATCCCGGTTGTGCGCGTGATCGAGTACATCGACGCAGTCGGATTGGACACAGAGGGAATTTACCGTGTAAGCGGTGCCTATGCACAGATTCAGGCATTCAAGAAACAGTTCATGGCGGGGATTGAGCCAGATTTCGGCTCCGCTGAAGATGTTTATACTGTTGCTGGAGTTCTTGGCGCCTACCTGAGGGACCTTCCGGAACCACTTATCCCATCTTCTCTCTTTGAACCATTTGTCAATGCACAGGCCATCGATAATCGAGATACGAGGAAACGGGCATCGAAAGCCCTTCTCAAGTCGCTTCCCGAATGCAACTTCAATGTTCTCAAGTATCTCATGGGACATCTGAACCGGATTACGCAGCATACGTCAAAGAACAAGATGGGTCCGGTGAATTTGGGAATCGTGTTTGGCCCGTCTGTCATGCGCAGGGCTGTGGAGTCGCTGGAGACCATTGCTCGCGACGGGCAAGTGGTTTCTTCTCTTGTGCAATCGTGGATCGAAGAATACGAGTACTTTTTCGAGCGAGTTGTCTCGGGCACCTTGCAATCTTCGGTGCCGCAGAATGCATCTGTGAATGCACCCGTGCGCAGTCTAATGGACACCAGCATGCTTCTCTCGGTCACTCACACGGCTCCTGATCACTCGATGCCCTCGACGGCTGCTGCTACACCTCCTTCCAAATCGCCATCTTCCCGCGCTGGGTCGCCATCTTCGAGAAACTCGGTTCTTGAAAAGCAAGTGACATCTCTCATGCTGGATGTCTTTGATGCGTTCTTTGATCGGTCGGCGACGTTTGTTGGGTTTCTTGGCCCAAGGATGGTTCGGGGTGAGGATGCCGCCATGGTGAATCGCTCGCGAAAGCTGCAAAATGAAAGATTGGACGTTGCCAGAGCAAAATGCGAGAAGGAGGTTCATGCTCTTGACCTGGTATCGTCTGTGGTTTCGGCGCCTCCTGGCGCCACAAGCAGTCTGACAAGCAAAGACGGAGCTGCATTTGCGGTTTCGGAGTCACAGAGGAATTTGAAGCCGCAGGCTTGGCAGCACGACTTTTCCGACCAAGACCTCGTCAGAGACCCGCTGAAAGTATGTCTGGAGCGGCTGCATCGAGACCGCAGTGCATCGGACCGGACGTTTGAAATCACTGCAATGTCCATCGAGGAACTTAAGGCTGAAAAGGCCGCTGTCAAGAAGGAGCTTAGGCGCTATGACAGGGTGTTCTCTGAGCTGCATCAAGGACGCGACCCTACCAAATCAGAAAAGGAGCCGCTTCGGCCACTGTATCAGCGTTACAAATTGTTGAAACAGCGCTTAGAAGGTCAAGGCGTCTTCGACGACGATGTGCCGTCCCCGAAGCAGCAGCACCAACAGTCTGCTGCTCAAGTGTACCATTCGCCGGTTCGTTCGGCATCTGTTCATGAGCAACGGAGCGAAGCACAACAGCCGCTGTTTGTGCAGTCTTCTTCTGCATCCTCGACGGCTCGGAGTTCGTCAGCTGTGAACCAACAGCCCGCAGCAGAGAAGGTCCAAAAGTGGCTGTCGACTGGGCCGCCGTCAACTTCCACAGCAGGTTCTCGAACTGCGGAAAACACGGTGTCCATGTCGAATGTGCCCTTGGCCCGCGGTGCGTCTGCACCCTCTCTTTCCTCCGCGTCGAACTTGCAGCAAAGACCAACACGTCCCGAGGACTCCGGAGTCTCTTCGCTTTCCGGTCCGACAATCCGCTCCGTCCAACCGTTACTGCCTTCGAATGCCGCGCCTGCGCAACAGCACAGCCAGAGCCAGGGACAGTTTTCCGTCACAGACAAACAAACAGCTGCAATCGAAGAGTCGCTGAAGGAATTTGTTGGTCTTCGTAATGAGAAGCGTAGCCTACAGAAGCAACTGCACGATTACCAAAATGAATTTCAAAAACGGTACAATAGAAAGGTACAGTACCGTGCGGACCGGCTGCCGATGGAGAAGGAATACGAGCGATACAAGTTCCTGCGTTCTCGAGTTCAGGAGCTGGAGGATTGGCTGCAAGAACGGAAGGTTCCCATTCCTTAGTCTATTGCCCACCCACTCACCACGATCGTCTCGCCCAATAAAATATTCACAGCCAGTTCTCTCTCTCTCTCTCTGTCTCCCTCTCTCTCTGTCTCTCTCTCTCTGTCTCTCTCTCTCTCTCTCTCTCTCTGTCTCTCTCTCTCTGCCACGTTCACGTCCTTTTTCCAAGTACCGTGCAAGCATGGATTCTTTTTTCTTTTTTTCTTTTTTTTCCTGCCCTTCCTCATTTTCAACTTACTACTTATTAAATTACAGATTAAAAAAGTGGCGTTATTTTCAGCAGCCGACGTGAGACGCATGTCGTATACTTCTGAGTCCTGGAACTGGGTACCTGGCATCTCTGACGGCGCCGATCTTGGCGCCAGACCCAGCCAGCAGAAACAAAACAGCACCGCTGCCACTTATAGCGATATGATGAAGGAATCTGAAGCGCACGCAAACAAAACACTACCACGCGCCATGCGCATGCATTTGTTATCTTAGCAGCTCCGTCGCACGATACCCGATTCGTTTCGCCCCATTTTGACCATGAAATCCCTATAAGCACGCCGCCGCGTTGCATTCTCGCACAGCGACGCTCATTTCTTATTCTTATTGTCCATGCAACGCAACATCTATCTCAGGAACGTCTCTCATGCCGAGGGGCGTGTTGGGGCCTACCCCCTTCCCAGTCAATGCTATGCATGTTGTTGGGCTGCAACACTGATTCTGGGTGATCAGCTATGATTATCCGTGGTTAGTGTACCATGTAGGCGATCGACGGCTGTAAAATACAATTTTAAAAACACATTCCTTTATTGGGATCCGCCGTCCGAACTCCCCGAAGTGCTGCTGAATGGTGAGCTGAGCGCAATAGTGCAGATTTGCTGTGGAAAGTCTCGACGAATCATTGCGAATTTGATTTATTGGTGCTTCTGTGAATTCTTCGCGTTTCATCAATTCTCGAGGGGACACTCGAACATTCAATGAGTAGCAGTAGTGTCGGGCAGGCCCAAGGACAAGGGCAAGGCCATGCACGTGACAAGCTACACCAGAAGTTTCGCGTTCCCCATTCTCCATCGAGCGGCGGAAATGTTTCGAATGGGGCTTCTCCAACTCCCCAACCTCCCGGCTCTGCATCTTCCTCCTCCTCCTCTTCCTCCAACACCTCCACCACCATCAGCAGCAGCAGCAGCAGTAATTCTGACCGAATGAGACCGGGCACGGCTTCCTCAATGCGCTCTTCAGCTGCATCTTCAAGCTCTCCGAAGAAGGCCGTTGCAGCCCAGATTCCCAGATCTCCCACGCTGGCACGCGGACCTAGTTTTCAATCCTCGAGCTCCGCAGTTAGCTCGGCTTCAGTATCCCCAACCAGCGGGAAGAAGTCGTTGTTGTCGTCGTCCACTGTTGCATCCTCTGTATCCAATCCGCATCACACGCAACATTCTGCGTTGTTTTTATTTATGTTGAATTCCATGCAACGGTCCGTGAATGATATTTTCGTGCTGTGCCAGGACAACCGCGATGTGTCGGAAATTGAAGATGTTGTGCGAATGATGGAGCGGTCTGCCGAGGAGTTTCGAGCGCTGCAGGCTCAGCTTGCTCGATCCCCTGTGCTGATTAGTAAGTCCTCGTCAATGCACACGATCCCCGATTTGCGGGTTTCGGGAGTCGACGTCAATGCAGATACTTCGACTTCCATGCCGACAACTGCGTTGCTCAGTGGCCCCGGTGTCGCCGCCGCCGTCGTTGAAGATCCAGAGATGGAGAGTCCGTCGGATAGACTGCCTTCTTCTACGTCTGGAGTGTCATCTACTCCGCGAAGTGCTCGAAAGCAGCTGCAATTCGATAGTGTGAATCTGGAACGTCGGGGATCCCAAGATAGGCATCAGTCTGCTGCGTCCCCGGAAAGTGACCGTTTGGACCAGGAACCGACGACCCCAGAAGAATCTGTCACGGATGGCTTTGCGGGTACTCCGGCTTCTCCTGCCAAAGGGTCGGATGGTCAAAATAGCTGTGACGGTGCCGACACAAGTTCAGAGGATGAAAAGAAATCGCCACGTTTGAGAACGCCGAATGGCAGTTATGGAGCCGGTGCTGTCTCTCCTAGAAAAGCTACGTTCCTTGCGGCAGTGTCCGGAGGAACTGTTTCACGGTTGTCTGCAGATGAACTTGCCTTGCAACTCGAGGTGCGTCACGCACAAGCTGCCCAAAAACGGGCGGATTTGCTGGCTGCCAAATCACAAAAATCTGCAGTGTACGCAAGTCGCATCGGGCAGGCACATTTGCGAAAACAGAGCATCATCGCCGAAAAGGAAGCAAAAGCAAAGGTGAAGTTGGAAAAGGCAGAACGCTCCCATGACAGACATTTAGAGTCGGTCATGAATAGAGCAAACAGAGAAAACTCAAAAGCTGAAGAGGTTGTGTTTATTCAAGGAGAGAAGCGCGCACTGGAGCGTTTCGAGAGAGAATCGAAGCTGGAAAAGAGGATGGAGAAGTCTTCTGAAAAGAGGAAGGAATACATTTCAGAAATCAAGCGGAAAGGAGAAGAATTTGACAGCAAGAAGGAAGCTGTGGAAGAGCGAAGAAGGGAAATGGAGGCGGAAAAACGCAAAAAGATTGAAGCCAAGCATGAGAAGCAGCAGTCCTCGGCTGTCAGAACTCCGCAGGACCAAGGCAGCGCAAAAAGGGACGATCGATCGCACCGTCCCCTGGTCGACTATTCGCTACTTGTTCGGCGAGAGACGTTTGATCGTATTTCTGGAGTGAGTTTGGACGATCTGCATGAGTATCGAAAGTCGGTTGGGGTCTTTCTCGGCCTCGGATCGTCTTTGAAGGATTCCAAGGATTCCAAGACGGTCAAGGATCTTATGGAGAAACTGAAGGGCTGTCTGCAGCAATTTGGTATCCTCAAGAAGTCCGCAGATCCAAAACGGGCCCAGAATGCGGATGTCGAGGAATGCTTTCGGTTTTTGGACTCCTTTTTGTTTTTTGATGTGCCTCCTGTTGTTGCTGGACGACCAACCTCCGCTGTTGAAAAGAAGGTTGTACAGGCGAAGGGCAAACAGGGTAATCAACAAGGGGAATCGCAGAAGAATAGCTCTGTGCATGCTGCGCGGCCGGTCACCGCGCCGAATGCACAAGACTCCGTGTTGTTTCCGCAAGCTGTGGTTGATGCTGTGTGCTCCACTCTTACCAACTTTGAAGCAATATTCGAGAAATCTCCACAACTGCGAGCATTGTTTGTGGACGTTGGGGGCCTAGTTTTCCTATCTTGCATTCTACAGCATGTTCACAACGTCTGTCTCCGGGAAAAACTGCACTTGTCCTTTGCAGATCGATCTGCTTGTCTGAAAGTGCTCTCCCATGTCAGCAATTGTGTACGTTCTGTTGTGGAAGGCGACACAACTCGAGCAAATGCTGTTTACGCATTGAAAGCCGGTATCGTTTTCTCTTGGGCTTTGACGCTCGGTAATTTGCTCTTTGTGCTGCGCGAAAGTTCTACATCGCCGCTGTCGCCCGTTTCTGCGCGAGGAGGAGGGCCGTCGGCATCACCTTCCCCGACCCCGTTGTCGCCTTCCCATCAATCCGCGGGTGAAGATTCGCAGTTTGCGTCTCTGCATCCTTTGTTTGATGCCTGGCTGTTGGCAATCGATTCCGAGTCTACTGTGTCGGAACAGTTTCGAGAGCTCTCATTTCGAGTTCTGGAGGAAACATGCATGCTCCGAGCGATGGAAGAATGTGTTGCCCGTGCAACGGTTGTCCAGCGCTCATTTGTCCTCTCGATTGTTGAATTCTTTAACAGAAAACTGCGAGATGACGAAGGTGATGGAGCGTTTTGGCTGAATGTTTTTATTTCCCGGACGCGCTTTGTTGGTCTGGTGAGCTATTTGATGGAAACCTCCTCGCTGGGTCGTTCTTGCGTGGAATTGAACGAAGCGATCATCAATGTTCTGGTTGAAGTCTCGTTAAAGTATCCGCTGCACGTTCAGTCCGCACTAGTTGTTCCGACAGACACTCGATCCGAGTTTCTGCATGCTTCTGCACTCATGCTTGACTTGCTCCCGCTGACCTCGCAGTCACTGGGGGCCGATTCCGAAGCTGCCTCCATTCCGCACTTGATTCTCAAAATACTTGGCCTGCTCTGCATTGTAGCATGCCATCACCGAGCTGATGCTTCCACAACAAAGGCTGACCTCCAAATTGAGGCAGAAGCGAAGGAATCTCTCCAATATATGTTTTACCACCGGTCATTGCTGGAGAGAATTATTGATTGTGTTTGCAATGACCAGTTCTCTGAAGTGGAAACGTCCTTCATCTGGCTGTGTCTCGTTGCCGTATCTTGCCACTGTCCCCATAATCTCGTTCCCGTGTGTCTAATCCTCCTGCGCAGAGGCATTGACTTGTCTTCCGAAACTGCGCTGACCGTCCTTGGGTCCCAGAATGACATGTTGGGGCAGCTGGAAAGAGGTGTATCCGTCCCAGGATCTGTTTTCGAGGTTCTTCGTTCCTTTACGGTCCTCTTCCGGTCGACTGCGGACGCAAATGAAATATACCGTGTATGCGCGGCATTCGTTGCACCAGGAGACAGAGACTACGGTGACAACGCTGCACCGCAACAGCCAGACCATTTTTGCAGTTCCTGACATGCTAATGAACAATTTCCGCATTAACATTATTGTGTTTATTGTTTGTTTTTTTCCTGGATCTACCGTCGAGGCACAACGGTTTGTATAGCCTTGCGCCAGCATTGTCGAAACTCGTCCGTTTCGGATTTTTCCGAAGCTTGGGATCACCCTTGTTCTTCATTTGCCATATTCTGGCTTTCGGAGGAGGGCAGGACTGCATAGTCATGCTGCTTCTCCCACCAGCTGTCACGCAACAACCTTCTTGAGCAGGTCATCTTGACGATTCGCAGCCCGAAGCCATCGCTTCATTTCCCTGTTCTTCCAAAACCGAAGAGTCTGACTTTCTGTCCATCTTTTTTCCTTCTCCCTCAATCTTCTTTCTTTATGTCCGAATCAAGCTGGGAATGTTTTCTTGTGTGCATCAGGAACCTGCCGGGTCTCGTGCTGCCGTGCGCGAGTGGTTCCTTCATTCTCAACCCCGCCGCAGGATGAACCGTCATCCCTTTCCGTGGTCCCAGTTTCTACACGTGCAGAACGTATCCACTTGATTTCCTGATTTGGAAAGGCTCGTTTAGCTTTTGCTCCGTTTCACTCTGGGTCTTTCATCGAACTCCCTCCTCCCTCTCTTCGTAGCACCCATAACAGACTTGTGTGCCCAGTTCTGAAACCCCCCTTGTTGTTGTTGTTGTTCGACATGTTTCGTCACTTGTATGCGGCGAATTAGCAATGATTTGAAAAACCTCCATCGTGAAGAGGAAAGGCTCTCTGTTTCCCCCTCCGTAGGCCGCCGTGCTTCTCCGATTTTTCCCTTTCCGTCCGGGCTGCTTAACAAAATCTTCGATATTAGAAGAAACATCGTAGCACTTGCGTAGGGTTGGGTTTGCTTTGATTTCATCTGCCTGTTTTGTTGTGTTTTTTGTTGTTTGGTTTGGTTTGTTTTTGTTTGGTTTGTTTTCTGGCAGGAACACCGAGATGGAACGAAATTTGGTGAGGTTATACACTCGGCGATGTCAAAGGCCGTATCTAAATGAGATTGGGAGTTTTCTTCCCCATACGCACCACGTCGGTGTGTCTATGTCGTTTACGGACACGATGACCTCGTTGCTCGTCGAGGTGATTCCCGAGGGTGCTTTGCAATGTCCGATGATCATTCGCTGTGTCGAATATCCGGGAGTCGAAGAAGCGGCACATGAAGTTGCTGTTTGGCCATGGGATGACATTCTCCCCATCCAAGCTACAAAAGACTATAACAAGGAAGAAGTGGTGCAGTGGGTCTCGAAGTGGAAGGAAGGGCATCCAACGTACATGATTGGCCTTGTGGACTGTCGGACGTTTGCGAACGAATTCTGCAGATTTTTCTGCGGCCAGTCGTTTGTGTGCACCCGAAGAGGTTTTACTCGACAATGGCAAATCATTCGAAAGGCGCTCGAGAACAATCGGCCTCCATTCATGCTGGAACGCGCTGTCATTGCCAAGATTGCAAGATCGTACACTAGTCTGACGTCCAATGCTGCTGCGCGGCCAGAGGCTTCCGATGTGGTGATCGCGGTGCATCTCACTCCAGCTGCAGAGCCTGATCAGGAGCGAGGTATATGCGTGCGCCTCATTTCCAAAGATCCCGTGGATCGCTTCCTAGCAGGTGATAATCCGTATGCGATCGCAGCAGAGATGCCCATGGCTGTCGATGCTGGGCTTGTTTCAAACGGACTTAAATCGGATTCTGCTCTATCTCTCATTTCTGCGCCTCCCTCTGATGCGGACCTGAACACTGGCGAGGTTGACGTTGAGGAAGAAGTCGCGAATCTGACTGCTGGTGAAAACGAGGGTGCTCCCAAGCCAGGCAAGATGATCCAGGAGAAAACGGAGCTCGTCAAGCATCGCGTCCGCCGAGTGGTCTCCTCTGTGACGGAGCTGTTCAATCTCGTGACTTCCCGGCGTTCTTCCGTGAGCTTGAGTGCATGTCCATCGTCGAAACCAAAAGCCAATGCGATTTGCATAGATCTGTCTGCCGTTGAACCGCTGCCTCTGACGCCAGAGGGGAATCCGTACACTTAAAAATAGAAATAACTTTACATGAACCAGTGGTGTATACAGACGCTCCCTTCTAGCGACGTAAGTGTGCGTGTGTTGTATGTATGTATGTGAGTGCGCGCGCGTGCGTGTGTGTGTCAGTGTCTGTGTGAATGTGTCTGTGTGCCTGTGTCTAGATGCGAAAACTCCTAGAGCTCCAAATCTTCCGCGGACGATGCATCGCTCATTACCTCATCATCGTCCTCGGCAACCTGCTCCATGCTCACGTCGTGGTTGCTGCCTCCATTTGCCTGACTAGTCCAATAATCCCGAGCAAACTTCTGCACGTGGTCCTTCACTCTCTGCTGGTACCTGGTGGAGTCCCGAAGCATGAGTGACGCGGCTTCGCCATTGAGAGGATCGGTTGGGTTTGGATACGTCAGCAACTGAGGGATGAAGACTTCAAACACGTTCACAAGGTCGTAAAGCGGAGTCCACGTCTGGTTGAGAGTATCCAAGCAAATCGATCCTGATGCCTCGTCCACGTTGGGATGGAAAATCTTGTTTGCAAAGCCAATCGACGGTGACTTGTATGGATAGCCTTCAGTCAGTTCGACATGGACTTTCCACCTTCCTCCTTCGTAAAGCGTGTCTTTTGGTCCGTCGAACATGACATAGAACTCGGTTGTGGAATCCCCACACGTCTCAACGTCATAGCCGGCCGCAATCAGCTTCATAAAGTCCATTTCCTTTCGTCGGGTTGGAGACCCTGCAAAACGAGACGGTGACGACATGCTTGTCTTTTTGGTGATTCAGAAGAACCAGCAGTGTATCAAAAGAAGGCACGAAAAATCCAGCTGCAACAACAGAATACGTCAACAGAAATGCGACGAAAAGGGGGGGGGGGGCAGTGGAAATGAGGGACGGAAAGGAAGAAGGGAAGAAAGGAAAAGAAATTCAGGAAAGCTGGTTGAGAAGAAAAAGGGAAGGGGAAAAAGGACAAATGTGAAACGAAGCAGCAGAATCCCAACGGGATTCAAATGACGTACCGCGCAAAGGTTCAATTGATGCTGCCGTTCACTGTAGGAAGTTGAACCTATTTTAAAGTTGGGAATGCAGGAGGCGGCGGGGTTGCCCGTTTGCGGCCTTTGACGGGGCGCCGGAGACTGGACAAAAATTCCCGAAAGGCCCTGAGCATGCCAAGTGGCAAGTGCCAAGTCGAAGAACCAGTCAGTCGGATACCGAAAAAGTGTGACTAGCTAAGAGAGGGAAAAAGACACGTGGCTATTGTCTGAGCATGGGAGAATCGGATCCGACAGTGCTGCTGCGGAGTGGTTTCAATATGCCGGTCTTGGGCCTGGGCACTTGGTATGTCGCCGTGTCATCTCCTCCAACGCGCAGTGCGTGAACGAATGCAGCACTAACATCGTCTGAGGCTCTGAGGAACCAGGCAGATCAAGGGGCAAGCTGCTTCTGCACCCGTGCAGCACGCTCTGCGGCATGGGTATCGCTTGATTGGTATGCACGTTTATGTTTCTGAACGAGGTGTGTGAATCGTGATGTTTCTAAATCATTGGGGGTGGATACAGATACTGCTGCGATTTATCAGAATGAATCTGCTGTTGCTGATGGAATTGAGCAGTCGGGGATTCGACGGGAAGATGTGTTCGTCACATCCAAACTCACTCCTTCTGACCAGGGTTACGAGGCAGCAAAACTGGCATTTGAAAAGACTCTCTCAAACCTTCGGACAGACTATCTTGACCTGTACTTGATTCATTGGCCCGGGACCTCCAAGATCTCCTTGGATTCTCCAAAACACCTGGAAAATCGAATGGGAAGCTGGAAAGCGCTTGAAGACCTGAAGGCGGCAGGGAAAGTGCGTTCCATTGGAGTCAGCAACTACACCGTGCGCCATCTGAAGCAAATGGAAGAGTATGCTCGGGAAATGCCATCTGTGAATCAAGTCGAATTCCACCCACGGCTCTACCAACGGGATCTGCTGGAGTACTGCGCAAGCCAAGGCATCGTGGTCACTGCGTACTCGTCACTTGGCACCGGAAATCTGGTGAATGAACCGGTAGTCGTGGACGTTGCAAGCAAGCACCAGAAGACGCCTGCACAGGTGTTGTTGCGCTGGGCGGTCCAACACGGCTTGGGTATGTTATTTGTTGCGTGTTGAGCGGCATTTATTGTTATTATTTTCAAATTCAGGTAGTCAACACGATGCTGATGGCGCATATGTTTTTCTGTCAGCGGTGATTCCGAAATCGACCCACGAAAGCAGAATCGTAGAAAACAAGGCCATTTTTGGCTGGGAACTCGGGAATGAGGAAATGAAGCGGCTGGACGGCCTGCACAATGATACGCGGTATTGCTGGGACCCGACGTCTGTTGCCTAAATGGACAACAGTGGAAGCAGTGGTAGCCTGTCAGTTGACTGCCTGTAGGTGTTTTCGCTGTTCCCCGATTTTGGGATCACACACGCCCAACCATGATTTCCCGTTCAGAGTCAGTCGAAACTTTCACGGTCAAAACTGTAAAGTTAGCATCCGCACTATTCTTGGATGGTTCTCCGAATTTTTCAGAGATGAAAAGCTTCATCGTATAGGGATCCGCAGCATTGTAGGTATCTTCCATGAGCACAAATACATCTGCCAGTCGAACAGGAACAGGCAGCGGAAAACGCGAAATATGCTTTCCAGACTTGACGGAAAAAACGTCCACTTCCGAAGCAACGGCGGATGAAGTGGAAAAGAATATGCAGAACAAGATCAAGTCGCCTCCAGGAAGCATTCGAGAAACGACAAACTTGCACGTCGATTCTGCAGTGCAATCGTACTGAAGGAAAATCGGAGAGGAAGACAGGGAGACGTCACCTCTGACAATGTCCAGGCTGAGGGTTGCAAATGTCATCTGAGGAAGCTTGGGTGTCCGATAAGGATCATACAAAAGACAAACAAGGGAATCCTTCTCAGGATTCAGCGCCACCGACAGCAGCATAGACTTGAGTTTGTACGAGGACGCCGAGCAAGATTCATGCAGCTGAATTCTGCACTCGTCGGGTCCTTGCGAAACACAGTGGATGCGATGCGCTTTCCTTCCGTCATGCGAAACGAACAACTTGGAACCGTCTGCACCACGCGCATACGGTTTGGACACATCAATATTGAACTCATTCAAGAGTTGTGATTTCGACCGAGAGGTCTTCTTCTTTTCCAGTACTGCAGCATCTCGCCGACGAGCAATGCCATTCGATGGTGACGGCTCTGAAGTATCCGAACCTACCGCGGTGAACACAGCCTGGCTGCTAATTTCATATTCGTCACGATCCAGCAGCAAGCGGAAGCGCTTTTCCGTCTGGAACCACCCAAACGTACTCAATGAATCCCTGTCATACTGCCAGAGATTGATGTGGCCGCGCTGATCCACCGAAACCATCCACGAAGAAAAGGAAACTGAATCCACAAGCAGGACTCCCGATCTGTGACCACGAAACCGCTCTAGTGACAACGACATCGGCGAATCAGTAACGGATGACCGTATGTTGGATGACGGCAGCGAAACAGGAAAAACGGCCTTCTCAGATGGCGGCTTTCCGCAAAGAATAAACCGCGACGGAAACCAATTCAGCTTCAGAAACGTTCCATTCGAGAGGCCGACAAGAAATGCCGCAGGAGTGAACAGCATTGTGAATGATGCATGAAATGCACCTAAAGTAAAATGAATCAACGCATCTTCGGAATTCCTTTTCTTCTTGAGCGACTTTCGGGTTTGCGGATCCCTGTCTTCGAGATCCAGCGTTGAACGAAAATCCCGCTCTTCGCCATCGGAATCGACATCTCGGTAGCCAAAATATCCTTGGTACACCGGCTGCATTGTCAAGCACGGAGGCTCGGAGGCTTTCCTGCCCGCTTGGATCTCTGACGATTCCGGGTCGTCTTCGCCCATCCGCGATTCGGACGACTTTGAGCTCGTATCCAGCAACAAGACCCGATGAATCATGTGAGCCGTATCAATAACAACAAGCGATACTCCGTCAAAAGACCATACGATACTTCTCGGGACGGAACCTTTGGCAAGTTTGCAGGAAAACAAACGTGGAGCTCCAGGCAAAAACAGGTCCTGAATGTGAAGAAAGCCGTCCAGAGTTCCCACGGCAAGAAAGCGTTGGCGGGAACTCTGTCCACAGCAGGGGGATAACGCGACCGCGCACGGGTCTCTGCACTCTGCAAACGTCAAGAGAGTCTTGGACGTCAGCACCACCGTCGAAGCATACGTTATTCTCGAAGCCGGCTCGGGCACTTGTGCTGTGTAGTTAATGAGTCTGGAATTGTTGTCATCCAGAAATGACAGGTCCTTCAGATCAACCAGCGGATCCCGCTTATCTCCCGCGGCGAAAGCGTCTTGCAGTTTTCGAACAAAAGGATGTCCAAAATATCTGAGCCCTTTGAGCTCCGAGTTTCCGCGATCTCTCATCTTTTGGAAATGATGCAGCACAGAAGGAAATAGCACGTCGAGGTCTCCACCTTCATAGGACTGCACTTTTAACTCCTGGAGCGACACAAAATCAACAGTCTCAGCGAACAGAACATTCGCTGCACACTTCTTGATGAACTTTTGTTGGTCGTGCTCAGCAGAAAGGACGCTGGCGACCAAAGACTTGAAGTAAACCTTGAACACCAGCATGTCGGTCAGATACGAGAAAACCCGGGTACGCAGCGTCGCTTCTGCTTTTTGTGTGATTTCCAGGTCCCGTTCATTCCAAAGAGCTTCATCGTGCTGATGAACAACATCAGAGGGAATGTAGTCCTGAGGAATGATGATTCCCATATCGATGGAAATCGTCGACAGAGACTGCCCAGTTGCATATCGGGAAGTCAGGCAATGCCACTGCTCCGTTGTCAACTGACTGACAAACATCCTGTCCAGAACCGACGACACAAATTGCTGGCAGAAGTCGGAAACAGGAACGGGTAGTCGCGAAAGCGCATGATGAAGAGACGCAGACGCATCCTCCGTTGATCTGGATGCCTCTAACACCGTGGGGAGGTTGCTGGGAAGCCGAGGAGGACTGCTTGCAGTCTCCCAGTCGTCCCCGAATTCTTGCCGAAGCAATGAGTCCGTCCCTTGCTGCAGGAGTTCTAGTTGTTTGGATTTTCTTCTGCGCAGATCCGCCTCGGTTTCAAAAAGCGCCCGGCGCTGGCTGTTCAGTTCCTTCATCTGCGAAGCAACTCTTCTCTGCTCCTCCTCCAGATCTTGCTTGATTTTCCTCATTCTGTCGTCCTGGATGGTATAGCGCACTCCATACTCAGAATCCTTGTCCACAGCGGAGCATTCGCTGGTGATGTAGCTCGCATCTTCCATGTGAGCAATCTTTTCCGCAGTCGCTAACAACTTATCCCGCTGCTTTCGTCGTTCATCATCAATCCCAAGAATAGCCTGGATTTGGCCTTCTCTTTGGTTGATCATCTTTTCCAGAGTCTTTCTGTTTTCCTTCATCTGCTTCAACATGATGCGCTGCATGACGAGCGTTTCCACCTCCAATTCTTGGTCCGTGGACTTCATCTGCTGCTCCACAGATCGGCTGTTGGACTCCAGACTTCTCAGCTCTTGTTTCATTTTGTATACTTCATCAAACAACATACGACGGGAACGACGTTCTTCGTCAGCCTGTTTGCCCAGCTCGTCGAGACGAGCCACCAACGAGGAATGTTCTGCAGACATGCTCGTGCTTCTCAGCGAGCGGACTTTTTCCTTCTCTGCATCCAACTCCCGCTGCCTCCTCTCCACGGCTGCTTCGTACTCGGCAAGATTAGTGCTCTCCATCGAAACAGATTTCCGTGCTACTGACAACCGGAAATCACACACGGGTGGCTACGGACAGCTGACTGAGCTGAGTTAGTTTTGTGTTTGTATTCTTTTGTTTTGTTTTTTTTGTTTTGTTTTTTTTTGTTGGTTTGGTTGTTTTCTTTTTGGTTTCACCCAAGCCCCGACACGTTCTCTCATTTCTCCTGCTTTCCTGCACTCTGCCGCCGTCCAGTGGTGTCGTTTGCGCTTTCAGCTTTTTCCCCAACAGCGGTGACTCGCGTGACTCAAACCCGCAAGATTATTATTTTGCCTTTTTTTTCATTTGAAACAACAAAGGGAGCCTTTCCGCAACCGAAACTCGACTCTGCAGAGTCGAAGCTGCACTGCAGGACCAATCGCAATTCAGACCTGAAGAAACCAGGCAGAACCACTTTTTTTTTTTTTTGCGTGCCTGCGTGCAATCAACGAGCCAAGTGCAAACGGGCATACTCGCAAGCTCTAGGGAGTGACTCGTGAGTAAGCGCGCGTCGACGACCACCCAGAAAAACATCTCAGCATGCCGGAATGCGTAGAAGAATCCGAAGCCCCGGGGCGGGTTACAACTCAACGGATCTCGGACCTTCTGTTTCGAGACGGACCAGTGCCCATGTTTGGAGCCGACTGCATTCCAATGGAGATTCGGCAATGGATTGCACGGGAGTCTGCGGACGTACGCAGCAGCGCGACTCTTGCAAATCTCCAGCACATCAAGCCGCCATACTCCAAGCAGATCTTGATTTCGTACAAAGACGATCTAGTTTCTCTTTCTTACCAAGTCAACGTCAACCCTGATCACGAAATCTCGATCATTCTGATGGGCTGCCAACTGATTCGTGACAAAACCGGCGGATTTCCAGTGAACTGCTTCGGTATGCTACGTGCTGGCATGGATCGTACAGAGGTTGAATGCGCTTTGGGAATTTCTCGCGGAGACCTGGCCACAGTAAAGGTTGTTGGTGGCAAAGAATCATGGAACGCGGGGATTGAATTCGGAGGCCCCGTTGGGTTCTTCGCCATGGAAGTGGATCTTGAAAAGCTGGAGCACCCTGTTGCATCTTCAATGTCTGACAGACGGATGGTGCTCACTTGCAGGTTTGACAAACCCGAGCCAGCAGAGAAACTCGATGTGATCGTCCTTCATCGCAAAGCATCGACGTTTCTGCCCGATCCGTTTCCGTTTCCGCCTCTGTATGCCACAGCAATTCGACACACTTGGCCGGCAACCATGATACCATTTGTGGATATCCATGTTGTTTCCTATGGCGGAAACGACTGGATCATGACCCACGGACTCTGCCGATATCCGCTTCCGGAAATCTCAGACATTCCGCAGTACACTCCTTTCGCGGAACTCGTGTTCTTCGTGAAGAATTTTGAGACAAAACAGCATCATCTGGATGTAGTTCGCGAGGCAGTACTGAATATTGTGTTTTCGAGACCTGTTATTGACGTTGGCGCAGTGATTCCGAATCCCTCCAAAACACCTCTCGTACCCGGAACAGATCTCTGCCACCTGTTGTTTCTCGCTGCCCCAGTGTCCCCTCCGTGGACCGTCGCCTTGCAAGATCGTCCTGTCAAACTGTTGTGGGTGACCCCAATCACGACTCCCGAGCTGCTGTTGGTTTATTCTCCCGGTGGCTTCGATCAACTGATGGAATTGTTTGACAAGCACGAGCATAGCCCGCTGTTCGATGCCGCCAGACCGTTGAATAATGACACGTCATTGTCATGCATGCGGAAGTATACATAAACAGACACGGTCAATACTGGCCGACACACTAGCACGTTTTGTTTCACAGGAATTCGTGCTTACGCACGCTCGGCCAAAATTCAGCCGGTGGCACAGGCCCTGCATTTTCGACACTCTTTAACGCAACATCCGTAGCCATCTATTCTATCATTCGTTGGTTTTCACTTTTTTGCAGCGTTTGTTCCATAAGGCGACCGAGTATCGCGAGCGGCGCAAGCAAAGTGTTTGCATGTCCCGCGTGCAGCTCACCGATTGATCGAGATTGGGAACGGAGCGCGGAGCATTTATCTGAAGAACGCCGTGAGGCGTGTTGGGGGGCCTATCCCCTTCCCGGCAGCGGAATGCAAGACTGAATATGCATGTCTATTCGTAGTTATGCATGTTCACTGTATAATGTAGGCATTGTACGTTCCACACATTCAAAAAACAGGTTTTAATTTTTTATAAAATGCCTACCGTGGAAGCCGCCGCTGTAGTCGTCTTGGTTGAGCCGCATGAGTCAAAGTTTTAAAGGCGTTCAAGTTTCGGAAGACGCATTCAAGTGTTCCCCCAATTTTTTCCAAGCTTTTTCGTATTTTTATTATTATTTTTTCATCTTTTTTGTTTATTGACATTTTCCGTTTTTGTTTGTGTTTATTTTCGTTTTTCTTTCTTTCGCTCAATAATCCGTCCAGTGACGACAGTGCTGTATGCGATGATCTCTGTTGTTGTGGCGTTGCCGACTGACGACATTGTTTCAGTGGACGTCGATGAAGATGAGACTGTGGAAAATCTGAAGGCGCTCGTTGAGGTTCAAACCCAGATCCCGCTGGCGCACCAAAGGCTGTTCTACTCGGGGAGAGAGCTTGCGAACACTGCGGTCCTTCGGTCCATCGGCATTGTTTCGCAAGATGTTTTGCAGTTGCTGGTTGCTGCTGCTGCTGCTGCTCCCGGTACCTCAGTCTCTTCCGCCACCAGTGCGTCAGCGCAGGGAGTTCCCAGCGCACAGCAGCTTGCGGAGCTAGCCATGTCAAATCCTGCGGAGCTGGAGAGGCTCATGGCAACAAATCCCGCAGTTTCTCAATTTGTACAGAATCTTATGGCGAATCGAGGTGCTCCAGACCCCTTTGAGGCAGAACTTGCGCGCCTTGATCCGATGAGCGAAGCGTACCAAAGGAAACTGGAACAATCGATTTCTCAAAAGAACATTGAGGAAAATCTGGCATATGCAATGGAACATAATCCTGAGTCCTTTGCATCTGTCTTCATGCTGTACGTCGATTGCCATGTGAACGGGGTGAATCTCAAGGCGTTTGTCGACAGCGGTGCACAGACGACGATCATGAGTCTCCAGTGCGCAGAGAGGTGTAATATTTCGCGGCTCATTGATAGAAGATTCCGGGGTATCGCCATGGGGGTTGGGCAGACTGCAATCATTGGAAGGATCCATGCCGTCCCCGCGAAGTTTGGCAACACTTTCTACAGTCTAAGTGTCACCGTTCTTGACAGCGATAATATGGAATTCTTGCTCGGACTTGACATGTTGAGGAAATTGCAGGCCACCATGCATCTTGGACCGGACAACTGTTTGCAACTGGGTCCAGATAATCGACTTCCATTCCTTAGCGAAGGGGAAGTTCCGAAAACACTCCGAACGGGAACTGCTGCTGGGGATGCTGCTTCTGTTTCGCCAACTGTTTCTGGGCCTTCCTCTCGACAAGGGCCTGCGAACGGCCCCGGGTCCCATCCAACGCCTTTCAGCGGCCAGGGTCGAACACTTGGTTCTGGAAGTACACCAGCACATGCTCCATCTTCGTCTCCTGCCGCTGCCACTGTTGCTGCGACTCCGACTCCTGTCTCTGGTTCATCGCAGTGTCGACCGTCGCCGGCTGTTGCAGCTGCATTTCCCGAGGAGGCTGTGAGGACTCTGATGGACATGGGTTTTCAAAGAGAAGCCGTCATAAAGGCTTTGTCTCGGGCACGAGGCAATGTCGACGTCGCTGCGAATATCCTAGTTTTTGGAGAGTAGGATAGCGCTTGTTTTGTAAATTCCAAGATATCCCTTTTCTTCCCGATTTTTTACAATGATATGGCAGACGAAGAGATGTGATGAAACACATCAGAGTGCTCGGACACGGCGGCATCAAGATATCGTGCGGTGGCGTTCCCTTCAACATCGTGCATATCCACGCGCACACTGGTTCTCTGGCTTGCAGCCGGTTCCTTTCCAATGTCCGTTTGCCAGTACGAGAAAGCTTCTACGCGAGACACCCCAGGCTTCAGCAACGACCGCCGACTCTCGGGCGGCACTGCTCCGATGCGATTCACGATGACTGCAATGTGCTCGGCCGTCAAGAACGTCTCCTTCCTTAGCGAGCTTGCAAGATCCTCCATGGAGGTGTCTCTTTCGAACAAGTAAAACGCAAAGCTGAGAAGCTCTTTGTAGGTCTGGTAAGACTGCACTTCTTGGTGTCTTCGTCGAAAACGCGAGAACGAGTCGACACACGGAGCACTGCGACTCACAACAGACGACACAGTCTTGAAGACATCGTCGACAGTCTCCACAGAGAGCATCGCCATCGCATCTGCACCCAGAACACCGGGAAAAGGATACCCCGTCGCAGAAGACATGGTGTTGAACGCTTTTACTCGCAGGAAAATCGTTCTGTCCGCACGGCCCATGGGCATGGACTGAAGCAGGAGAAGAAGAAGACGATTGGAGAACATCGATTCGGTGACGCCTGTCTTTTTTTTCAAGAACCCCTCGCCTGTTGTCGCCATGCGTCGACTTCGCAGAGAAGCGTTCCTCGGGGTGCTTTTCGGGTAGTTCTGATGACTTGCTTGGCCTTGTTGTCGCCGACGGAAGAAAGAAGAACAGGAATCGGTAGCATCGGATACGTAATCGAATGGCCAGCGACACACAGTATGAGGAATCCTTTCGACGGATTTGCCAGTCGTCTACTGAAGCGGCATCCGTGCTCTTCACGCCAACGATGTCCCACGTCCGCGAAGCTGAAAATCTCTGTGTATCAGACGACTTTCGGTTGCCGTCGGACGTTAGTCAGGTGGTCAAGGAGTACGTGTCAAATGGATGGCCGTTTCTGGAACAGGATCGACGAATAAGCACCTTGGAAATGAAGCTGAAAAGCCTGGCTTCTCGAATATGCGCTTTGAAAAAATCCGCAGGACACTCCTAACTCCGTGCAGCCGAGATACGGTTTTTCTTTCTCCGTCAATGGATGTACCGTATGCAACTACGCGTATGGGAAGCGACATTAGTGTGCGATCCCAGCACTATGATGGGCATTCTCCGTTGCGCTCAATGATCTGGCCCCGTGCTGCCGTCAGCAGTTTTGTTCAGGCTTCATTGCTCGACAGCGGGATAGGTACCGTCACCATGGACGTTTGTGATGTGAGGAGTCCTTTCCAATCACACCCATTTTGCCCAGTTAGGTTGAAAGTACGTCGAGAACAGTGCGGTTGGTTGGGAGCTCCCCTGGGCCGGCTTCAAGAAGGTGAGCTGTCGCGATGTTCAACCAAAAAGATAATAATTATGAAATGGTGTGGAAACAGCAGGTGTGGGGCCTTCTCAACCGGTCAGTCGATTCATCGACTATCCGCCAGCAGAACGTAAAAAGCAAACATTTCAAAATAACGTAACAATCTAAGTGCCCCAGAAGAGTCGCAATATGTTGCGCATGCAAAATGCGGAATGCATCGAGCACAAACACAGAGAGAGAAAGAGAGAGGACGGCGGGGAGGGGGAGAACACTGTGTAAACGACACGGTCTCGAATGGATGAAAAATAATGCACCAAATAACGATCCTCTGTCTGTCTCTTGCTGAGAAATGAAGAGAAACGTTTGACCGGCGACGCACAACATGACATCCAACCGCTCACTTGCGCGGTGTCACAATATTGTGACTCTCTCGAAAGCGAAAGGTACGCATCCCAGAAACAGAAGCAAACGGCGGAATAAAACGCATCTGTACAACAGAGACTCGTGTAAGTCTTCTGGCACGAACTACATAGAAAACAGAGCCATACCGTTTTATGAACAGCCATTTCAAATCATTTGCACAGACGGTGGCGAGCAATCCCGTGTGTTGTTTCAGATAAATGCGTCGCTCGGAAGCAGAAAATAAGGACTGTGCTTTTGACGTGCCAGCCGAGGATATTCTGCACGGGTCGTTGACTGCCGAGATTCGCCAGTTCCGTGTTTGCGCACTGTCGTTGATTGTGCAAATTATCAGATGCATTGCTCGTCGTTGATCGTGCATCCGAGGAAGACGCATCGTAATGCGCTCAAGAAAATAAGGGCTATTCCTCTCCATGTGGAAGCGGGTGTAGGGGGTCACTTGTGAGCGACAGTGCGTGGAGGCTTTGTCCCGGTCGGTGCAAGCAGTTTCTCGGGAAGACGAGTCCAGGAACGACTGCACGAAACAGGATACGGAAGCGACATGATATGCAGCAAAGCGGTTGACAGCGCAGGTTCACGGTAATGTGCTGACTTCCGGAGGCCAGATCGATGCCTTTCATCGCAAATAAGTATCTGCAACAAGAACTTGCAAGATTTGCAAGAAAGTCTGTCTCAGAACCAACATACCATCCGAAACGACAATTTGGTAGAATGCAGAAAAAGCCGGTGTGTCCAATGGCCACGGAGAAAAAAGCTGAATGAACACTTCGGCTCCTCATTTTGTTATATTCTCTTTTTTTTAATATTTGGGAAACGAACACGATCGTCGCACATTGATGAAACCTGGAGAACTGTTAAAAATGGAGGATGCACCAAAACATACTTTTGAATTTGTGCCGCTGACAACCATCAACGCTACTGGAGTAATTAAATCGACTAAAATTTTGTAGGGGGAAGGTTATTCGTTCTGTGTTGTGACTCTGCCCACTCTCTGCAGAATTGCACATTGGGGATCGTCCTGGGCTACGGTGTGTGCTTGTTCTACCGGAGCATGTGATACTTGTTCGAAATACACTGTTGAGCGTTCTTTCACTTGCATGCAAACCAATACCCCAACGGTTTTTTCCCGCAAATCAGCAATGCCGACAGCACAGTGTTGACGGTTCGGAATGCGCATGCGGCATCCTGCGCTCTTCTTACACTGGACGCAATTATTACTCAGAATTTTAATGCCAGAATTCATTTTGCTTCGATGCAAACAAGCGAATTTAGCATGCCACAGGCATCCTGTCGCCCTATCATTACTGTGGCCGAAGTAACAGGTACCCATCGTGATTGCTTGTCTCTATTATCTGAGTGGAGAAAGTCGCGACCGGAGTGTTGGAAATGCACGTTTCGCATTCCACGGGTAGCTAGCAAACCTGTTGGAACAGTTGGTATTACAATACGGAGTGCATCTGCCTAGGAAAATATGACTTGGGGAATCGAACGCTGTTGACACCGGTATGCGATTTCGTCGACCGAATAAGTGACATAAGCAAACGTGCAGCAAAGCAAGAGCAGACGCTTACGTCTGTGAGAGGCGAATCCACCTGTTTGTAGCATAAACGGTGATTTTGGTATGCACTCATCACTGCTTCATATCCTGATAAGCGTTCGTTTCCTTTTGGAATTCGACGATGCATTGCACGAAATGCAACAGAGTCGCCCGATTTGTCTTGTGTGCCGCTTCAACTTTCGGTGCTCTGTTAGATCGCTCTGTTATTGAGCTGACCATGCATTCTCCGTTTGTCATTCTGTTTTTCGCTGAGCGGTTGACTAGCTGATGATGACCTCGTGATCGATTCCCAAGAAGCACATGCAAGGAGAGAGCCAGTGTGTGTTGAAGGTTGGCAGACCCGTGCACTTCTTCACATAGATTCCTTCCTGATTTTGCACGACATCTGCAACCGATGACGTCATCCGTGCTGAATTGTGCGTCCAGCATTCCGTCGAACATCCGAAGCCCAGAACCAAATTCTCCAGTGCAGAAACGACGAGGCTCCGTTACTGCTGTGCTCAGAATTTTCGACGGATGGTTTAAGTTGTTTGGTCATCTGCTTTGTGTTTTGCAGTGTTTTAAATTTCCTCAATTCAACAGTGTATCGAGTCTTAACTGCACGGTTCTTTTCAATAGTAAAACAAACAACGTCAGACAACATCGTATCGAATGCTGAACACTCGCTGGGACGCACGTGCATCCGTTGTTCCGCTGTGCCATCTCCGCTCCGTCTTTCTCTTCTCTCAGGATGTGCGTCTTAACTGTAGTGCCCTCCCCCCTCCCCCCTTCTCATGCAGAGACGCGCCTCACTATGCCACCGTATTCAGATCCACATCCCTCAAGCGGACATCACCGATCGCCGATTTCCATTCTCTTGTTCGTGGCGCGCATCGGGCAGTTGAGGTTTCAGCAAGGCGTCTTCACGGCTCCGCAGTGGCTCTCCGATTTTTTTCTTCTTCGTTGACCGAAATCTGGTTGATATGCGCGAGAATCCTCTGTTTCGGACTTGCCCCAACACTCACTGTTGCTTGCGATCCACTGCTTTCACGCATATTGGGATATGCAATACTTCCCCCGATTTTTCCAACGTCTGTAAGAGCCCGATGTCCGGTCAGTAAAAGTCGTGTCTCGGCAGTCGGAGTTCGCGGGATTCCTTCCCCCGCTATTCATCTTCTTCTTTTGGGCCAAATGGTTGCTGTCAATCCGTCTTTTTAATTCTTACGTCCTCGCGTTCCTTCTGTCGCTTCATAGAGGCTTGGAATTTTCTGTCCTTTTTGCGACCGCATTGAAAAAAATGAACAATAACGTGTTAGCAGAAGTCGCAAATTCCGAGTTGGAGTCCTTTGGAAAATACTGCAATCTCGAGCAGGACAATCTTCAGGCACATTTCCTCGGTGCAGTTTCAGAGGCTCTCAAAATAGAAAACGAGACCAAAGGCTTCATGTCTGCCGTCGCCGATGTTGTCCGCGACACGGAAGCTGCGCTACGGACGGCAGAAACAACAGCTGACGACAACGCAATTGGTTTCATGCAGTCGGCACAGATTGCCATCCAATTCATTGGTATGCGCTCTTCCAAATCTACACTGCTGAAATCAATGATCACTGACGTTTCCTCCCCCTCTCTTGTACAGCAGATGAAAATGCGGGCTTAACGGAGAAAATCCTTGACATCGCACGACTCATGGTGTACCAAGCATAGCAAAGCGATGACAATGATAAAAAAAATAACAAAAAAATTATAAAAAAATAGCAACAAAAACAACAATAACAACCGGAAAACACCGGAAAGCAGTCGCGACATCTGAGCATCATCACCAGTCCACGGCACCATACGCGGCAGGAAATGAATCCGCGTCCTCTATCAGGAAATCATCCAAATACGCCTTCATGTTTTCGCGCGTCATCAGCCGGCTCCGATGCCTGGCAGTCTGCACAAACTCTGGCTCCTGGGATGCAAGACCAGGCAATTCCTGCTCCATGCGTCGACAAGCATAGCACGTATCATGGCCCAGTTGCAGTTCCTTACCATCCATGAAATCACGACACAAGACACAAAAAACTGCTTGTTTTGCACCGGCTTCAGAAAGCTTCACGAATGACAGCTTCTCTGCAGCGCGCAGTACCGTGTGAATGGTGGTTGGAAAGCCTTCCTGCAGGTTCGTGACGAAATGATCAGTTGCGCGAAAGATTGTCGCAGTCGGATCCAAACATGACGAGAATGTAGGGAGCACTGCTGCGCAAATGCTGTTCGATCTCGCATAAAATGCAATTTCTCGTGGCAATGAGTCCCGCATTGGTCGCATGATGGTGCACCCAGGGAGCGAAACGACGTCCTTCTCCATAATGTGAAGCGGCATTGTCAGCCCGCTTCCTCGGCAGACATCGGACAGAGACTTCACAACCAGCGCCTTTGCTGAATCAGCAAACAACATGATTGAAGCACTCCATTTTGCTGCTTCATCAAGAAGAATCCGGTTTCTCAGCGCAACCAGCAATTCCTCCTTTGCAGAAGCCGTCCTTGCAGATTCAAACGCTGAAAGAAACGCCTCGCGAGACTCAAATCCTTTGTCGGCAGGAATAATTTGATAAGAGAATCCGTCACTCTCCTGGATTCCAATGCTCGCAATGGTGGTCTCAATCTCTGTCCGGACGTGTTCCGAAGGCGCCAGTTTCACAGGAGACACATCATCCACAAACACCACTTTCAAATCGAAGAACAGCTTTCGCTTTGCCGAATTCTTAGAGCGCAACAGCATAAACAACAAGACAGCAGAGGAAAATCCACCGGAAAACGCAAGAAATACACGGGATCCCGCTTTCAGATTGCTTGCTCCACCAAGATACTTTAGTACTCGCTTTGCAAACGAATACTGAAAGCACTCTGCACAAACAACTTCTTCACGACAGAGAAAAGACGCTGGTTTACTGCATCGTCGGCACGAAGCATTGCGCCCAAGCATTGCTGGCTTCAACTGTTTCACAGGAGCATCGGCTTCATTGGTGCACGTAGGACGGTGGCTGCGGTCGTCTCCGGATAACGACGAGCAGTCTGAATTACTCATTATTTCCAACTATACAGTGCCGAGCGATGCCTGTTTTATGTGTGTGTGATGAGACGAGTGTGAGAGAGAGAGAAATAAACTGGGATCTCTTGGGGGTTGTTGACTTTTGGCGAGCGAACAGGGTTTCCGAATGCCACAATAACTTGAGGCAACGAGGTTGAGTACGCTGCGGGATGGAAGAACTTGGAGCTGCAGATTTCAACCTGTCGGCAAAACGCACCCCCCACCTTCCGCTGGCACACTGCTTTCATCCCTCTTCCCGCTTTCCAAGCTTCCAGGCGGGTCCCAATTCCTCAATTCAAAATGAAGTTCTTTGCGCGTTCATCTTCTTTCCTGTTTTTCCTGTCTTTCCTCCCCGCTCTTCTTCTCTTTTTGAATTTCCAGATAGCAAAAATCACTAACCCAAGATGGCCCGCACCAAGCAAACTGCCCGCAAGTCCATGGGAGGCAAGGCCCCCCGCAAGCACCTTCTCGCCACCAAGGCCGCCCGCAAGTCGGCGCCCGCTGGTGGTGGAGTGAAGAAGCCCCATCGTTTCCGCCCCGGTACGGTTGCGCTGCGTGAGATCCGCCGCTACCAGAAGTCGACCGAGCTGCTGATCCGCAAGGCGCCGTTCCAGCGCCTCGTCCGTGAGATTGCCCAGCAGGCAGGCTCCGGCTCGTTCGGCGGACAGGGCGGAGACCTCCGCTTCCAGTCGGCCGCAATCGGCGCACTCCAGGAGGCCGCCGAGGCGTACCTCGTTGCGCTCTTCGAAGACACCAACCTGTGTGCAATCCACGCCCGCCGTGTCACCGTCATGCCCAAGGACATGCAGCTTGCACGCCGCATCCGTGGCGAGCGCGCAACCGCCACTGCCCAGTAAGCGTTGTTCTGCGCTGCAGACCGTTATTCTGTAACCTTATGTACATTTGATAGCAAAAAACACATTTGTATAAATATTATTATTCCCCAGCAGTTCTCATATAAATTCTCTTTCTGTCCTTCGCACGGGGAAGGCTAGAGCTGAAGGCCAGACATCCATGTTGCACACTTAAAACCTCCAATTTTTTGTATACGTACACACAGACAAAAACGACACGCTACCACTCGTCGTCGTCTTCTTCCGAGTTTGCAGAACCATCAGACTCTTCCAGAATGACACTTGGAGTGTCTGTCACGGACTGTCTAAAGCTCGGGATTCTCCATTCGATCACATGAGTGCGTCTCCCCGTACAGGCATCTCGACAGCGGACAAACAAGCAATATCCTTTGGATTCAAACTCGACGAGCAGCTCAGAAGACTTGTCAGTGAACTTTGGGAACTGCACAATGGGCGAACGCGACCTTTGGTACGCCAAGTACTCTTCCGTGAAGTGCTGCATATCCTCTGGAGCGGTCCCTCGCGGAATGAGCGCCGTCTTCAGAAAATCATCAACTAAGCTGAAATGCGTCTTTTCTGCCGCTTTTTGCGCAGAAACACTTTCAATATTCTGCCGGACATCTTGCGCATCCTTCAAATGCCGGAGAGCAGTCACCATATTCAGAAAGACTTTGTGAATGACAACAACATCCGAGACGGCATAGTCAACAAGAGACTGCAACAGCGGGCGCATCTGCCAGATCTTCGCATTGCTGGAGTATCTCTGCTTGACCAGCTGATTCTGCCTTGCTGCAAGCGGGATTGGCACTTTGTGAATAATTGCAGTGTGGTGCAGGGCTCTGCGAAACTGAGGCTGGTTGATCATCTCAGGCCTCTTCAGGAAGGCATCCGCCACCTGCACATCAAAAATACCACGAACACGAAGGCCGAACTGGTGGTACAGCGCTGCGATGTCACACCGTGCGTCATGGAACACCTTGACCTTTGAAGAATCAGCTAGTGCATCTGCCAATCCTGAACACACAAGCCAATCGTACGTCCGTGCGAAGCTGATGAAATCAAAAAGAAAGATCGCAAGATCTGCAGAAGAACGTGGGATCCCTACCTGCAGCAAGCACAGTCGGCCGTCTCGACCGAGTTCGGAGCCTTCCGCGTCGAGAATGACAAACGGATGCTGGAGGTCTTTCAGATTCTCGATGCATTGCTTCACCTCGATCGCAACAGCGTCGCTGTCCACAAAAACAAAAGACGGTGCGGACATAGATGACGGGGCCCCAGCTGCGGACCGAACACTGCTGTTCGAGTCTTCGGCATTGGATTGAAAAAAAACGGAGTCCACAAAGTCGAAGAACCCCTCAAAATCGTAGGTTCTGTGGTCGACAAAGGAAGCATTGCTCCATCTCCGAAAGGCGTGGTGGAACTCATTGGACACAAAGTACTCCGCGCAGAACAAGTCAAGCAACGAGGAATGCCCTACCGTATGGATCGAAGGTTTCTCCACAGGTTGCACTGCAGGTTTTGCGGAATCTGTGTTTGAAGCAGCAGATTGACGGACAGCCCTCGACTCCGACACCGGAAGCGCATTTCGTTTCGTCTGAAGATCGTTCCACAGAACATTCGATGGGAAAAACTGAGGAATTTGTTTTCCGGTTTCATTCACATACCACGAGTGCAGCAAGCGTTTCCATTCTCTTTTTGAAGAAGGATAGTTCGCGAGCGCCAGCACGTATTTACGGAACTCCAAAGATATCCATTGATAATGGGCTTGTTTGTCATCTGAACTCTGCATTTCGTGGAGAGCTGCAGAATTCCTGCACAGCCGCGGAATCGAAAAATAGACCAGCTTCCCCCCCGAAAATAATGATAATAAACCTGAATTGCAGAAGAAGTACACGGCTGGGGATAAGAAACAGAAGAAGAAGAAAAGGAACGAAAGCAGACCAAAACCCCCGAAAGCAGCGTCGAAATTCAAATGCCTTTTATTATTAAAAATTAACAAAGCAATTCTCTTACAAGAATAGGACGTTGGAGACGACTGGCTGGCCTTCGACATTGGACGAGATGGGTGTTTCTGAGATCATGCCCATGATTCCGCCGGTGACGACGACTCTCGGAGAGTTGTTCCCGATTCCAATAAGACCGTTTTCCCATTGGTGGTTCGAAATGGACGCAGACTGAACGTTTGGTCCCAGCCAGATGCCTGTTCCACTCACGAAGGTCCCGCTCCAACATTCCGACATCTGCAGCCCTTGTGCGGCTTCAAAATGCCATGCATCATCCGCGACCGTGTCTGCATCGACGCTTGTGAACTGCAGCCACTGATTGGAAGTCCCGTCCACCAGTACGCCGATCATTCCGCCAAGGAAATCCGAGTCGGTGAACTTTGCGCCAGAGACGTCAGTCAAGTACAATCCATATCCCGCTTTCGACGGCGTGTTGTCTGCATGAATCTTTGAAAAGAAGGAGTCTCCGTTCACGTTCGTGATGCGAACAGCAACATGAACATGGTTCCTGATGTTCAGAGACTCCACATCCAGATTTCCCGTCGAGTCGGCGCTGAACGCCGTGCCCCATCCCGACAGGAAGTACAGATTTCGAACGGAAATGAGAAAATTTGAAGATAAAAACAATCCGGTTGAGGACGCCGACGGTACAGAGGGCTGCAGACCAAAGTTTGACAGCACAATTCCAGACGAATGTGAGATCAACAGAAGTGGACTGTTCTGGGATCCTGTCTGAATCAGGATCGAAGCGGTCGGCGAAACTCCTCTGATTTCGAGACCACTGGATCCGCTAACAGACAGAGTGGTGTTGCAGTGATACTGGCCCGCGGGAATCAGCACAGAAGCGCCCCGCATACTGGTAGCGCTTGCAATTGCGGTTTGGATTGCGGCAGACGAATCTTTGTTTCCAGAGGGGTCTGCGCCGAACGCAGTGATGTCAACAAAGAACTCTGCGCAAACCGCACGGCTCCAAATGAGAACCGCCGCAAACACGATGCACAGTCGTGCGAGCTGCCGTGCATGCATTTGGCAGATCTTGCATGTGCAGCAGCGGGACAGAAGATGAGTTGAGAGGCAGAACCGACAAGAGGCCGCTGACTGGGCACAGCAGCGAGTGAGAGAGGGAGCACACAAGCCAGGGCAAACAGCCACCCCTCGAGAAGCCTGCCGGTCGTAGCCTTTGAGACTAGGCTTTCCGTGAGAATTCCGCAAGAGAGCGGACGCTCTTCCCGTTAGCGCCTGGTTGAAACCCGGCTTGTCAGGAAGGATGTCTTTCGATTCCAGAACGCCGATGGTTTCACGGGACGCCGCAGTTCTTCGCCCGATATGAAGACGCTCAGCTATTGGCAAGTGCTTCGTTCTTCTTGGAAGATTCAGATCGCGACATTTACATTTTTCTTTTGCGATGCTTTCGTGACCACCCTGCTGTCCCCGTTCTTGTCGGATCTATACAAACATGACGATGCAGCTGCAGTCAAGGCATCGGCAGTGGCCAATGCCGGATGCCGCATTTTTCAGTTCTTATTTCTGCCGCTTCTAGGAGTTTTATGCGACTCCATAGGACGTCGGTTTGTCATGCTTCTGTCGCTTGCAGGAGCATCCGTTGCGTACTGCATGATTGGATTTACGTTTTCTTCGAAAGTCGTGTTTTTGACTGTGATCGGAATGATTATCTATGGCGCAACGTCAGGGTTTTCCACAGGAGTCAAGGCACACATTGCAGACACTTCTGACCCTCACGATCGACCGCGGTATTATGCGCTGAACGACATCCTTGGACTGTTTCTTCCGTACGTGCTGGCACCTTTGTGCAGCGGTCTTGTCCTCTCGCTTTCTGACGTTGTCTATCAATTCCAGTTTCTCGGTGCCTCTGTTTTGTGCTTCTGCTGTTTTGTCTTTTTGCGGTTTTCATTCAAAGAGTCTCTTACTTCTGAAAGACGAGTTCCCTTCTCCTGGTCGCGATCGAATCCGTTTGCATCGTTCGTCGTTCTCTGGACTGAAAACAAGTTCTTCAGATCGTTTGCTTTCGGTCTCTTTTTTGCTGGCTTGTCTTTTTCGATTCCGTTGACAGTTGCCTTCTTTTTTCTTCGAGACCGCTTCGGTTGCTCAACTGTTGAGTATCTGTTCTCTGTAATCTTGTTTGCTTTCGCGTCCATCGTATCGTGTGCGGTGTCAGGCCCACTTGCTTCCCGATTTGAGGAGAGGAAAGTGTTTTTAGGAGGGCTATTCGTTGGGGTCATTGGGCTTGTAGGCTGCGGTTTATCACCGTCATTCGCAGTCTACTGTCTGTTCCACATATGCTTTGGCCTGTTTGGAGCAGTCTTCCCGATGTGCTCATCCTTGGTATCCAAAAACAGTTCTGTGCAAGCCCTTGGGAAAGTCAGCTCGGCGATGCTCGCAATATTGTTGCTGTCTACTGCTTCGGGCGGACTTGCGTTTGCGACTTTGTATTCCGATTTCTCTTCGCACTCGAAAAGTGCGCTGTCTCTCGCAGCCGTATGGCTTATTGCAGGGGGCCTGATGGTTCTATCGTTTATTATAGAGTGGATGTGTTTTCGTTGTTTTCCACGAAATGCGAATTCGGCTCCTACTGAACACGTGGTTCTGGGATCAGAGGACGAGACAAAAGCCGAGACGGAAACGGAAATTGAAGCCAGCCTCTCAGAGTCGCGGAAACTCCTCATTTCGTGAGCATACCGTGTGCGTTCCAGCTGAGCTTCCTGGAAACAGGTGGCAGGAGCAGACCGCAGATGTGGTCGAGTCGTTCTTCTTCCCGTCTATGGTATTCCCTGGAAGTCATCAATTTATCGCTATCGTACAGTGCAGTTTGAATTAATTTAAAGAGAGAGTGAGAGAGAGAGAAAATAATAATATAAAAAATAACGGAAATTCTGTGCATGAGCTAGGATTAAAGTTGAATTCTCGAGCGGTCCTCCTTTGCCTTTGCGAGGCGTCTCAGTTCCGCAGCCGAGTCTTCATGCGCCACGGATCCTAAGAACTGAGAATCATGCGCCGAAATGGCTCGAGCGACATTGACCGCCCTTTCTCCCACGACTGGTCTGCATTCTGCAAGGCCAGTCAGAAGATCTGCCACAGATTGCAACTGCGCTCGGAGCTCACTGTAGCAAAACTTGGCTGAACCAGCAAGAAGGTCCACTTCCGATAAGTTCATCGTCGCAACAGCCGATTCATCGACTGCCAAATCCAGCAATGTAGGCATTCGACGTTCCAAGGCGGACGACGAGTACTCGTGGCGAACTCGTGTCCATCCATCGATTTCTCGATCCAGTGCAGAAAGCTCTTCTTGCAAGCGTTTTGCTTCCGCTGTCTCTTCTCCAGATAGCTTTTCCGATTGCTTGATGACGCGAGGCAGCTCGAACGGCAGCTCTCGAGTCAGAGAATCAATGACCTTTCCTTTAACATTCTCAAATTCGCCCCGCAACAACGCATCGTCCACATGCTCAAACGCAGCATCGAGTGCCCGATCGTACAGTTGCAGTAGTCGGTCCTTTGTGGAATCGGACATCGAAATCAACTCGTGCAAATTCTCGTAAGGATCTCTTCGGTGGCTCGAACTGTCGCTCAAGGCAGATGCTGCCAAAGACGCGGAAGCGGATCCAGAAGATGACTGAGCTGAAATTGGCTTCTTTGACGGAGATGGAATAGGATACGACGAGGATTTCTTGGATTGCGGAACATCCGAAGCGACAATATCCTTCTTTGCAGCTGTTTTGAAAGTAAAGCCGCCATCGACGACTGGTTGCTGCTTCGGCGTCGCCTTTCGAAACGCAAAGTCCGAGGACGCGGCGGTATGTGACGAAGGAGCAACGGGTGCAGCGGCCGGACGAAACTCCGGTAGAGGAGACCTTGCAATCTTGGAAGGCTTCGAAACTGGAATTTCATCTGCAGAATCGCTGTCATCCACAGGCCGATTTCTCTTCAGAATCGATGTTCGCCTCCGATCATCTTTCTTGTTCTTGACTCTGAAATCAAAACCGTCCATTTGGAAGTTCGACTGTTATGACACACAATTCACTGGTTCTTTTTTCTTTTTCCTTTTTTTTCCTTTTTTTGGTTGCTGGGTGACGGTGTATTCGAGTCTATCGAGGCAGAAACAGAATTCTGTGCTTTTCAGAACTTTCAAGAAAAATAATAATATGAAAATTGATAATAATCAGCAGCAAAAGAGGCACAGCATTTTGGGGCTTTTTGGCCTGCCGAACGTAACGGACGACGCCAACAAGTATTTTCTGCTGCATTTGCTATCCTGCAACAGCTGCAGCATTGTACTTTTTGACTACAGCCCAGGCAACGAATGTCTTCCCCGTTGCTGAATGTCTTCGTTTCTTTTTTTGTTGTTTTATTTTAAATTTTAAACTTACAAATCTCGCACTTTTGGCTTATTCCGTCAATCAAAAGACAGGATAAGATAAAACATGGAGGGTCATCATTTTTTTTTTCTTCTTACTTTTTCTTCTTATTCCTTTTCTTGTTCCTTCATTCGGCTTTTTTTGCTCATTCAGCGGGCTGTTCTTCCTGGTCATCTGCTGCCGTAGTCTCATCAGTCTCGACTTCTTCTGGCGGATCCGTCTCGTAGCCGTCCTCCAGAACATCCGCGGGTGCATCTTCTGTGGCTGGAAGCTCGATGTTGTCAGCGCCTGCAGCTCTCTTTTCTCTATTTTCAAGCACTTTTTCGCGTCTCAGAGCTACAAGGAACACGATTGCATCAAACAGCACCACTGCAAACAGGCCGAGGTCTGCCACGGCGGTTCTATCGACATCTCTCAAGACGCGACCGGCATTTCGGAATGCAAATGGCCGTGCAAGCTTGCCTGCAGCCGAAGATGCGACGGTGTTGAGAGCGGCCGGTAAATTTTCGATGCTTGTTCGAACCGAAACAGCCTTCGCGGCCGCATGATAGGTGCTGATTTCCTTCTTGGAAGCTCCCAGAAGATATGCCAGGCCTTGGAGAATCGGCAGTCCAGATTTGCGAAGGTCCTTTCTGCGGATCGCAACAAGCCTGCTCCAAGCACTGGGTTTGACAAAGTGTGCATATGCAACCTCCTTGATCTGAACGGGATAGCTTTCACGCTCCTTTGCTCGCAGCGCTTCTTCCGACACGGCAGGCGGGCCTGCATCGGCACCACCATCGGCTCCGGCTGCCGGTGCTGCATTCTCCTGTTCTTGAGGCTCTGGGAAGGGCGGGTCCGTTCCAAACTCCTTCCGCGACTCATAGGCAGCAATCAACGATGCAGACTCCTGCCGTTCTGCTTGAATCAAATTCATTTGTGTCCGCCACGGCGTCTGGATCGACGACGCAGCCTTGTTCTGCTCTTCTTGCAGCTTGCGGGTGAACTCCGGCATCTCGTAATTCGTCACCATCGCATTGATATACGCTCGGGCATTCTCGGAATCTTGGATATCGGCAAAATGAAGAAGAAAACGACCAACAAAATCAACGGGGTCTGATGGCCTGTCCACTGCAGCCGCAGACAATGCCGCGGTTAATGCCGGGGTTATCGAACTGTTCAAGTACGCAAGATGGGACATTCTCGCCTGTCTAACTCACCAGAAAAATGGACGGAAAACGAGAAAATGCAATTTGAAAAAAATAAAAAATAACCTCCCCTCCCAGCAGATAAAAAAAAAAAAAGAAGGGTGGAGAGAGAGAATTTAGGAAAAGAGGAAAAAGACAAGAGCAGCGTGTGTTCTTCGTATTTCCCAAATTCCAGCAAACCCAACGACCGGAAAAAAGAGGTTTATTAAAAAAAAGAAAAAGAAAGGAGGCCCAAAACGGGACGGGAAGGGTTTTCTTCCGACGGCTAGGCTCAAGGCCGTTCTTGCTGTAGCATCAATTCCTTGCTTCTCTCCGTTCTCTGGATTCCCGCAATTGTATGTTTTCATTCTTTACTATTCTTATCAGGGCTTACGTTTTCTGTTGGGAGGGAGACAGGAGGACAGAGAGTAGAGCAAAGACCCAAGAAAAGGAATGTCGAGGAATCTCGGTGTTCCTCAGAATCACGACGACTGTGACGACGACGATGGCGACGACGCGATCCCGGTGGCTCCGCGACTGGCACAGCGATCTGGTCAACTGTTGTCGCTTGCTCCGTTCCAGCTTACGGTCCAGTCGATACCTGTCGCAGATCACCACGGATTGATGATGTCGGATGGCAACGGACCGAACGAAAACGGGCAGCTTCTGATCTGGTTTTGCAAAGGGTGTGACAAGCCATGTCTGCCGATCAAGGAGGAAGCGCGATGCATGTGTGGCCACCGTCGAAAAGTGCACGGGCCGAACGGAGGCGTCATGAAATGCCAGGATGCAAAGTGCAAGTGCAGGTCCTTTTTCTACATTTTTGGACAAGGTGCATTTATCCTGCGGTGTCGCTGCAAACACAAGGCGATAGAGCATGATGCGTCGCACCCGGACCACCCGTGTGTAAAGGCCGGTTGCAAGTGCACCCAGTTTGAATCGCCATGGGTATGCAACTGCAACCACGCGTGGGCAAGCCATGAGCAGAGATTTGTGTCCAGATCAGCGTCCCTTGCAATGAAACACGTGCTCGCGGAGCTGGAGCACGACGCTCACATTTCTTCGAATTTCGAAGACGTGCAGCGCGGAGGAGACGACGACGACGCGTAAGGGGGTGTTTTTTTTTTAATTTTTAATTTTAATATTATTAATTTTAATCATATATTTAATTTGGTGATGTGGCGTTTTCCTGCCGATGTCATGGCTTGTGCGACAGCAGCGCATACTGCATTCCACCGGCCAGAGGGCCCTGCTCTTGTCGTTGTTTCGACAGACATTCAGCGATCACGGAAGCGTCGAGAAGCGAGAAAGTGGGTCCTCTACCAGGCGCTGCCATGCGCGCTGCCCCCCCTGCCCAACTTTCAGTTCATGCTCCTGCTGTAGACGGCGGCCAATTGTTTTTGCAGCTGTGGAATGTGTGTGTCCAGTGCAAGTGATGATGTCACTGTGCTTGAGGCTTGCTGTGTAGAGACTAGGTTCATGACACGTGTCTTCCCCGTCGACATGAATCCACGTGTCCTTTTCTGCATGAACAAGTCCTTGAGCGACGCCCACAGAAACAATTAGCCAAAAAGGCACACGAAAAAACAAAAACAAAACAATCAAATAGCGCATCACTTTTCACCCATTTCTTCTTCTTCTTCTTCTTCTTCTTCTTCTTCTTCTTCCTCTTTTCCTCTTCTCTCTCTGTTTCGTCTTGTTATTATTTTCCCCAATCCACAGCTCTCTCATAATTAAAGAAGAAGGAAAAAGAAAAAGAAAAAAGCCACTTGCCATGTCTTTCTCTCAAGGTAAGGTGAGCACGATGGGGCTTGCCATCGGCTTGCTCGCCGTTCTCGTTGTCGTCTCTGTTTTTGCAGAGGACGATCGCCCCCAGGGCCCTGTTATCGGAATTGATCTGGGAACGACGTACTCGTGTGTTGGATATTTCCGCAATGGACAAGTCGAAATCATCCCGAACGACCAGGGCAACCGAATCACACCCTCTGTCGTAGCCTTTACGGACACCGAGCGGTTGATTGGAGATGCCGCCAAGAACCAGGCGACTATCAATCCCACAAACACTGTTTATGACGTGAAGCGTCTTGTCGGACGCCGCTTTACAGACAAGGAAGTGCAACGTGACGCCAAGCTTCTGCCTTATGATATCGTCGACAGGGACGGCAAGCCGTACATCCGGGTTGTTTTCAAAGGCGAGGAGAAGGTGTTCTCTCCCGAAGAAGTGTCAGCCATGATTTTGGTGAAGATGAAGCAGATCGCGGAGGCGTACATTGGAAAGGAAGTGAACCATGCAGTCGTGACTGTTCCCGCGTACTTCAACGACGCTCAGCGTCAAGCAACCAAGGATGCCGGCGTCATTGCGGGTCTCCAGGTCCTTCGTATCCTCAACGAGCCGACTGCAGCTGCAATTGCATACGGTCTTGATAAGAAGGGCGAGCAGAACATTCTTGTTTTCGATCTTGGCGGCGGAACTTTTGACGTTTCACTGTTGACCATCGAGGACGGCGTTTTTGAAGTTGTTGCAACGAACGGAGACACCCATTTGGGAGGTGAGGATTTTGATCAGCGTACCATGGAGTACTTCATCAAGATTTTCCGCAAGAAGTACAACAAGGATATGTCCAAGGACAAGCGATCGCTCCAGAAGCTTCGTCGCGAGGTTGAGCGTGCCAAGCGTGCCCTCTCTACTCAACACGAAGTTCGTGTCGAGATCGAGTCGCTGTTTGACGGCATTGATTTCTCCGAGAAGCTTACTCGTGCCAAGTTTGAGGAGCTCAATAACGATCTGTTCCGCAAGACGCTTGTCCCTGTAGAGGCTGTTCTGAAGGACGGAAAGCTGTCCAAGAAGCAGATTGACGAAGTCGTTCTCGTTGGAGGATCCACACGTATCCCCAAGGTCCAGAAGCTCATCAAGGAGTTCTTCGACGGAAAGGAGCCGAACCGCGGAATCAACCCGGATGAGGCTGTTGCTTTCGGTGCCGCCGTGCAGGCCGGTATTTTGTCTGGTGACCAGGATCTTCAGGAGAAAGACATTGTGTTGCTGGATGTCACCCCGCTCTCTCTCGGAATTGAGACCGTCGGAGGAGTCATGACCAAGCTTATTGAACGCAACTCGGCCATTCCCACCAAGAAGTCGCAGTCCTTCACCACATACCAAGATAACCAGCCATCCGTGTCCATCCAAGTGTACGAAGGAGAGCGCCAGCTGACCAAGGACAACCATCTTCTCGGAAAGTTCGACCTTACTGGAATCCCCCCTGCACCTCGCGGAGTTCCTCAGATTGAGGTTTCATTCGAGCTCGATGCCAACGGCATTCTGCAGGTGAGCGCTGTTGATAAGGGTACTGGAAAGTCGGAGAAGATCGTCATTACCAACGACAAGGGCCGCCTTTCGAAAGAGGAGATCGAACGTATGGTCAATGAGGCCGAGGAGTTCGCCGAGGAGGATAAGAAGCTCCGGGACCGCATTGATGCACGCAATGGATTCGAATCGTACGCCTACAACCTCCGCAACCAGATCCAGGACGAAGACAAGCTCGCCAACAAGATCTCTGAGGAGGACAAGGCGCTGTTAGAGAAGGAGGTCAAGGCTGCGTTGGAGTGGGTGGAGAAGAACCCGAGCGCAGAGACGGAGGAATTCAAGGAACGTCAGGAGGAGCTTGAAAAGGTTGCCCGCCCCATCATTTCCAAGATTTATGGTGGCATGCCGCCAAATGGTGATTTCGCTGGAGCTTCGGATGAAGACATCCCTGACCACGATGAACTATAATCGATTTGTTTGTTTTGAATGTAGAGATTTTCTGTCGTCCTCCAAGCTCAAGCTTATCCCGTCGGACATAAGTAAACAACTTAGAGAAGAGAAGATCACACGGCTTTCGCCGCATGTCGTCTGCTTCCCCCCCCTCCCCGCTTCCCCCCATCGGAGTCGTCCCGTCCGTGACAGTCAGTGAGAAAGCCTTCCTCGACTCTCGGCTGTTGGTCTGTGATGCGTTTTCCAGTCTTTGGAACACTGCCTTCATCAAATGTAGTGTCCAAATTGCACGCAGCATGCAGCAGCAGCACACGGCTTATTTAAATTAAAATAATAAAAGAAAGAAGAACACCGCAGACGAAATGCTGTCAAGGCAGACACGGTTCTTCCGCTGACGTCTCGAGAAATTCTTGGGAGTTAACCCTGTGGTTTTTACTCTCCCAGGTCTGCGAATTTCTGTAGCTTCTTATGCATGTGCGTTCAAATTCATGTTCACACCGCAGACTCGTCATTCATCATTTCCTTTTGTTTTAGAAGAAATGTCGGCGAAAAAAAACCAAGGCTTCTTAATTCCATCCAGTTCAGCAGATGTCGTTTTGGAGCTTCTGGCGAATTCCTCCTGTTCAAAAACCTCTCTCCTCGTCCTCGCTCCGCCTGATCTCTCCTTGCGCATTTTTCTTATGAGCTCTTTCCCGAGAACACTTTGCTCTTGCCTCTTGCATGAACTGGAGAGGTGGAGGAGACACGGAGTTCATGAAATTCCTGGAGCGCAAACTACGATCGGGAAAAAAGAAAAGAGAGTCAGAAAAAATAATAAAAATACCCGATTCCCGCCAAAACACGCCCGTTCGTTCGATTAAAAATAATCGTTTCAAGCACCGCCGTGCAGCGATTTCATCGTGTTTCTTTTTTCTTTTATTTAATTTTTGGTTTTGCGGACAAGAGAGTCGAGCGGGTTTGGTTTCGTCTTCCGAAATCAACGAGGACAACGAGAGGAGATTGTCAACGGTTTGCAGCTGTCGTATGAATCCAGAAAGGAGACGTCCGCGTGTGTGATTTCGGAAGATTCATCTGGGCTGAGGAATCGTTTTCCTTTCTTTCGCTTACCGTCCCATGTTCATTGAAGCGCAATCGCTCGACGAATTTCTAGTTTCATTCTGTGCGTCGCACATCGAAGCTGTGGAGAGATACGCGCGGCTCGTTGCCTGCCATCGTACGGCGCTGTCTCGATATTTCATTATTGTTCCCAGATCCGTGACGCTCCCAGAGCCGAAAGTGACTTCCGACGCAAACATTCTCGAAGTGATTGATCATGTCATTACGGATCTGTTGACCGAGAATTCGACGAGCAACGTCTTGTCGTTTGGGTACAATCGCAAGACGTCTGCTGGAATTTCAAATGTGTTGCCAAACGTCGAATTGTCATTCCCCAACTCAGCCACTGAGTGTGTGCGAACGCCAGTGATGGACGCCACATGCCAGATGATTGGACCAGATGTGATGTTCTTTCTGCTGCGGAACTGCATGTTGTTCTATCTTCGAGCTGCAGCAGTCTTGCAGCAGATTGCAGGACCTATGATTTCTTCATCGCTGTCCTCAAGGCAGTATTTCAAGATTACCCGCGTGTTGCCTGTTGGGTCCGCCTCCATGCCGCTTGAGCGACGGAGGAGGCCTTCGCGATGCCGGAGACATGCAAAGGTTGCCGAAAGAGCATCGGCGGAAGCTGTCGGTTTTGGTGAGAATGAATGCGATTCCCTTCATGATGATGATGATGATGTTCACTGTTCGTCTCCCATTGTCTGGGTTTCCCTTGTTGACCAAGGATGGTCTGCGGAGGATTCCAATCAAGCCTCTGTCGCTCCACCACCACCACCTCCTCCTCCTCCACCACCACCAGTCAGCAGAAAGACGACCAGACCTCCGGATAGCGACGACAGTTCCGTAATCGAGCCTTCTTCGAAGAGACTCCGAATCGGGAACGAGCGGCCAACGGAAGCAATTGAACGTAGCCAGCATGTCCTGCCTCTGGCCTCGGTGTCGAGAGCGGCGGCACCAGTCCGTTCGACAAACAAGAAAGCACCGAAGAAGAGGCGACCGCTGCGCGTTTCGGATTCCAACACTGCAATTCGAAGTCTGATGTTTTACTCAAATGAAGCGCCGACAGCCAAGGGGCTTCCAAAGACACACGTCTTCCGAAGTATTTCGTCCCCGACAGCCTCGGAAGAACTGTCCCGCATCATCACGTTTTCATTGTTTCCGGAAAGCAAGGGCCAGAATGACCGAGTCAAGGAGTCATTTGAACCAATTCGCAAGTCACTCTGTCTGATTCATCGAAACTTTAGAAAATGCAACTTTGCCGAGCTACTCGAAACCCACTGCTCCATTCGCTCCAGGATTTCCGATTCCCAAACGAGAGGAGCTTTGAACGGAACTGCACCGTCTGGCAGTCCAAAACATGCGACGGATACGTCTTCACCATTGCATACGCAACAAATCCGTCCAGATTCTCTCAGCACTGTTGCTGGAGACTTGATGACTCAGCCCTCTGCGTTCCTTGCATTGACCGCCCCGACTGATGCGGATATCTTCGGACAAGACGATGACATTGGTCTCTTGAATGTTTCTGTGGAACTGAAAGCCGATTACGAGACGCACATCCGAAAACATTCTTCTCCCACTTCTGTTGTTCGATTTTTGGTTGCGTGCACTCGGCATTTGATACCGATTCCTTTTTGGGGGAATTTGGAGAACCAGAAGGTCTTTGAGGATCGCATTTGGGATTTTGTGACCACAGAGCGCTGGATTGCGATCACGGTGGGTCATCTGACGCAAGGACTTGCGGTTTCAAAGCTCGGATTTGTGCGACGGACGCATGGGATTGGCGTGGTCCCTGGGGAGCAACATCGTTTGTTAAAGGAGCGCACGAATGTTGTGATTGATTGGATTTTTCGCGTATTGGTGATTCCTCTAATTCGGGCGAACTTCTATGTTACTGAGACCCAGCTTCATGGTCGAAACAAGGTGTTCTTTTTTCGAAAGGATGTATGGGCCGCCGTTTTGCGTATCGGACTGCGCATGATCAGCCGACAGCATGATCGGTATGCGCTGGTTTCATCCATTGCGTGGAAGGGATCAAATGGGCCCAAGTCCTATTCGCATGTGCGGTTTGTTCCCAAGAAGAGCTCTCTTCGTCCGATTGTTAATCTTGGGAAGAACAAGAGCCGAGACTACTCGGTTAACAAGAAACTGCGAGACTCTTACCTTGTGTTGAAAAATGAAGCGTTCAAAAATGAGCCAATAGACGAGACTCTGCATTCGAGACTTGGGGCCTCTGTCTTTTCGGTTCTGGACGTTTTCCGGAAATGGATGCCGTTTGTGAATGCCCGTAACGCCTCCTTGTCGCCTTCGCCCTTGTACTTCGTGTCGGTCGACATCACTGCGGCTTTCGACTCCATTCCGCATGCAGAATTGCTGAATTTAATTAAGGATCCGATGTTGCTGGAGCATCATGAGTATTTTCTGCAACGGGTCTCGCTGACGCGACCGCAGTGGGGTCGTCTTTCAACAAGTTATCCTCGGTTCGTGGCTGCAGATTATGACTTCCCATTCGTTCCTGACGTCGACGACGAAGCTGGCTTGGAAAAGGGTTTCTCGCACTCAGAGGTCTCTGCAGTCATGGTGGACTACGCTGCTGGTTCGAACGTTGGTCGTGCAGCGTTAATTCAGCAAATTCAGGATCACATCACGCAGCACTTTGTCAAGATTGACGGAGATGTCTTTCACCAGCATGTGGGGATTCCACAAGGCTCGATCTTATCTCCCATGCTGTGCTCGTTGTTTTATGGCAAGTTTGAAAGACAAGTTCTGCTCCCATCGTGCGACTTGTCTGCCTCGGATGCAGCCAATCCAATGATCTTGATGCGCATGATGGATGATTTTCTTTTTGTCACATCGGACTTCAGTCGTGTTTCCAAGTTTCTTGAGGTCATGGAACGTGGGTCAGCTTCCTTTGGAGTCACCATCAACACAGAGAAAACGCGAGCTAATTTCGATCCCTCTTCACTTTGTTCAACACCAATTCTTCCGACATCGAACTTGGTTGCGGATGCCGTACCGACGTCGTTGTGGTTTCCTTGGTGTGGGCTGTTGATTCACACCTCCACGTTGGAGGTTCGGTCTGATTTTTCCCGGTATGAAGGCGATTCGTTTCTTGATACAAAGTCCTTTATCATCGACACAGACACTGCGCCAACATTGAGCTTGGTTCGAAAGCTCAAGCAGCTGCTCTCCCAGCGTCTGCATCCGCTGCTCTTCGACGCGCGTGTGAACAGCACGTGCATCCAGATTCTGAATTTGCATCAAGCCTGCCATTTGTGTGCTATTCGATGGTTTTCGTGCATCCGGAGAACAGTGTTTCGTACAAATTCGGAGCGTGCCGCGATTATTCGGAATCGTGGAATGTGCGTAAGCCAGCGGGACTGCCAGGTGGTGATTGAAACCTGCGTCGTCTACGTTCGAGACCAGTTTTGCCATCGTCTGCTTCGGAGAATGCAAGAAACAGATCTCGGGGCTGTAGATCGTCGATGCTCGTTTCTGCAGCACAGTGCTCTAGCATCGTACGTCGTCGGTCACGCATTTTTGTGTGTGATACGGCGCAAGCAATCGCGGTTTCCTCAGTTGTTTCGGTGGATTGTGCGGTTCGTGCATCGTTCTTACGAAACCGTCAGGCGCCAGTATGCCACCGATGCACGCTTCGCCAACCAGCTGGATCCGGGCCGTTCATTTCGCGAATGGTGGCGAGACGTGCAGGAAATTCTGGATGTCAAGAAGCATCCGCTGCAGGCGTCGTTTTGTAGGATTCGTTACTAGGCAAATGAACCACGAGTCACAACGCGTTGCTGCTACCTTCACTTTATCGAAGAATCACTGCACCAGTCCATCGCCGTGTTGCCATGCCATTTTTTTAATTTTATTTTATCACTGTCCTGTATGCCATCAAGCGGGCGCATGAATGCAGCATTCCGCTCAACCAAAACAAAAAGCGAAGACCAGAAGGGAGCACACGCGCACACACACCCAATTTCATCCGTCACAAACAAACAAGCCAACCCACGTGCTGCAGCAGACAATTCATTTATCCACCGCCAGATCCGTAGGTCTTTCCGAAAACGAGCATCTGAAGCTGGTCATATCCGGAAAGAACACCGGCACCGGCAATGGCACGGAGGATGTTTGCACCCGCACCCTTGAAGAGCGACTTGTAGCCCTCCTTCTTGACGACTTCGGAGAAGCAGTGCATGGAAGAACGGTACTTCTCGGCCTGTCCAGAGGTCATCATCATGCGGCGGCGGATGGTGTCAATGGGGTAGGATGCCAAACCGGCTCCGATGGTGATACCCCATCCGAGCAAGAATGACGCCAAGAACGAGTTCTTGAGGTCTCCGCGGAGAACAATAGGCTTGAGCGAATCGTACATTCCAAAGTACAAACCACGATAGACAACGATACCAACGGCGGAGATATTGAATCCACGGTAGAGTCCGGCAATTCCGTCAGTGGCAAGCGTCTTGCGGTAGACATCGACGAGTCCGTTGAATTCACGAGAACCTCCCTTCTTGGCACTCTTGTTGTCGTTGGCCAGGCGGGTACGCGCATAGTCCAACGAGTACACGAAGAACAGCGAGGCGGCTCCGGCAGCTCCACCAGATGCAATGTTCGACGAGAACTGCTTCCAGTACGGGTCAGTCTTCTTGACCGCGAACATTCTCTTGAACTGGTCCTTGAACGCAAAGTTCAAGGCCTGCGTCGGGAAGTAACGCACAACGTTGGCGACGTTTCCACGCCACAACGAGCCAATTCCTTCCTCGGCAACAGTGCGCTTGAAGCACTCGCCAATTCCAGAATACGGGGTTGCAAGACGGCCCTGCTTGATCATCTCGTCCTGGTTCTGGATGAGGAGCTTCACACGCTCGATCGGGGCAGCTGCAGTCTTGGAAACAGCGGCTGAGACACCTCCCATCGCGAAATCGATGAGGAAGGACATCGTGTCATTCTTCTTTTCAAGAGCCATCTTGCTGGATAATACTGGCAGTGATTCAAGAATAAGGTCAAGAAAAACGGGGCAGGATTCCAAGAGGAGAAGAGAGAGAGAGAGAAAGAGAGAAAAGCAAAAAGCAAGAAGAAGAAAAAAAGAAAAGGAATCGACAGCTGGAAGGGCGGAAGGCCAATAGACCTGGGTTGTGGGGACCTCGTGCCAAACTTGAGAACACACAGCCCTTCCCAACCGGTCAGACAAAGCGCTTGTGCGAATTTCATGTGTACCCACTAGTTGGACGGTGCGAAGTGGAATGACACTTGCTTTCCTTTGGTGGCCAATGACATGACACGCCAATCCCTCCCTGGCGTGCACCATCCATTTTCCCACTCTCTTGCCGGAAAAAAAACTGCTATGGGTTTGGGTTTTCTCCCCAGCGTTTTCATTAGTCTAACAAACGCCGGACCTTGTCAGGTTTTATTTTTCCGTTTCTTTCTTTATGATTACTATTTTTTTTTAATTACGTGCGCTGAGGGATCGTCTCCTGCGACACTGAGGTGTGCTTCGATTCAAAGCTTTCTCTCGCGAAACGGGAACAGGAAATTCTTTGTTCTGTTTGATTCTCTCTTCCTATCGGCTGAATCGCAGGGGCTTTGCCTCTCGCAGCGGCTTCCCGCTTCGAATCGTGCAACGTCTGTAAATGCTTTTTCGTCGGCTACGACAGTCGGATTACTTTCCCCCACCAATAAAAAGTCGCCACACATACGCCTACATTATATACCCTGAGCATGCATATCTACGAATAGACATGCAAACACTTTGCTTCCGCCTCGACGTGCATGGATCTCGCCGCAGCGCCCGCACGTTTTGGACGTGTACTCCGCACCGAGCCACCTTCTCAGCGTGACGCGTTGTTCCTGAGAAGGGTGCATTTTGATTCTGACGGCCCTAGCAGCAGGCGCTTTCGTGTCCTCAGTTGCAGCGATTGATGCACCTGGAGATACGAGAGGAAGCAATGTAACTTTCGATCGGAAGCAGCCCGCCGACATTGTCGCACCCGCTTTGAACCCAGCGTCCTTACTGGCATCTGGACCCAGTGGTTTCCTGGAACCGTCAAGGCCTCCGAGCGCCTCACATTTTTGCGGTTCTTCCTGGACATGGCTCCGCGGCACTCGTTTCTGAACATGGCATTGACCAGCGTTATGTCCCTCTTGCATACCGTCAGCCCTCCATTCGCCTGCTCCACCGAGGGGCTTCCTAACCTGTCGTCCACTCTCTGGCGCGTGATGCACAGTTCACGATGGAAAATGGAAACTGCCTGTTCGGCGACCAGACTGGAACCTTCGTCGACGCAGTTCCATTCCCATTCGCTCGCGGTATCAGGAACTGATCGGGCAGTTGATCGCACAGTGTTAAATTTAAAGAAATTCTAGCTCGTTCACAGGACCAAGCACTGCAACGAATGCACCACCTCCTCTCGTCTGCATATTCTGTGCGCTACAGAGCGCCTGCTGTAAGCAGTCTGCAGTTGAGTCACAAAGACTTCACTTGATCCACACTTGAATCGCATACAACCCATTCTCCTTTGAATTCACACGTCACATATTCAGCTCTCAACTTTCTCGGCTTTCTTTTTCTTCTTTTCTTTTCTTCTTTCGGTCTCCCTTTTCGCTCGCTCTTTATTACAGTTTTCATTCTGCCGCGTATTTCCATTCTTGTGCTTGTGTGATATTCACCTCGGCCATTACCACGCGACGGCCACCGCTGCTGCATTGATTAGATCAGCCCCTACGGTTTTTCTTTTCTTTTTTTTTTTTAGAAGAGAGAAAGGCGCAACAACAACAACAACAAGAAGAAGAAGAAGAAAAAAAAAAAAAGAAAAAGAAAAAGAAAAGAGTTCAAGAAGATATGGACATGTTTAATGGATTGCTGAACTCCCTGTTCCGCGGGCCGGGCGAAGGCGGCCAAGGGATGCCACAAGGCCGGCGACCACGGTCCGGCAATGAAAACGATATTGATGTGTTTCAGTCGTCGTACACGGCAATGTACCCTGCTTTTCTGGACCGAGATGTGAGCCACCTGGACCAAGGCGGGAAAATACTGCTTCCCGAGTCTGCGTTAATCAAGCTTTCCCACTTGAATGTGCAGTATCCACTGATGTTTGAGCTTCGAACGGATCGAGGGACGCACACGCATGCCGGTGTTTTGGAGTTTTCGGCACCTGAAGGCTACTGCATCATTCCGCTGTGGATGTTCCGCCTACTGCGGCTGCGTGATCTCAACGACATTGTGCACATCCGCACAGTAACGTTGCCAAAAGGAACGCTGATTAAGCTCCGACCGCAGACGTCAAACTTCCTGCAGCTGTCGGATCCTCGAGCAATTCTGGAAATGCGACTCCGGAACTTCTCTGCTCTCACTCTCGGAGACACAATTCTGATCAAGCACGCAAATACGGAATATGCATTGGATGTCGTCAAGGTCGAGCCGGATGCCATGCGTGCGGTCGATATTGTCGAGACAGACGTCGTTGTCGAGTTTGAGGAGCCCACCGATCGACCATTGCCCACTGCAAGGGAGCAAAAACTGGCAGAGGAAAAGCTCAAGCAGGAGAAGTTGCTCAAAGAGGCAGAGCTCAAAGCAACAGCAACAGCCGCCGCCGCCGCTGCTGCTGCTGCTACCTCCTCCTCCTTCTTAGCGACAGGAACAGGAGCAGGGACTGGAGCCTCCGGTCCTTCATCTTCGTCTTCGTCTTCGTCTTCGTCTTCGTCTTCGTCTTCGTCAGCTCCGGCTCCCGGTGGCGCATCAGTGAACACCCCATCTGTTTTCCAAGGATCTGCAAGGCGGCTGGATGGAAAGCCCGCTGCTGATAGCGGCCAGACTTCGTCCATGTCCGAGATGCAAAAGGCCCGGCTGGCTGCGCTGGAACGGAAATCGGTGTTGCCAGCGGTCAGCGCAGCAGACGAGCCGCCGCCACCCTCTGGCATTGTGTTTGGAAGAGCAGCAAAGCCACCAGAGCCTGTGGCGGATAAGAAGGAGGGGAAGAAGGACACGCCAGCAGAACCGCCGAAGGAGGAGAAGCCGCCATTTGTTGCATTCCAAGGTAAGCCGAGGACGCTCTCCTGAAACCCGTATCACCAATTATTATCATCTTTCTCATCAGCACTGTCCTAGGGTTTTCTTCTTCTTTTTTCTTTTTAATTCAATGTAATTTTTTAATTTTTTAATTTTTTTGAATTCGCGCGCACGTGCGTGTATATACCGGCAAGTAATTTGTATGTAAAGGCGCAAGAACTTGTGACGTGTTTCTTCTACCACGAAGATGTATCCGTGTTTGTTTTTAATTATATTTAATTAATTAATTTATTAATATTTTTCTTTTGGAGAAAATATGTGGAGCATTCTGAGCGTTTTCCTTCTTCAGGCATCCTCATTCCTCAGGAGACCCTCCGGGTTTTTTCGGTGTCGTTGTCCTTTGAACACGAATCCATTGTTGTGCACTGTCAGAAAAGGACGACGTTCTTCTTTTGGATGGACGGGTAAACTTTGCGGGTTGGCGGAACTTGACTGTTGAGCTCCGCCGCCCAAGTGGCCTGTCTTCTGGTGCGTCATCGGCTACCGTTGTTGCCCGTGCATCCCATCTGAATGCCTGATGTGCTGGGACGGAAGAGGGCAGGTTGCGAAAAGATTTCCCGCCCTTGCCCTCATCGCTGGTTTGGTCTACACCACGATCTGCTCATGCATGTACAATTCCTGTGGCAGGGCGGGCTGTGTGTCCGTATTGTCCTCAGTGCACGAGCACTGTCTGCACGGCGCACGAGCACGAGAACACTGCCATTTATAAAAATGTTCCACCAAACCCGGGCGTCCCCACCGTTTTCTTTTTTGCCTCTTCCGACTCGTTCTGATGTCTTCTCTCCCCTCCTTTTCATCTGTCTTCCCTTCTTCACACCTTCTGTTAGAACTCCAGTAGTATAACTAGTGTCTGTGGAACCATGTGTGCGAAAGTTGCTCAAGATCCAGAGCCGTTCCCGTCTGCCGCAGAGTCCGGGTACGGCGCAGCGGGCTACGCTGCAGATGGTGCAGGCCATCCGAACGCTGCTGCAGACGGGCCTGTCTCCTCCGAGTCGCTGTTAGTGCCCTCGAGCGTCCTTCCGGAGCCGCATTCGCCAATTACGTACAAGAAGCGGCCTTCGATTTTTGAAAACCGAGATGCTGCTCTGCGAAACAAACAGCCGTTGAGAGTCCGTGCTGCAAATCTCGCGCGGGATTGGAGCCGGGAGATTGTTCGCCCACAGCACTTGCTTCTTGCGCTGTTCGCCACAGCCATCTGCGTCATCGCAGGAGTGCTTCTCTACGTCAGCATGACGAATTCCAATGAATCGCAGATCACAACGGATTTTGGAGACACCTCCAGCGATCTTGTTCGGTACACCGAGAGTTTCTTTCGTCGGACTCTCAGCGAGGATTTGAATTCCATCCGGTCTGCCATGTGCTTTGCTCCATCGATTCAGAATGTCACGTATGCTCAGTTCACTTCTCTGGTAACGTCCAACGGGGGCGTTGCGAAGGGTGTGCAGGCAGTGCAGTGGGCTCCGCTGGTTCCTCAGTCGCTTCGGTCCTATTATGAGGCAAAGGCGCGCGTTGAGCAGAACGTGTCGACGTTCACGTTTGTCGATCGCGGTCCTGGCGGGACTTTCGTATTGGCTGCCACGCGCGCGGAATACTATCCCGTTTACTTTATTCAGCCAATTGCGGGAAACACTGCGGTTCGCGGACTCGATGATCTTGCCAACGACGTCACTCGCCGAAATGCGATTTATCTAGCACGGGATTCTGGTCTCACAATCTGCACAAAGCCATTTGCTCTTGCGCAGACGGGGAAGCTAGGGCTTGTCTGCTATCGCGCAGCATATTCGACAATTGAGGTTCCTTCGGACCCATTGCTGCGGCCGAACGCAACGTTGGGGGCAGTAACCGGAGTGTTTCAAATTGGTACGATTTTTGATCTTATCTTGTCGGACACTTCATCTGCCCGAGAGCGGCTGGAAATTGCAGCATATGATAGCGAGGCGGGCAAGCTGTATTCCAGCCAGGAGGGTGCCTCGGCGGTCGTTGTCGGTGGATCGCCGTCGGATGTGCGTGCTGTTGCTTGGGGTCTTCGAATCACCCGAACGATTCAAGTTGGAGACCGCACGTGGACGATCGTTTGCACGCCACGACAGTCGTGGTTGGAGTCGGAAAAGTCCATTCTCCCCATCACGGTGCTCTGCATTTTCCTCGGAGTTCTTCTTATGGTACTGGGTTTTGTTCTGCTGAGAAGTTATGGTGACATGAAGGCGCGTAAGCATGCCGCTGAAAAGCAACATCTCGTCGATCGTCTGCTTCCTATCCCGGTCGGACGTGTGCTGGTGAACACATCTGCAGCTTTTGGCGGATCCAGTTCCAGTTCGTCGTCATACGCGGCGAACGGGGCCACTCACTCCAGCGACGACGATGGAATTCGTGCCATGCAGAACGTGCCGCCTCCTCTGCTGCTTGAAATTCCATTTTCTTGCGTGGTTTTCCTTGACCTCTGTGGTTTCACGCATTTCAGTGAGCAGCACGATGCCCACGAAGTAGTGGATCTGCTCTACGACTTGTTCACCTCACTTGACGAACTTGCCGAGCGCCACGGGGTGTGCAAAGTGAAGACCATTGGAGACAACTGGATGGGCGCCACAGGACTCTTCCCAGGACAACACTCCATCGAGCGAGAGCTCGCAATTGACGGCGCCACAACGCCCGGTTCGATCTCCCCTGCAAATGGGGCTCTGTTTTCTCGGAAAGGCAGTCAGCCGAATCCGCAGGGAGGTGCCAGATCGAACCGCAACAATTCTGTCGACCTTCTCTCGTATCATGGAAATCAGTCCACTACGCCTCATGGGAGCGAGAAGAAACTGAAGATCACGCGCCAGATGAGCATGAAGGACGTTGTCGATGAGAATCTGTTGGTGCGCGACTCCCCACTGTGGCGAAGAGCTGTGCTGCGGTCTGCTCTTGCTTTTTCGTTGGATGCTCATGACCGTGCGTTGTTGATCTTCCAGTCTCGTGGGTTTGGAGATTCCCTCAACATTCGCGTGGGAATTCACTGTGGCCCTGTGATTGGAGCTGTGATTGGTCTGCAGCGTCCCGTGTTCGACGTGTGGTCTCCGACTGTGAACATCGCCAGTCGCCTCGAGTCCTCGTCTATCCCTGGTCGTATTCATGTCTCCAGTTTAGTCTACGAGGAGTGGATGCGCTGCATTCATCCTGCTGGAGGAAACAACGGTGTATCACCGGACGAGTCCACATTCTTGTTTGAAAAGCGGCCGCAAGCGGTCACTCTGAAAGGCGTCGGAGCTGTCGACACTTACTGGTTGAACTCCCCGGTCGTTTCCATCACTGGTTCTCAATATGTATAGCTAACAACGAGACGAAAAAAAAAAGATAACGAAAAAAGACGTTCGAGAGCCGCAATCAGAATGCAGTGTGGTCCCAGTTTCGATCTCAGTCCTCCAGCACCAAGAGAGAAGATCAAGGGGGGAGACAAAAAATAAAATAAAATGGTAAGAAAGAAAGACGAACGGCAGAATTGTTGCTTTACAAGGGTGCGCTTACTGCAAGGAGAAGGAGGAGGGTGCCCGTGCAGCAAGGTCAGAAATCAGAGTCAGTACGGAACGTGGCCAAAGCCATTCGGGACGCCGTGGCTGAGAAGACAGAACAGCTTCCGCCCAGGCATCCGGGATCCCAGAAAGCCCAACTCGAGCACCGCACAAGCCAGCCACGATGGCTCCGTTCGTGTCCACATCGCCTCCAAGAAGCAGTGTGTCCGCAAGTGCTTTTTCAAAAGGCTGCTGCTTTGCAAGTTCCCGAATCGCAAGCGAAAAGGCAATCTTTACCCAGCCGATGTTCACCGTTGTCATTGGCATCGCATCTCTCGACGGATTCGACACATCGGATGCCGCATCAAACCACGCACAGACCTCCTTCGCTGCGTCCTCGGCATGCTGGAGGAGAGATGTCTTCGTTGAGGACAGCAGCAGCAGCGAACTAGCAGCAAGATAGGCAGATGAGAACCGCGTCGCCAACCAAGCTCGCGCAGCTTCAAATGCGTCCTTGACATCATTGCCACGGATCAAACGCGCAGCAATAATGACGTACATCCCCTCGCAAGCACATGCTCTGGGATTTGGGTGTGTCAGCAAAGAGTCGAGCACGCCAACAAGGGCCACATCGTCATCGGCAAGTCGGTGTCCCCAAACCGCGATGGGTGTGGATCGCATGAGAGACCCGTTCCCTTGCGAGTCCATTGATGCGTTCTTATGCATGGTTCGTGGATTTCCTGCAGATCCGGAAAGCGCCTGTCTGGTCGTATTTCCAATGTCAAACGGCGGAGATCGGAACCATTCATGGTACCAGTGCGCAATGGATTCCACATATCGTACAGCACCGATGGCGTCGGCATCACCTTGGGGCACTCTGGGATGCAGCAAGAGTCCTCGCGCGAGAGAAATCGCAAGCTCCGAGTCATCGGTGATCTGGCCACGACCTACGTGGAGCGCTCCCCCACCAGGAAACGTAAGGGCATGCAAAACGTCCTTTTCTGTAATTCGTTTTCCAAAGAACTCCAATGGTGCTCCAGCAGCATCTCCAACACACGCAGCAAGAAAGCATCCTGCAGCGCGGTCCAACACCGGATCTGACCTTAGCGACTCTTTGAAACTTGAAAAGGACCTCTGCATCACTGTCGCCGATACCGCATCCCTTTTCCAATTCAATAAATCATACGAAGCAAAGGAAAGAATTGGAAAAAAAAAAGAATTGGGAAAAAAAATAAATTGAAGAAGGAAAAAGGAGAAATCGATACAGAGGAACAGAGAAGATGCTTGCAGACGGCCCTGTCAATGGTGATCCGTGAATGACAAGCGCTTCGTCCTACCCGCGGTGGACAACGGGACAAAAAGCTGGGCTGTGTGGTTTGCAGACATACCGATTATTGGGCACACAGGTAGACTGAGTGAGGAAGTGCCAGCAAGTAAGAAGGTACTTTACAAACGGAGGTGGAGGGAGGGGAGGAAATGAGGACGAAGGCTATAGAGCGAGCCGTGAGAACTCTTCTGGGCGAAGCAGAAAACAAGAGGTGAGGTTGGTGGCACAGCTGGCGCCAAGCGAGTCAGCGATTCTTGAGAAGAGCTGGACATCCGTGTTGGACGCCAAGTCTCCGCGCAAGTAGATCACAGCCGAGCACCTGCCTTCCGCGACCTCGCGCAGGATCTGGAAAATGCCACCTTTTGGACCTTCGCCGCACTGGACCACAATTTTTCCGTACTCGCACTGCAGAAAATCGGCGACAAATCCGTACGTGCCCTTCGTGGACAGCACGCACTGAACGGACCGCATCCATTCTGCATTTTCTGCGTCTCTCAGAAAATCAAGCAGTTCGTTTTTCCGGGTTCCAATGGCGATAAGCGCGAGCGACCGGTCAGCAGGCACGCCCAGCGGGACTCGTGACGCTCGATCCCCCACCATTCGATGTTGGAACTTCCGTCGTTTGTCCTCCAACAGCTGAGAAATCTCCGGCTTGGAAAGCATGCTTGCTGCATGGGAGCTGCCGCTTGCAAAGTGCGCAGCTGCAATGATAACGTCGGCAGGTGGCGCGCCGAATTGGATGCAGAATCGTCGAGCCATGGCGATGGAAGTTGCAAACGCGGTGTGGCAAAGATCGGTGTATTTTCGCAGAGCATCCTGCGTAAGTTGGGATACTGTAGAGTTTGCATCGTTCAGATGGAGAACAAAGCACAATTTGTGGTCCACAAGATCCGATAAAATCTGTGCAATGCCTCCGAGATGTGGCAGGAGCTGCACGCACGATTGCGGGACCAGCGAAGCAACCGCTGGTGGAAGATGTCGAAGCACAAAGGCACATGTCGATCTCGGCATCATAATGCGATAGTGAGGAAGAAGAAGAGGCAAGTATCTTTCAAGAAACAAAAGGAGCTCCGAGTCCACAGCTGCCTTATCACTGCCGCTGCTGCTTGCCATCGAGTTCGACGCGGAGGCTGTTGGAGACTCGTATCCGAAGTACGGACTGCTCCCGACATTCGCATACTCGGAAGCAGTCTCTATTGCTGAAAACAACAACGCTATCTGCGGTCGCTTGTCCATCACGGGCAACTGGTACTCTCTTGCACAGTATCTGGTAGTTTCCTGGGGTTGCTCGTACATCTCTTGTTGTTGTTGTTGTTGTTGTTGCTGTTGTTGTTGCTGTTGTTGTTGTTGTTGCTGCTGCTGCTGTTGGTGGATGTGGTGTGATTGGGTTTGGGGTTGGGGTTGTGGTTGTGGTGACTGGGTCTGATACTGCGATTGGACGGGATGCGGTGCATACTCAAGGGTAGAAGGGGACGCCCTTGAATCCAAGATGGTCATGTCGTCTGGCACGGAAAGCAAAGGTGACAAAGTCTGCTGTGGCTGGGTCGATTTTTCATCCAATGTCGTCGCATAGCGGGAAAGATCAAATACATCTTCGTACGTACTCGGCTGCTGCTGTTGTTGTGGACGATGCTGCTGTTGATGCCATTGATCGAATATTGCACCGTGACCCACCGATCCTTGCAGAGGCGACGAAGACGGTGCCACGGGCGCCGCCGACGGACGTGCCTGGGTCATTTGCTGTTCTCGGAGCATTTGCAGCTGTGTCTGAATCGAGGAGGGGTCCATTGCCGAGGCCACGGGTGCATCAAAGTACAATGGCGCAGCAAGCGGAGGTATGGCTGCAGGATTCCACTGCGCAGTCATCGCCATGAGCCTTACAACATCTGCTGCGGCCGCCGCGGACGACCCGGAACTCGCTGCCATATTCACGAGAGACACCGTGCGGTTCCACTCAAGGGGAAATCGCGGAATGGGAATCGGAGCATCGTCTTTCTGCCTTGATTTCCCCGACCGCTGCGTCTGAATGTTCAGCAAGGTCCGAGAAGGAACGGGAACAATGCACCGAGCCGCTGCAGCAAAGTGCCGAGAAGGAACAGCCATCATATTCACATATCGCGTCGGAGGTTTTGCAGGTTCTGTTTCCCGGACTCGGATCGAGCCAATCCACACACATCCGCGACCGTACGCATCCGTGCGCCCAAGCGAAAGCGGCCGCTCACACACAAGCTCAAACTCTGGAACCACCACCGCAGCTCGGCTACCCGCACCAGCACCAGCACCAGCACCAGCACCAGCACCAGCACCGGTATTCGCCCTGTCAGCGTTATCCGTGCCGAGCGCAACGGTCGTAGATGAACCTCGGGGATCGACCGCGGCGAGGGAAAAATCGAGGCTCGAGTAAATCAGGTCTTGCGGGAGATGGGAAAGCAGTGCTCCGCGTTCATCGCGAAGAGACACGCGAACAGGAAGCGCTGTAAACGACTCATAAAGAACACGCCCGCCTTTCCGCTCCACCCATTCCGTGGTGAATTCAACATCGAGCGCGGTTTCCGTGTGCAGATAATACAGACGAGAGGGCTGGTTGACGGAGCTCGAAGACGAAGATGCACTGATCAGCGGCACATATGGATCATTCATGAATCATGACACTTTCATAATGAACAAACACCAAACAAACAAACGAACAAAACAACAGGGAAGCCGTGAAACGAGTACATCGAGTCGCCAGGACATAGAACAATTGCAAAAAATATACTGGTGACGTGTCGCGGCGTTTTTGCCAAATCGAGCAGGATTGAGAGTGTTTGATGTGGAGTAGAGACGTAGCAGATATGCTCATGAACAGAACGTGCCGATTGAAACGTTGGGATCGATGTCTAATGGCCTACCCCCTCTTGTTGACTGGCAGCACACCCCCTCCCGTTTGAAGAACTGCGGGAAAACATCACTCTTCCCCCGCCAGGTTCAATTCTGGCGGGTGCGAAAGAACACTGACATTCCGTTGTTTCCTTCCGGCCGTTCAATTGTGAGTTCACAGATCCAGAGGTCGTGTCTCCGCTCTTCGTTTTTCGTTTTTTTCGTTTTTTCTTTTTTTCTTTTTCGTTCCTTCTCTTCTCCTTCTTTTTTATCCAAGGAAAGTTTCCAAATCACTAACCCAAGATGGCCCGCACCAAGCAAACTGCCCGCAAGTCCATGGGAGGCAAGGCCCCCCGCAAGCACCTTCTCGCCACCAAGGCCGCCCGCAAGTCGGCGCCCGCTGGTGGTGGAGTGAAGAAGCCCCATCGTTTCCGCCCCGGTACGGTTGCGCTGCGTGAGATCCGCCGCTACCAGAAGTCGACCGAGCTGCTGATCCGCAAGGCGCCGTTCCAGCGCCTCGTCCGTGAGATTGCCCAGCAGGCAGGCTCCGGCTCGTTCGGCGGACAGGGCGGAGACCTCCGCTTCCAGTCGGCCGCAATCGGCGCACTCCAGGAGGCCGCCGAGGCGTACCTCGTTGCGCTCTTCGAAGACACCAACCTGTGTGCAATCCACGCCCGCCGTGTCACCGTCATGCCCAAGGACATGCAGCTTGCACGCCGCATCCGTGGCGAGCGCGCAACCGCCACTGCCCAGTAAATCGTCTTCTTCCTCCTTCCTGGCAGGAAGCAAGGCGACGAACTGGAATGCTGACGACGTTCGGCTCTCTTCCAGTTGGGTCTCGATTTTTTTAATTTTATTTTAACCAAAAATAATAGAAACACTCACATTTGGTGTCTATAGACACCACCACCACCACCACCACCTCCCATCCACTAACATGTTCCTCTTCCTTCTCCCTCCTTGCATACATTCCCACCACTGTCTTATTGTTTTTGCTCTCTGTTTCAGCATCGCAGCGACAAACGGGAAAAAGTATGGGCCAATCGCATTTTTAAAAATTATTCAGCAAGCAGTCGTTGAATGACGGGATGAACCGAGCTGGCCGCCTTGAGGCGCGGAATCAAAACGCTGGCGATCGATCGTCGAAACAAGGTGACGTTGTCGAGCAGCAACGGAAGTGCCAATGCAACAGTGATTGTATCCTCGGCTGCGAGATGCAGAGACTCGAGATCCGACAGGATCGATGCGGCGAACGAAAACGAATGGTGGATAGCGTAGACCAGGGTGATGGACGATGCAATCTCAGAGATGCAAGGGTCGATGCGCGGTGAGTTCCGTGCATAGTCTCCGAGCAGCCATACGACCTTTTGCCACAAGTTGCGAGCATTTGAATGCCGCAGAACAAGCAGGCAACTCAGAATCCAGATTGAAATGCATGGACGCTCCGTAATCGCCTTCCACAAGTGAGAACTGGAAGGATGCGAACGAATGATTTGCTCGGAGCAAAGCATCTGTCTGTTCTCCTGGTTCACACCAATACGCTGCAGCAGCGCATCAAAAACATACTGCGCATGATCAGCATTGTTGTGCATCCGCGAGTACACCAGCAAGCAAAGGCGACGAGAGAACGCTCGAGCAGAAACTCCGGGATCGCGTGGAATTTGAAAGAGCGGCCTTAGATTTCCAGCCATTCGGAAGACCGTGGTCACATCGGTCGGGAAGAAACCAAGCGAGCATCCCAGCGAGCAAAACGGAAACCACACATCATCGGACTGAGGGTTCATCGGCCATAAGACGGAATCACCGACTGCAAGCCCCGAAAGGACAAACGTCAAGCCTGCCGGCGGCGACACAAGCACGATGCTCCCGATGGATGAAAACACGAAGTCCGCAAGAGAACTGATGGCCATTTCAAAAGGCACCGCACCAGACAAGAGAATCTCCAAATTGTCCGTGCAAAAGCTCGAGGATGAAGACAAGAATGTGTTCGTCCCATTGAACCAATCCTCGAGAACCTGACATGCACATGCGCAGAGCACCGCCTGCAGAACCCGTGAGAGATGGCTGACGCTGTTCACACGAGCAATCCATGCCTCGGAACCTGCAAGTGTCGCTGCGCGGAACACAAGAGATCCAAGGAGTGGAGACACCATGGCGAGTCTGCCTGCCCATGGATGAATACATAATCCTCGCAGGAATGCTTCCGCAGTCGTCACGCGGATACACGAGCTGCGCAACGCCCGGTCAAACGGAGCGATCAGGACGTTGATGGGATACGAAAGGACCAACTCCATCAGAGCAAGAAACGCAGGAGAAGTGGGCAATGGATGGGTCACGGTATAGAGCTCGCAGAGGCGCCACGCCAAGCTTGCAAGCTCAAACAAGTCTGGTTTTTCAGACAGCCGCACGCCCTCCACGATGAGATGCATCTGAATGTCATGAAGCCGTTCGGACGGATTGGTGGAGTCCACGGTCACAAAGGATTCCTGGGAAAAGCAGGTTCGAATGATGGGCTCGCGGAATGTGGGCGAAAACAGCATTTCAAATCCTGGTTGCGACGCAGTTCGCGGAACGCGCAGACAGAGGCGCACAAGGTCCTTCCAAGACTCGGTATTCAACAACTGGTTCTTCCGAAAATAGAAGGAGACCATGTCCAATGACAGCATCGATCCAGCATTTGGAGATTCCAAGCACAATTCTCGAAAGCCCCTGTCAAATGGGAAGAAGAAGCGAACCACAATCCGCACGTCCGCGGCTGCATCGCTCGAGGATACGAGTAGCAACGCGAATACGGAGCGCCGGTCTGCAGGTACCGGCAACCTGCCAACAGTGGCCCGAAAGACAATTTCTGCGTCCGTGTCCGCATTGAGGTTCTGCAGCAGGTCTGCAACACGCCTTACGAGAAACGCGATGAACGACTCGGGGGCCTTTGCCAGCCAGTTCGACTTTCTCAAGGAGCCCAAGAACACAGAAACGACGGTCGCATACGTCTCTGGTAGCCTTCGTTTGCCTTTGATGCTTGCCGAAGAAAAGATGGTCAGCAGCAGGTTCTGCATCTCCTCCATCCCAGCCCGATAGTCATGCAGCACAGCCGCAAACAAGCAGCCAAGCTGCGCCTCAAAGTCCAGTGGATCCGACGCAAGCCGGACGCCGACGTCCTGGGAGACATCTTGGTATGTCTGCTTCGTGAGCCTCACGAACCGCAGAATTGTAAAGCATATTCGCTGCTCGAGCGCACGCACGACATTCGAGCTTCGTGCGGACGCCGCCGCCGGCCTTTTCTTTGCAATTGTAAAGTACAAGTGTACGATCCAAGGAAGGAAAATATCGACTTGGATCCCGTAGACGCGCAGGAGACCCGGACAGCACGCACACTGAACAAGATCCAAGCTTGCAAGATACTTGTCCCTCACAAAACGACAAGTGCAGTCGCTTTCCCAGTTCGACGCATCAATCGCATTCCTACGCACAGCACCCCGCCAACCAAAACCAAATCCAAATCACAGACGTGCACACTTAGCATCGGGAAAAAAAAACCGTTAACGAAAAAAGACAGACCAAAGAAAAACAAAAAACAAAAAACCAACCAACAAACCAGCAACAACAACAACAACAACAACGTACGTACAATTCTTCTTCGATATCGCTTCGTTTTGCGCGCTCGACAATGCAGGACTCGAGCTTCTTGAGAACGCTTTTCAACGTTTGCTCGTCAAACGGGTCTGAACCAAGCAACGGAAGCAGAAAATCCATCCAGCAGCCCAAACAGCAAAAACAACAAGTCGCAATAATGATTGTTATTTCACATCATTACCAACAGAGCAAAACAAAAAGATGTCGGAAAACAGTGAAAGCATTGAGAATGGAAACTGCTTGCCGCGACTGTAGTCGTTGGTGCGGGTAGCAGTGAAACGGACTGGAGGCCCGAACCCAAGGTCGTGTCTCCGTTCCCTGCATGCTGCTTTTCATTTTTCATTTTTCATTGGGCTGTTTTGTCATTTGGCATGCCTTTTGTCATTTGTATTGTACTGTATTTGTATTTGTATTTTTTGTGTAATTGTTTTTTCCATCTTTAATTATTTTGAGAAAAGAGTACCATGGAGCTTGAGAAGCTGGCGGTGAAGGCGCAGTCTTTGGGGCTGCCGGATGTGCGATCAGAGCCGTGCTTGTCCATCGCAGTGTCGTATCTTCCTGTTGTTTCTCCTGCAAATCCTGCACATTCTGCAGTTTCGATCGTAGAAACGAGTCTTACTTCTGCGACCGTCTCGGTATCGGGCTCGCCGTTTCACGTGTCCAAGGCGTTCGTGAGCAGAAGCCTTGATTTTTTGGATTCGCTGTTCAACTCAACCATACAGCCTATCGTCGGTGATGTCGAAAGCGGGTATTCGGCAAACATTGTGACGTTTGGCCAGCGGTTTTCAGGAAAGTCGACGCTGCTATTCCACCCGACATCGGGGCTGCTGAAGCGCATTGCCTCCGTTTTTGAAGCGCATGGAACGAAATACGCGGTTTCGATATTTGAGTTTGATGATCGAAACGAAGTCCGGGACTTGTTGGATGCCGACGGCGGAAATTCGGCTGGAAAGAAGCTGGTTGATTTTTCTGCGATCCGGGTCTGCAAAACAGAGAATTCGCAGGCGCTGTTTTCACTTGTGCAGTGCGCAATGGCATATCGAGCGCATCTAGCAGGCTGCGCGTCTTCCGGTGGAGACAGTCTCCCGCTCTCGAAGCCGTTGCTGGATGTCGTTTGTTCCAAAGAGCTGTTCTCGCATGTTGTGATCCGACTTGCGGTGCTCAGACCGCAAGGGAATTCATACCTGCACATTGTTGATTTGTGCGGAAACGCTCGTCAGTCGTCGCACCTCAGTGCAAAGACTGAAGAAGTGGCACGACAATCGAGTGTGAATCGCCAGCTGTTTTCAGTATCAAGAGTCTTGAATGACCTCGCGCACAAGAAGAGCGTCATTCCCGCTCGGCGAGAAAGCAGAATTGCCTCGTTCTTGTGTGATGTTCTAAACTCGGACGATCAAGCCCAGCCGGATTCGCCACTTGCGCCTTCGCTGTTTCCTCGAAACTGCTTCTTATTTTGCTTGTTGAATGACGAGGAAAGCGTACAGGAAAGCATGTCAACTATGAGCTCAGCCCAGGCCTTGAAGTATTGGAAGACGGTGTTTGTCAAGGCGGAAAAAACGGCAGAGCTGTTCAAGACGCACCATCTTACACTTACGGGATGGGCAGACGCGCAGAATGTTGTTTCGTCGTTTGAGGATTCTGTGATGAGCCGAAGGTCAGAGAGACAGAAGCTCAGCAAACAGAGCCAGAAGTTTGAACTGAAGCACAGGGAAGAAATCGAGGCTGCGAAGCGGACGCGATCTTCGAAGGTCCAGAGCAGCAGCACAGCGTCTTCTGAGAAGGACAATGACGCGTCGGAGAGCATTCATGCAGCATCGGAGCAGACAAATGGCACATCAGCGTCTCGGGTAGCGCGGCATGGAAAGAGCCATCAAGCGCAACAGGAACGACAGACGCGGGAATTTGGCGATCAATACGAGGCCATTTCGAGAAACGAATATGAACACTTACTTCACAACGTGGATGCAAATGGCAAACAGGAGGATTTTGATAACTTGGCGGACAAGCTAATGGAGCCCGTATCGAGCAAAAAAGTCGCATCCAAAATTCGTCCTTCTTCTTCTTCTTCTTCTTCTTCTTCTTCTTCTTCTTCTTCTTCTACTGATTCCGATAATGATTCTCCAGATCATGGAGCCTCCTCCAAAGGCGCCGAGGTGAAAAAGCGGAGCGACCATGTACAGTTTGAGGTGGAGCCCGCGGAGAGTGCGCAGCTCACGGTCGCAGATCGAAGGGAAATCCAGAGTTTGCGATATTCTGAACGAAATAATCTTCCACGGGGTCACCACAGCAGTTCCATTCCGTTGACGTCTGCAGAAGTGTATTATCGATTGTCGGACCCCAGCATTTCCGAGCACCAGAAAGTGCTGGAAAAGGAAGTGGCACAGTATTCGCTGGAATTCTTGGAGAAGAACTACCAGACAATTGCGTCGTTGTATGAAGCGGAGAGAAAGAGACGCGAAGAGACAGAGGACGACATGAAAAGAATGAAGCGGGACGTGGAGGAAATGCGTGCGAGTGCAGAGTACGAGATTGAGAAGGAGCGTGCGGAAGCACTCCGATGGAAGCATCGCGTTAAACAATTGCAAACAGAGACACGGTTTGCAGAAGTGTTTGAGGAATACGAACGGGAGATTGAAAGGCTGCAAAAGAAAGGCAGCCAAGTGGATCATTGCACCGAAGAGGAGTTGGAGGCAGAGCTCTTTGGAAACAAAAAGAGAGGAAGTACGAATGCTGCCTCGCGCGGGACCGGCGGAGGAGACAAGAGTCCTTCGAAATCCAAGAGTGAAGCGCCAAAGGATCCAAAAGGCGGATCCCACGTTCCGTCTCTTCTTGCGCAGATCGAGCGGTTGGAAGAGGAGAATGTACAGCTTCGAAAGAAGGACCGTCAGGTTGTTTTGCTTCGGAAATACCTGGATGACTCAACTCAGAAAATTCATACGCTCATGCGAGAGTTGGAGAAGGCGCATGCTGCCTTGATTTGCAAGAATACCGAGCTGGTGAAGAATGATTCGAAGAGCAGCCAGATCGAGGAGGAATACAAAGCAATCGAGCGCGAGAATGCCATTTTGCGCAGCGAAAACGATTTGCTGAGGGGCGACGTCGAGGAACTCAGAGTATTTTCCAAGAAACTGCGATCCGTTCGAAAGATGGAGGAGATGGTCGGAGTTCCGGAGCCGTCCAGCTTTCACAATCGATCTCACCAAAAGACCGGCGGGGTCGTGCCGAACAAGAGACCCGCATCCGCCGCTCCAGGGTCTTTCAACTCTGCGGCAAGCACGCATGCTTCGTCGATTCGGGACATTCAGCAAAAGGCTGCAGGACTTAGAAAACGTCTCTTCGACGGTGTACAGAAATTATCTCTCTTGTTCCCGCAGTCTGCAGATCGTGCAAAGCTTGTCTGGAATGAGCTGCAAGGCGCAGTTGAAGATGTTGAAACGGAGCTCTTTGAGTTTGCAGCTCGAGCGAAGGACGCCGTAGAGGTCGTGTTGACGCTCAAGCGGGAGCACATGCTGGAAGATTCCGTCCGTGTGCCCTCCGACCGAGTCTTGGGAGTATCGAGACCGAAGAAGGACCAATCCCCTCCTCGTTCTTCATTGAAGTCACTTAACAAGTGAATCCGGTTTATTGCGATTTTCTTCCTCCTCCTCTACACTTTCAGTCGTGCAATCGCGACGGACTGCACCGGGTCCCTGTTGTCGCCAAGAGACACGTCATCCACTGCAGCACATTCCATAAGCAACTGCACGACGCGGAGCCATTTCCCAAACGGAATTCTGAGCGACGTCTCTAGCGAATGTCTGTCTTTGGCTCTCGAATAGTAGTACTCTTGCCAGAAGCCAAGAAGCTCGGCATACTGTTTTCGTGTTTCCAGCGGAACCGAGTACCACAGGCGGCGGACAAGGTCGACATTGTCCAGCGGGACAAAGAATAAAAGGCAAGTATTCATGCAACAGAGATTGGATTGACAAACATTCACTGGCGTGACGCGAGACATCATATCCGCGAGAAACACCTCGCGGTTCCGGAGCAGATACGCCGCGAAGTTCTCCGAGGCCGGACCGTCAACTAACAAACCAGAGCTGTGGTCTCTGCATACAGGCTTGGATCTTGAGCCCGTCAAGAACTCGTGGGACAGCAGCACCCCGCGCAAAAAGACGTTTGAATCGATCAAATGTTGCTTTGTGATCTGCATCAACTTGGAAATCGAGCCGTAGTTCTCCAGACACAAGTGGTAGAAGACGTCGGTGGTGGACGGGTTGAACTTTAGACACTCCGACAGCAGGTCAAAAATGGGCTGGAGCGAATCCGCGGTCTTGAACGATTCGCTGCATACTTGCTGCAGACAATATTCGATGACACCACACTCGAGGCCAACAAAGTGCTGTAGAGACGCATCCTGACACCGAAGATAGGCTTCAAGACAGATTGCACAGGATGAACGGTACCGGGTTTCGTCCGGTAAGCTCTTGAGTGTCTTCGCAATGATGCGCACCAGTCTCTGGCAAGACGGAGTCCGTTTCACTTCCATATTGGAATCATCACGGTCGTTGAAAATAGCAAGGATGAGGCGGAGCAGCTGCATTTTGACGGAGAAATCCGCAGAGCACTGGCAGTCTGGTCCGTGCGACAAGTGCTGAACAAAGGGCGCTTCATGACGAGGGTCCCAGTCAATGGACTCCATCAGCATGCACAAACGGTCGAAAATGCCCAAGTCGGTCAGCTTCCGAACTGCATCGTACCTTCGACGGCCCTGGCACAAAGAACCGAGGAGGAACAACAGTTCAAACTGGTTCGATGTTGCCCACCACGCCGCAGACATGAAGTCCTTAGGAACCAAATCAAATCGAAACGCCATCATATCCTCATTGTTTGGTCGATAGGGCAGCATGCAGCGCTCCTTGGTCCATTCGCTCTCTCTTGACATGGGAATTGGGAAGAACACAACGGTGCTCCACAGCGGATGCTCGTGGTTACGAGCCATCATAAAATGCATTGTGCGAGAGCACTGCGTCGCGAGAATTGAAACGTAGAACAGGACTCTCTTCAGAAGGCCGTCATGAGCCAGAACAAGCGATTGGTTACGGGTTGCAGGATCGCACGCCCGCATTCTCGAGCTATTGAAAATCGACAATAGCTTTGCCGTTCCCGTGATGGAATACTGCTGGTCCTTCAGATTGTCCATATGGTCAAAGACAGACACCGCAAGCAAGCGGCACCCAATCGAAAAGTCTTCTGCACACCCGCCGGCGATCCGTTTCAACACCCCGTTCTCTGGATCAATGGCAACCGCCCCGCCTCGGACGCTCAGCAGCTCCTCAATCGTCGTGCATGCCGCTGCAAACAAGCTCTGATGCGACTCCACAATACTGTACAGCACAGAGATCAGCTCGGGCGACGCAGAAGGATCGTCAGGCCCAAGGATGTAATTTGAAAACATGAGACTCTTCTTCATCAGCGCCAGCAACTCCCCCATCATAATCGTGAATTCCTGTTCCCGATACATTGATTTCAATTGCTGGTAGTTCATCACTAGTCGAGAAGCAACGTGGAATCCACCGCACGAAAGAAACGACGAAACAAACTCTCGTTGTGCCCCGTTTCCATCATCATGAGCATCCGCACCCGCACCCGCACCCGCCCCAACGTCGCTGCCGTCTGCGATCGGTGGAAATCTCATACTCACAGCCTGGATCGCCCGGATCGCCTCAAACCCATGCCCGCTCTTCAGCGACAACATCATCAGCAGCAACAATTCTGGGGCATTTCCCATCATCAACGACACTTTGGAGAACAGCTTTCGATTCAACGCGTATATCCCAGTCATCTGTCGTCCGTGCGTCCGGCTGTTTCGCGCCACCTGCAAGGCATTCCATTGCGGTGCATGCAAAGATAGAACACCCGCTGTTCGCGGAAGGAATTCAAACACCCGCGACTTGTCTGCAGGGTCGCAAAACGACTTGTTATTTACCGCCACGCTTCCCTTTCCCTTTCCCTTTCTCTCCTCGTCCTTTCTCTTCTGTTCCGAATCGCCCTCTAACCCGCGCAAAAAATACTCATGTTCGTGCTCGTGCTCGTGCTCGTCATCGAGGTTGTTGTGGTTGTAATGATGACCGTGCTGTTCCAAATGGGCCGTTTCTTCTGCAATTTCACTCTCCAATGCCTGCAGTTCGTCGCCGCCAGGAAAGTCCAAGTCGGACTGCTCAATGCTCCGAAACAGCTCTTGAAGTGACGCATGGTCCGTCAATATCGCCCGAATCTGCTCTTCCGTATAAAACGGCCGAAGCAACCTGCTAATCTCATCCATTCCAAACGTTCAAACTTTTAGCTCTTTCCAATGCGAACCTCCCACACTCACGCACTCACAAACAAGAAACAGAAATGCAACAGGGAGAAAAAATACAATCAGGAAAACGTTTGTGAAAATCCCTCAAAAAATTACATATATATATATATAAAGTAAAGAGAATAAGTAAATCATATGAAATTCACTGTTTGAGTAAATCAGAGAAGTTAAAACTTTTCGCACCCTTCCGATCCGCCTGCCGTAGTCCAGCTCGTCACCTGAGCTGCTGTACTCCGCCACGCCTGCCTTTTCGCCTTCACGTGTGTCTGGGGTCCTCTTTCCATTGCCTCTTTGATTTCCTTTTATTTTTCCAGCTTTGGATTATTATTATCATTATTATTATTATTATTATTATTATTATTATTATTATTATTATAATTGATAATTGATAATAATAATAATTATTATTTGCTGTATTTTTCTTTTCTGTTCTTTTCTTTTCTTTCTTTCTTTCTTTTGATTTGTGATTTTGTGATTTTGTGATTTTGTGATTTTGTTCTGCCCCAGTTGTTTCTGTGCTGGTTTTTTAATTCGGTTCTGTGCATTTCAGACGCTTTTTGGGGAGGGCGGGAGAAATGGATGTATACGCGGTTCTCGATCGGCATTCTGTGCTGTCGCTAAGTGACATGCAGGCTGCTCTTCGGTCCTATTTGGCAAGCGTCCTTCCAGCATCACCGGTGCCACTGTTGTCGTCTGCGAGCTCCGTGTCTGACATTCTGGTGTGCATCTCGCTGCTTTTGCAAGACAGGTTTTTGGATACGCCGCAGCTGCGAATTGCGGCGCATGTGCTGCTGTACTTGCTGTGTGAGTGCGGAGGAAAGGCTGGTGCGGGTGCGCATTATGTGCTGTACTCTGCACTGCAGCAGGCCGACCGACTTGGATCTGCACTCGCGCTCTCCGCATCATCAACGACATCGAATGCGGCTTCGAATGCGGCGGCTTCCAGTGCATCATCAAGTTCGGCGAGTTCCGCAAATGCAGAGTCGTCGGTTTCGGACTCGTCTGCGAGTTTGAACGCGTCGGTTGGTGCCAAGGGTTCGTCGAGCTCGCTTTCTGCGCTTATGGAGCAGGTTCATTTCTCCGGCTCGGTGAGTGGCGCGTCCGGTTTGCTCAAGCAAAACAGCGTTCCGAACAGCCCAACGGCTGGATCCAGTAGTAATCTTCTGGCGGCAGCCGGTCCCGGTTCCGGAGGGGTTCCTTCGTCGCCGACGTCTTCGACCAGTGCAGGGACATCAAGCAGGTGGCTCTGCAAACCGATGGCGATCCGGCTGCATGAAACGCTTGCCGAGGAGTACTTTTTGTTGCTTGTAATGATGGGAAAGCTAAAGACACCCGGATTTTCCATTGGCGGAACCTATTCGCTTCAGGATGCGACCATCGATGGTCTGCTGCGTGCGTTTTCAAGACCTTTGCTGGACGGAATGCTGGCTTCTCTGGACACGGATGCGACATTCGTCAAGTTTGTGCAAACGGCTGAGTCGGAAAAGGCGCACTCGTTGCTCGGATTCGAAGCTTCCGCAGTGTCGCCGTTTCTGGTTCTTGCAAAGTCCCCGTCGATTCACAGATCGCACCTGTCGAAACGGCAGCTGAGGAACGTGTTTGCCGACAAGCCGTCTGGTGGGGTTGTTAGCTCAGGCAGCGGCAGCGGCAGCACCGCCACCACCACCACCACCACCAGCGCCGCCGCCGCCGCCGGCACATCTTTAACAAGCGCCGGCAGCGCAATGCTGGAAACATACCCAACTAGCGCCGCAGGGACCACAGCTGCCACGCTGTCGACATCTTTGTTTTACCCCGTTGTTACGACGCCTGAAGAGTCGTTTTTGCCTCAATTTGAATCTGTTGCGAGCCATTTCACCCTCGACGAAGTGTTGCAGTCGAACACGAACCCGAATGCTGGAAGCACGAGTCCAAAGGACAATGCAGCCGCGTCTGCGTCCGGGACTGCAAACACGATGTTTTCGCAGCGCTTCCGACCGTCTTGGGTAACGCTTATGCCGCCAGTCATGGATCCGCTTCCAACGGAGATGCAGTGGTCGCTGCCGACGATATTTCCGCACAATGCAGTGTGGGACGACAACATTCCTGCCGAGATGCGCGAGACTCGCTTGCCTACGATGGATCTTCTGAAGAAGGCGTTCAAGTCCACACTTGTTCCATCACAAACCCAGCAAGTCGTCGAGGACATCGACGCTGCCTTTTTGAAGAAGCAGGTAGCGGTTGTTCAAGAAAAGATGCCGGAGCTGGTTGAGCACAATCCAAACATTGCGGCACATGTCTTGGAGGTGCTTGGAACTGTGGATGCAAAACTTTCCGAGTCCATGCTTGAGGGCGTCATTAAGATGCCGATGAGCTTGCATGTCATTGAAGTCGTGAATCGGCTCATCACCAACGCAACCGCAAATGCAGCTGCAGGCAACAGGGTGTTCGTATTCCCTCGATCTTTGCTCTTCCAGTTTCTGTCCAACTGCGTTGCGTCCTGTGAACGAACTCCTGATCCATACATGCAGACCCGGCTCGTGCGGCTTCTCTGCGTCTTTGCCCAGTCGCTGCTTCGCAACAAGATTGTCCTGGCGCAGCAAGTCGCCCCGGAGCTGATGCCGTTCTGTGTCCAGTTTTCACGAGTTGCAGACGCTCAGAAACTCTACGAAAGCCTCGCGTCTCTTCAACGACCTGACACGGTCTAGCTGCTCCCTCCTCTCTCTCTCTCTCTCTCTCTCTCTCACACACACACACACACACACACACACACACACACACACTACTATACTTACTTACTCCTACCTACCTTACCTTATTTCTTTCTTTTCTTTTCTTTTTCTTTTCTTTTTTCTTTTTTTTTTTTTCCTTTTCCGCTCCTTCTTTTTTGGCTCTCTCTGCAATAAACATGCGGGAAGACCCGCTGAGAACAGCTGTACCGTTGTATGATCTGTACGCCTAGTATGAGCTGTACGCCTAGTATGATCTGTACGCCAAGTATGAGCTGTACGCCAAGTATGAGCTGCACGCCTTGCACCATTCTTTTTCGTTTTGTTTGTCAGTCCTTGCGCCTCCCTCTCTCCGAGGGGAAACGTCAGTGCGGCAGACCGTACTGTCTGCATGATCTTCACGCACCCATCTCGTATAAACTGGGAGAAAAAAAGAGAAGAGGAAGAAGAAGAAGAAGTCGGAAACAGAAAAAAACAGCAAACAAAAAACGAACTGATATAATCAAAACAGAAGAAGGGATGAAAGGTAGAAATCGCATGGGAATGCCGGGCAGTGTCACGAACTCGTCTGCAGTGGACCATATGGCGAGGGCGCCGATGATGTTGACGTGGATGGCGAGGATGGTGGTGCTTGGGTGGTGGTTGTGCGGTGCGGCAGCTGTTTCGGCATCGAATGTCACGTTTGGGCAGTTTAATTTCAATCCAATGCAGTCTCTGACGTTGAACCAGCCTCCCGTCTCACAGTATGGATCGTGTGCAGCGGTCGATGACAATCTGATGATGATCACTGCGCCTCAGTGGAACATTGTGTTCATCTATGTTTTTACGGACGGCTGGGTGTACAACACACAGTTTTCGTTGGTACACTATGATATTCGGTCGGTGGGGTTCGGGGTTGCGTGTGGACTGCTTCGGGTTGCACCAGGTAAGTTCAACTTTGCGGTCTCGTCGTCGGACAGCAGTACTCTGATCTATGGTACGCTTATGCTTCCGGATCCCAACGCAGAGGTAGTGCTGTCCGCAAACGTGCTCAACGTGACGGCGTTCCAGCCAAGCCAGACGTTCGGACATGGTTTGGACGTGGGCGCAACATCACTTATTGTGACAGACCCTGACTTGGATCTTGCACTGTTTGTCAATCTCGTGAACAACGTCCAGTCGACCATCCCGTTGTCCAGCTCGCCATCGGAGTATTGCCAAGGCGGAAAGTCCATTTCGGGTGTCGAAGCTGTGAACTCTACGCTTCCGAGCGCGCGTTACGTTGCGCTTTCAGCACCTCTCTGTGGGAAAGCAGTCGTGATTGTGGCATTCAACTCCTCGACGGGCCTTGGCTGGACTCGGCTTCCCGACATCAACCTCGTTCACACTTCGGACCTACTGAGTCCTCTGTGTGTGTCTCGAGAGCTGAGTGTGGTGGTAATATCTCCAACCTTTCGGCTCGTCGATGTATACTCGTTTGATGCCGCTGCAAACGCGTTCCGTTTCGTCATCACGCGTGAGCAGGGAGCCACGGGATGCGCTGTGGCCGAAAATGCAGTGTACATCGTGAACAGCGGAATCGGACTTTCGGTATACTTTTCGAACGACTACGCCAATACTTCGATCTCGCAAGCTGCTCTGCTGCCGATCAGCATCTCAATCGGAAGCAAGTTTGGAAAGTCGGTTTCTGTCTCGAACCGGCCGTCGTTCATTAATGTCGTTTCAGGTGTTCCCGAGCAGGACCTCGCACTTGTGATTTCTGCCACGCATATTTTAGGAGGGCTGTTTTCGTCGTCGCAGATCGAACTTACCCCAACGCCGTTCGCATTCGGTGTTGGCCTCGCCACGACTTACGACGGCAAAACCACGCAACTTGCTGTTTCAGAAGGGACAACAGGACATGTGTATCTCTATTCTTCCATTCTCGGATCACACTTGTTTTCCGGCTCCCCTGTATGCGAATTCTCCAATGTGGAGGTTCGTAGCTTTCGAAAGCAAATGGTGTTTGCGCACGGAGGAAGGCTTTTAGTCTTCGGAAGCCAAAAGAGTGTGGTGCTTGGCATCCCGCAGTTTGAAGTCATAGTCTTTGACCTCGGCGCCACGGCATCCGACTGTTCAAATGTCATTTTCCGACAGTCGTACCCTTCCTCCTTCTTCTACGGAAGCGCCGTTGACGCAAATGGACCACGGCTCATCGCTGCCGCATATGACCAGGCTGCCGTGCTTCTCTACAAGATCGATGACGCTAGCGGAACGCCTTCCGTGCGGCAGATCTGCAACATTTCCAACACCGACCGCTGCATTATCAGCTCCAGTATGTCGCTCGGGGTGGTCGCCATTTCCAGTTCAGGTTACGCATTTCTTGCTTGCGACGGCAAGAGCATCAAAGTCGTCGATGTGCTTGGCGGTGGTGGTGGTGGTGGCGGCAACGGCAACGACGACGGCAGTTGGTGCAGTGCAACGCCGACGACGACGACGACAACAACAACGACGACGACGTTCCGACATTCGTATTCCGAGTTTTATCCCATTAATTTTGTGTTGACTTCGTCGTCGTTTGTTGTGGCAGAGATTTCGATTTCGCGCATCGTTGCGTACCACAAGCATTTCAATGGCAGTGCATTTACATGGTCGCAGGAGCCACAGGTTTTGCTGAGCAACGCCAACGACGCCCTCATCCCGCAGAATGTCGGTTCCTGGATGCAGATCACCGATTTTGTGTTGACCATTGGTTCGTATGATGCTTCACGGGCCTATGTGTACTTTTTAGAACAGTTCATCGACCCCGAGACGGGCTACGTCTCGACCACATGGGTCCTTTCCTCGTATTCCCAACAGCAAATCGAAGGATGGGGTCGCGGATTGGCGCTGGTGAATGGAGGAATTGTTGTCAGTGCTCCGTCGCAGAATGTGGTGTACATCAGCGGCCTTGTTTGTCCTCCAGGCTTTGAGTCCAGCAGCATGTTTTGCACAAAATGCGCGCCTGGATTTGTGAACCCGTCTTACTCGGCTGCTCCCTGCGCGCAGTGCCTTGCTGGGTACTTTTCCTTCAACGGAACGACGTGCAATCCTTGTCCAACCGGCTACTTCTCGCACACCGGGTCAGAGTCATGCACAGCGTGTCCCCCAGGGACGTTTTCGAGCGGGCTTGCAGCGCCGGCGTGTTCCGTATGCTCGTCTGGATCATACTCATCAAACTCGGGTTCGATTTCATGCAACGCATGCCCCCAGGGCTACAAGAACCGACAGCCTGGTCTCACAAGCCAAGAATCCTGTCGATCACCGGACATGGCGTTCATCTCCAAGGCCCAGACAATCGTCAGCGTCGGCTCGGTTCTGCTGTTGCTTTTTCTTCTGTTGTTTGCAGTTTCCATCGGTCCGTTCATCGCCCTGACGCTCATGCACAGGTCCGCTCGCAAGAATGTGAAGATCGCCGAGGAATGCATTGAAGAGGCATTCCAGTTTGTCAATCCGACTGCCGATCCATCACCAAGTGCCGAGATGTCTGCGTTTGGGCGCGATCCACTGCGTCCACTGCTGGCCGATGGGACGGATCCGGTGAGCGAGTCTGTAGACGACGCATCGCTCGGATCCCTGCTGACACGCGCTATCATCCCGGGTGTCGACGCCTCCAGCTTCGGCGCAGGCTCCGAGTACTTTGAGTCTGCATGCGCCCAGTTTCTGACCGACGACATGAAGCATTCTCTGCGTCGGGTGCTGACGACGATGCAGCGCGCCGACACGAAGAACTCTCCCCAAGTCGAAAAGGCACTCGACATCATCCGCACGTCAGTTCGTGAAGGAGTCATTGCCCGAGCGAAGCTGGACCTTCGGTTTCGCATCATGGGCAAACACCGCATCCGATACATTCTCTTGTATCTCACGCTCCTTGCTTGTGTCGGCACCTGCATTCTTCTCATCGCGTACTACCAAACCGCAATCGATCGCGAACTGAACTAGCAGTACTCACTGGTCACATCCATCCATTCACGATCGAACAAGGTGGCTTACTTTTTTATTACTCAGTATGCGTGCTTGCTTCCTGCAGGCTTGTCGACTCTAGGGTCTAGAGTGCAGAGTGCAGATCATGTCTCACCACCTCGGTTCCTCTTGCCGCCCTAGTTGTTCACGCGGAAGATGGCGGGTGCACAGCCAAAGTACGAGGAGAAGTCCGCGTAGGAAGCAGACCAGCAGAAGCATCTCTGCGACGAGGAGTTCGAGTCGATCGTTCCGCAGCCGTCCGAAGCGCAGATTCCAATGTGTGCTTCATTGCACGCGACCGCAAGGTCTCCTGCAACTGCATTACGCGGGTCGATCGCAGATCCTCGGCCGCCCTTCAGTGCATCCACAACAGACGGCACATAGTCCGGGTTCGAGCCGAGCTTGCGGATTCCAGCATTCGTCAAAATGTTATTCACTGTCCCAAACCGAAAACCCACAGCCATTAGCATCTCGTTCATTCATTCATCATGAAACCCTTGAACATTCCATTAAACTTTAAAAAGAAGAAGTAAACCACAAAAGAGAAGAGGAGAGAAGAGGAGAGAAGAGAAAAGAGAGAGAAAGAGAGAGAACGTCATACCTGCCCATGCACAGGCCTCCACACCACCATCAGGACCATCTGCAGTCGAGTGTCCCCAGTACGCATGCATGGCCGAGTCAATGGCCGACGGAATCGACGCCTGGACGCCAGACACCACAATCAGCGCAACAACCAACGCACACAAAACCACGCGCATTTCTTCTTTTCCTTCTCTCTGCAAGTAGTACCTTTTTTATGTTAAAATACAACAAACCAAAACAAAACAAAATAAAGAAGACAGAAAAGAGAAAAATCAGAACCAAGAAGCTTTCGGGATTGTGGATGTTTTACGTTCACAAGCCAATTGTGCGGAGATGCGGAGGACGTTTCTGTTCGGGGGTTTTGTTCACGATGCCCATTATTCCAATGCACGTCGGACGTTTACTGAGGTTTTCATGCAGATTTTATTATTGCGGTCGGGAACTCCGAAAGGAAGGCTTTTCTTTTTTTGGAAGATTTGACGGTGGGTTGATGGGTCATGCGGTGAAAAAGGCAGGCAGCAAAAGTCCGACGAACCCCAGATCATACCGGTAATAAAAACAGCCTGCTGTAGAAGGACTACAGCAGTTCTCCGGGTCGTCGTGTCCCGATAACTGTGATCCTCAACTGTGGTGCGCGAGTCCTTTCGCCAAATGGTTTCGTATGATAAGCGCATGGTGCAGAGCAATCTATTGTTGCTATGACAGCACATCGGCCACGGGTGTCTGTGTGTGTGTGTGTGTTTGTTTGTGTGTGTGTGTGTGATAGACAGATAGACAGATAGATAGAGAGATAGATAGGTCTCCAGTTTCAATCGTTCATTCGATTTTTCTTATAGACCAGGTTTTCTTTTGGGAGAAGCGCGTACGGCAGGTGAGAAAGAGAGAGAATGCAGAGCGCGCAACGGCTGGCTCGCGGATTGTTTACGAGCTTGCGACGATTTGGGAATTATTCAGATATGGAAGCTCGGATTTCAAAGGCTGTGGCGGACGCAAAAAGCATCGGGGTGCTTCCTTCTCAGCAGCCAAAGCTGCCTGCATTGCGGCTGGAATGGGCAACGCTTGCTGCCGAGATTGAGAAGCAGGTCGCCGCTTCCTCTTCCTCCTCCTCCTCCTCCTCCTCCTCCTCCTCCTCCTCTTTGGCGACGGCAGCTACGAGTGCGGGTGGGATCGATGGGAAGATGAGGTCCAGGATGCACTTGGCGGTTGTGTATCGGCATGGGCTGGGGGTTGAGCAGTCGTATGAGAACGCCGAGCGCACACTGCTGCAGCTTCTTTCGTCGGAGCAGGGTGTCGCGGAAAGCACTACTTCCTCTGCTGCAGAGTCCTTTGCAGAGGTGTATTTCTCGCTGGGATCGCTGTATCTTGCCATGTCGTCGCAAATTCGCAACGACTGGGAGGCGTTTGTGCAGCAGTCGGTGTTGGCCACCATCGATGCATACCGAAGGAACCGTCAGCACAGGGGCGCACAGGATAGCCGACTGCCTCCGCAGATAGAAGAAGAGGAAGAAGAGGGAGCAAAGGGAAGGGGAGACGCCGAAAGTTCCGGCAAGGAGGGGTATGTGAGCGTACCTTCTGCGAGTGAGCCGGCGTTCTCGGCAATGGAGAGCACAGAATGGGGCGAGCTTTTCAGAAAACGAGATCTCGTGTCTGCAGAAGTTCAGGCGATCTTGCGAGAAAACAGGCAGCAAAAGAAGCGGAATTCAGCCGACAGAGTCTCTGCGTTGAAGTCGGCAGAATCTAGCTTTTCCAGCGAGTTTAGCGAGCGGTATTCGAAAGCAAAGAGGCAGGCAGCGTTCATGCTCTTGGAGGCCGTGAACCGCGGTTCGGCGGCCGCGTGCATTTTACTCACAGAGCTCTTTCCGTCGCAGCGCTACCGATTCTTGGACATGGCTGCCTCTGCGGAATACGGATACTATCCACCCGCGGTCTATGAACTGCTGAGCCCGCTCATGACGGACGAAGCCGCTTCGGTGGCCGATTCCGAAAAGTCGCTGCTGCTCCAAGCCATTTCGCATCATCCGTCCAATGGCGATCTGCTTTTCCTGCTTTCGTTTGTCTGTCTTTCGTCCAAGACAACTCTATCCATTCATGAAATGCAGTCCATCTCGCCGACCATTGCAAAGGACTGCGCAGCGCACAGCAGCAGCGACGCCGACGCCGTTGTTCGAGAGTTTGGTTTTGCAGTGCTGAAACACTGCGCCTCCGTTCTTGGGCACGGCCAAGCACAGTGGCTGTTATCGCGGTATCTGTTCGCAGGAAACCTGTGTACCGCCGATGAAAAGGAGTCGTGGACGTATCTTTTACGCGCTGCGGACCAAGGATACCCCGATGCGCTGTTGGAGGCCGCGCAAGCATTGTATCACGGAACCGGCGGTGGCGGTGTCGTCCGTCGTGATGTTGATGCTGCGTACGAGTACTTTGAAAAGGCTGCATACGTGTGCGGGATTGGCGAAGCGTTCTGCGCGCTCGCCGTGATCCACTACAAGGCGGAAAGCCTGCGGTATGCGCCAAGCCCCGATTTTCGCAAGGCGTTTCATCTCTACGAACGAGCATCGGAACTCGATTGCCCGCTTGCGTGGACCGCACTTGCAGACATGTATGCACAAGGCCGAGGCGTCGCGCAGGATCAAAAACTAGCAGCCTACTTTGCAAAACTCGCCCACGACCATTCCATGTACGCCTGAACCCTGAACCCTGAACCCTGAACCCTGAAACCTCATCTGCCACCTCCCACACCCCCTCCAGGATAAAGCGCTTGTAAGAATGATTGTTGTCGTACCCACTGCTCTTGTCGGTTATTGCACTCACTCTCCGCTGTTCAATCTTCTCTACTTTTTTTTTGTCACTTCTGCTGCTTCACCTGCCGTAAAGGGCACCGATACTGTAGTCCGCACAGGGTTGTTTTGTCGTGTTTTCCAGATGCTTCGTGTTGTATAGATTTATTTTGCTATTAGGCTTATGAACTGCAAAGCCCAGCAGACGTTCGCGGAGACCATACACCAAGCCTAGCTCATTGCCATCCAAGGAAATAATGTCTCTCAAGTATGTTTCTTTTGCTCTTTTCCCCCTCCTTCTTCTTCATCGCTCGGCCAACGTTAATAATGCTGATTCTAATTTGTTATGGTTTCCGTTTTGTTCCTGCTTGGTTTGTCACTTGTCTTCTGTATAGACGTGGTCGACCCGAGTCTCCCGAGCCGAGCAGTACGGCCGCCTCCGCAGAGCACGAAGGACCGCTTTCGGTGCTGGTGGAGAGCGTCAAGAGCCAGGCCCCGGTTCTCGTGTCGTGTCGCAACAACAAGAAGCTGCTGGGGCGACTACGAGCGTTTGACCGACATTTCAACATGGTTTTGGAAGACGTGCGAGAGATTTGGACTGAGCCGCCAAAGAAGAAGGGCGCAAAGGGGGTCCATCGAGACCGGTTTCTCGCCAAGCTTTTCCTCCGAGGCGACTCGGTGATCCTCGTCCTCCCGAATCCTGCCGGTTGATTTGCAGGTATCATGGGGTATTGGCATGGTTGGTGTTTTTTGTTTTGTCGCCCAACCTTTGCACTGTAAAGAAGAGCAAAAAACGGACGACAAGGCATGGATGTTTTTTCCCTTTTTACTCACTCACCGGGTACTTTTATCTATGACAGGATTGCTTCCCAGAGGCAGGGGGAACAGTTTGTGGTTTACTTTCTTCCATTCATTATTTGAGCGGCTTGATGAGCTCGACCTTGAGACCGGGGGGAAGGGCCTGGCGGATCTTCTCGACCTTCTTCTTATCGGGGCATGCAAACGTGTAGAGGTAGTCAGCGGCGCGGACCTTCAGCTTGAAGATCCCAGTCGACTTGTTCTTCTTGATCTTGATCACTACAAACATAGCACCACAAACAAAAACACACACACACACACACACACACACCAAAAAGGATAATATGCGCACATATACAAGGTTAGAAATGGTCATGGACTGGAAAAAAGAAGCAGAACATTGGGGACTAAACATACGCTTCGAAGAAGACTTGCGGGCGATGGTCAGAAACTCGCGGATGTCCTTGATTTCCTTGGGCTACAAAGGACACGTGTGGAAAGAAACGACAAGAGCATTGGGAAATATAAGTACAAATTTCGCTAAGACATTCGACAGACGAATCGGCAGGGGAGTACATACCATTGTGACGACGACGGGACGAATAATCAAGCAAAAGCACCAAAGAAAGGGGAAAAGAAAGGAAACGGAAAGAGGGAAAAAGAGAAAAAGGCAAAAAGAGGAAAGGGACGAGAGAGGCCGAAAGGGAAAAATCGGATGACTAATGGGCAGTTGTTAGAGCTTAATGGGCCAACGCGACTAGGGTTACGGACGACGTCAGTAGGGTTTTTCGTTGTTTCCCCCCCTTGTTCAATGCATTTTTTGTTGTTGGGATGACTGGTCAGAGTGACATGACATCTCTTTTTTTTTTCTAGGAAAAAAAAAGGAGGGTGATTTTGTGATTGAGTCAAGTGATGCTGGATCGAATCGTTGGCAAAGAAGAGCCGTTTCTTTTCTTTTTCCCCTTTTCCTAAGCTCGATTTCACCGAAAAGCCATCAGTTCAGCAGTTTCGTATGCAGAAAGCACGATTTCCGGGTGTTTTTCGTTGCTGAAAATGGAGTCCCAGCTGAGCACGTATCTCGACCCACGTGCAAATGCTGCGGTCTGTGAGCACCTGAGTTCTTTGGACCCGACAATCGCAGAGATTTGTGCAAAGGCAGTGTCGAAAATCGTTGCATTTCATGAACCAACGCTCCTGGAATTGTCTCGAGAACAATATCAAGCCTACACAGACACTGGGAAACGTATGAATCGAGTCTCTACGCATCCGAGAAAAGTATCATTCGAGCCACTAACCTATTCTTCCCCTCCGTTGATGTGTGCGCGTGCTTAGGTCTTATTGGAACTCCGGGAATTTGGAAGTATCGATATTGTCTTCGGCTAGGGTATGTGATTACTGGTCTTTTTGTTTTATCTGTACAGTACATTGTTCTGTTGTTCCGAATCGAAATGCCTAATTGTTCTTTGGGAAACGATGGATGTGTGCTATGTGCTGTGTGCTGCATCCTGCTAAATTTATGATGCGAGTTGCAGTGCGTGTTTCAGCAGATTGGATGCAGAAGGGAAAAAACAGCTTTCGGTTCTGGCCCAGTTCCTGCTGCATGCGTGTCGAAGCCTGCCGAGTGCAAGTTGTCGACCGACGTCGTCGTATCGCGAATCGATCGGTGCAGATCACACACCGTCCGATGGTGCATCACCATCGCTGCGTGGAGAAGAGGGGAAACCGAGTTTACTGTCACTTTCCTTGGACTCTCCGCGGCCCAGTACTCTTCACAGCGACTCCCATCCTGCCGGCGACAACAGTGCAGATCGACTGTCGGAAGCAAGCTCATGCTCCTTCTCCGAGTACCGCAGATCGTTTCATTCCAACGGGTGGACGCCGCGGACTGAAAGCATAAAGTGTGCGCCGTGGATGCGGAGTTCATCGAGTCCATTTGCTTCGGATGGACTGACAGAAAAATTGCGATTCAACATTGAACTTTCTGGCCTTTCCTGTTCAAAAGGACTCGGCCCCACTGCTGGGTCTGGGTCTGGGTCTGGCCGCCGATCGGACTACCGATCCTTCTCCAAAGAGGAGCTTGCGTTTTCACGGACTTCGCTAACCCCTCGGAAGTCCGCCGGGATCGACAGAAGCCCGTTCTCTGCTTCCCCGCGCTTCTACGCGGTGCGATCGTCGTATGGAGACGCGTTTACTCCGCCCCGACGCATGGCCGTGCACCGAGTCACGTCCGCAAAACATACTCATTAGTCTCTCTCCATTTTCCTTATGCACCACGCGCCTGCCGGTTTTGCATTCATGCACCGTTCAGCAACATAAAATACCAGGTGAAATGTATGTCCCACCCACCCATTCTTGTCAGGCTTTCCTCCTCCTCATCATCATCTTCTTTTTGCCCGAAACTCTGGCATGACGCCACCCAATCAGACCATTTCGTGTCAATACGCAGGGACGTGGGCTTTGGGATCCGTCATTCATGAAGTCATTGTACCTTATGGTAAACTGCACATTGTGCTCGCCAGTACATGAATCATTGTGGACCATCGGCTACGCTGTCACCGAAGACAGATCCAAGCCACATGTGTTTTGTTTATTATTTTTTTATCTTTAATTTGGGGCAGGCACCACCTCTTCAATGCAGATTGCTTTACACGAAAGGGTCATCGCGCAACCAACATATTCCTGAATCGATTCAACATCCGTGATAGACTCGACTACGGTACGAACATCGCGTCCCCATAGAGTTAGGTAATCAACAGACATGCGGTCAGATGTTGTTTGTCTGATGTTCAATGTTGATGCACAAAACGGTCAACTGTCCGAAAATAACGAAAAGAATCCTGCGAGTTTGGTACGTAGCAGTCGTTCTGTGGATTGTCAGTAGGGTTGGTAAGGATTAAGCAGCAAGGAATGTTTCGATTTGGAAGAGTGCTTCGGTCTGCAGCGGCGGATGCCAGCGAATACGGACCGAAAGCGAGGACGTGGCCGTTGTGGCAAAAGGTGTTGTTTGTGACCCCGATTGGAATCACGGTTTCGCTTGGAGCGTGGCAACTGCAGCGCAAGAAGCTGAAGGAGGATCTGATCGCCGAGCGCAAGCTAGCTCTTGAACTTCCGCCTCTTTCGTTTCCCGGATTCTTGCACGAGTACAACAGCAGCATCAGCAGCATCAGCAGCATCAGCAGCATCAGCACTCGTGGAAGTAGTCATGCTGGCGCTGGGGACGATGCAGTGCACAGACTAGCGGAGCGAAGAGTAGAGATTAAGGGCGATGCGCTTCCCGTAACGCCTATTTTCGTAGGTCCGCGGCCTTCGCCAGTTGAGAATTTGAAGCGCAATCCCGTGTCGTCTGCAGCAGGTGCGCCGTCCTCCAACGGTTTCTATGTATTTGTTCCTTTTCAGATGGACAAGGACGTGGTGCTGCTGAACTGCGGATGGATCGCGCATGACAAGAAGGACGCGTTTGCAAGTATCTTCAGAAACGGCGTGTCGCTGCATGCTGAAGCCGTCTTCCGGGAAGCAGAGACCCATCGCAGCTTTGTTCCAGACAATGATCTACGCTCCGACCATTGGTACTGGATCGATACGGACGCAATGGCCGTTAAATTCGGACTGCAAAGGGCATCCTCCCCTGTTCAGCACGGGTACTTTGAAATCATCAATGCTCCGCCTTCCGCCCAAGCCTCTGGGTTCACTCTCACTCGTCGCGTATGTCTTCTTCTGTCTTCTCTAATTTTAACTTATAATTTTCATTTTTATACAGTTATTGTATTACTACTTGTTTTCCTCCCGATCACATGCAGGTTTGTCTAATGCTATTGTTGTTTTTAGACCGAGGACTTTCTAAGGTTCCCTACGGAACCCATGACTCATTCAATCTATGCAGGAACCTGGTTCACGCTCTCAGCCGCCATGACCGTCATTGCGTATCTGCGATTTCTAAAGTGAGCGGTCGTAATAAAGAAAGAACGAGAAACCATCTCAATCTCTCCTGTATTCCGTTGATTGGGAATTAACCGCTCGCCAAAACATGAATCATTACAGATCATCGGCTACGCTGTCACCGATGGCAGATCCAAGTCTAAAGCGGTCATCGCTTCTTTCTTCGACGAGAGGAGATCAACCGGTTTCTTGGTGCTCGGTGTCTTCGGGCATGACCGGTTTGAGTTTGTCGGGGAGATCCCTCTCTGGAGCCATGGGATATTTTGTCTGTGATGAAAGACGCTGCTAGAGGGTTCGATTATATAAAACACAAACAGATAGTGAATAATTGAAAGAAGAAGAAAATAGTGAAAGACTGAAGAAATTTCTGGACGTGACTATGGTAAGAAAATCGAATTGTTTGGATCAAAACGCCTACATTATACACTGAACATGCATATCTATGAATAGACATGCATATTCAATCTTGCATCCCGTTGCCGCGAAGGGGATAGGCCCCAACACGCCTCACGGCGCTCTTCAGATAAATGTTCCGCGCTCCGCGCTCCGTTCCCAATCTCGATCAATCTGTGAGCCACTTTCTCAGCGTGACACGTTGCTCCTGAGAAGGGTGCATTTTTTGATTCTGACGGCCCTAGCAGCAGGCGTAGTGACACGTGGTCTCTTAGGAGGTCTGCGGGACCTAGGAGGCCCTGTATCGAGCGGTGCAGGCGTAGGCGAATGCGTCGTCCCAGCGCACTCATGCCCATATTTGAATTAAAAAAGTGACACCAAAAACCATACCAACGAATGATAGAATGGATGGCTATGGATGCTGCGTTAAAGAGTGTCCAAAATGCGAAGCCTGTGTCACCGGCTGAATTGTGGCCGAGCGTGCGTAAGCACGAATTAACGTGCTAGTGTCGGCCAGTATTTGACCGTGTCTGTTTAAACGGCCAACCGTTGAATTTCCCTGTTCTTCCGGTTTCCAAACTTTTTTCCTTTCCGTTTTTATTATTATTTTTTGCTTGTTCTTACTGCATCTCGAGCTTGTGTGTCTGAGTGCGTGCGTGCGTGCGTGTGTACAGAATTGAAGAATGTCGTATTTGAATCCGGCTGAAGGTCGTCGATATGCCAAAAAGCAGAAGGAGCTGCTGTACTTTTTCTCGGCTGGTCCAACGCGCGTTGTCCAAGGCGACCATCTGAGACTCTTGGATGCGCCTGGCCAGCCATCCCGCAGCCTTCCGTCCCGGTCGTCGTACTCGTACGAGGCGTTTCATGAGCCGGAGACGCGCTTCGCGGAGCACACGTATCGAGCGACAGCGACTACGACAGGGGCAGCAGCAGGAGGAGCAGGATGGGAGGCTGGTGCTTCGCGGGGTTTGACGCCGACGGCTGCTGCGACCAGCAGTGCGTTTATGGGTAGCAGGATGTCCGAATCCAGAGGGTCGGCGATGTCCAGCTCGGACTTCCGGAATGCGCGGACGCTGCTTTTGCGCAACGCAGAGGAAAAGTACCTCGAGTCCTGTTCGTCGTCCTCGCCGTCCTCCAATACCCTGTCTCCGGACATGAGCTATTTTGCAAAGTTTCAGAAGAGGTCCGTGACGCCGGAAGCAAGGTCAAGTGCCGGTTTCCAGCATCGGCCCAACCGCAGCTCATCTCGTTCTTCCAACCACAGCCACAGCCACAGCCACAGCCACAGCCACAGCCATAGCCACAGCCACCGCAGCAGGAGCCAAGGTCGCGAACACGAACACAAACACGAGAATGAGAATGAGAATGGGAACGAGAACGGGAATGGGATTATGGAGGAACACGAACGAAGCGAAAGCAGACGAGAACGTGGAAGAAGACGAAGGGCGCGCGACGAAGAAACGCGTCATCGAATCCATGAACTGGAAAAGTCTGTACTGGAAGAAAGGCTGTATCGAGACAAGCTTGCTGATACGTGTGTGCGGACCGAGCTAGCCGTTTCCGATTCGATGGCGATCCTGGCTCTGCGAAAGTCAGCCAATTTATAAAAAAAAAAACAATACTTAAACCACTCAATGCGCAACATCTGGTATCCTTTACTATTCTTGATCAATCTTAGGGAATCCCGTTTCAAACGCGTACTTGGCCTCGGTGTATCCGATTCCTGCGCCGATTCCACCAGCAAACGCCACTGCTGCAACGCGCGTAACCGGCCGTCCTAGTTAACAAACAAAGGAAGAAAAAGAAAGAAAAAAAAACAGCCAAATTAGTACACGAGAACGAGAGCAAGAGGCGGGGACAGCGGAAATGCATACGGAGAAGCAAAAGAGCCGGAAGAACAGCAAACAAGGCGCCCTTTGCGGTCTTGCGAATCATGTTTTCGCTTGCCAAATCCCACTTTTTGGCGACTTCAAACTCGCTTGCAGAGCTCGTAGTAGCCTCTGCCATCGTGCGCGTGTGCTTGCCTGTACCTTTTGATGCCAAAGGAAACCCGGGAGGGGAAAAAGAATCAAAAAAAAAACACAATAAAGATGGTAATTCAACAAAATAGAAGACCAAAACAATACCCAATAAAACAGATAACGCGTTCTTAAATGGATGCTTCGAAGCTCGGAGGAAAGGGCATCGGGCCCTGCGTACAGCAGTTGACAAAACAGGAACGGACCAGTGACAAATACAGGAAAGCCCGGCCTTTTCGCTAGGTTTCCCTCTTCTTCTTTCTATTCGTAGCAGATGAAGTCGAGCATGCATGTATATGGAATCAAGAATGAAGCGGGGTTGAGAGTTCCGGGTTTCTTTTCGTGGGGTTTTCGTGAATGAGTGTGCGTGAAGAGGGCCATTGAAATGTTGCGATCTGCTCCTCGATCGCACCGTCTCGTCCTCCAGCACTGTTGCAGCGCGTATAGACCACACGAGAAACCAGAGCGTCATTCTCCGAAGAGCTGTGATCAAGCAGATCATCGACCCGAGCGTAGAGTCCTTTTCATCCACTGTACAAAGCCAGGCCGCCTCCGCATTCGGAAACACCTTGTCGCACGCTGCGTGGCACATCGTGTCCTTTCCGTTCTGCACGCCGAGACCGGGTCTGGAATCCCGGCGCTGGGCCTTGCAGCATCCGTTGCATTCGCCATCTTTAGTGCCGTTGCCATCACCATTGCCACTGTGCTCGTCCTTGTCCTTGTCGCCCTTCGCAAGCGCCGCACACGACTCGCAAAAAATCCTTCCCTTCTCCCTTCCCGCCAGTCGTAGTCGCACCGAAAATCGGAGCTGTAAAAGTACCACACAATCAGAGCATGCGCAGACAAACGTTCACTCACTTGTTTGATAATCCACTTGTTGGCCACCAGTACCCATACCAATACTCGTGCGCTCAGCAATAGCAATAGAATTGCACGAACAATAGGAACAAGGATATTTCACCGGGACAAAGACAAGGCACACAGAGGAGAATGACATTGGCGAATGCAAATCCACACCCGGTAGCAACGTCTCCTCCACGGCCGACCAGCACTGCAACTGCGGCTGGGAGCGGAAGTGGGAGTGGGAGTGGGAGTGGGGCTGGGAGCGGAGCGGTTCCTCCGACGACCTCAGCGTCTGCAGACAAGCCTCGGGAAGTCGATGCGCTGGAAAGGATCCTTGCGTCGATGGACATTGAGGCGTACGACCCGCAAGTCATCCACCAGCTCGTGGAGTTTGTCCACCGTATGAACCTCACCCTTCCCTACTTCCCCATTCTTTTTTTGTCTTATTGCCACCGTGTTTGTGCATGTGTTTGTGCATCTGTGTGTGTATGAGTTTGTGTCTAATGGTGTTTTTCGGATTGAATTTGTAGGATATGTGTCGGAGGTGCTGTATGATGCAAGGACGTACATGCAGCATGCGAATCGTAAAGACCTGGTGCTGTCGGACGTGAAGCTCGCGATCGAGGCAAAGGTGAACCACTCGTTCTCGAGCGCGCCGTCTCTCGACCTGATGCTGGACCTGGCATCCGTGCGCAATGCAAAGGAGATTCCGCCCGTCCCGCTTGACTCGGCAGTCGCCCAGCTCACCGTCGCGCTTCCGCCAAAAGAAGACCAAATCGCACTCGCAAACTTCCAAATCGACCCAAACTCGGTCGTCTCCGCTGCCGCATCCACCGCCGCCGCTGCGGCGAACACCGGCGCAGCTGTCGTACCAGTTGCCGGATCTTCCAAACCATCTGCCCGAAAATAAAAATCCCAACCGACTGTAGGCGTGTCCGATTCTCACCGATTTTCCGCCTTTTCGTGTCCGTTTTTCGTAATTTTGTGTTTCGGTGTTTCGTTTTTCAATTTTTTTCAATTTGATTTTTTCAGTGTGTTGTTGTTGTTGTTGTTGTTGTTGATTGGTGAGGAATATAACCAAAGGACCGGGGGGTATGGGTTGCAACAAGTCGAAGCAGCGTGATGTGGACGAGTCTCGGGAGCGAGTGACATCGTCGTCGGAGAGTCAAGGTGCGAAAGGGGGGTCCACTACGGCGGTTGGCATCCGATCTACAGGCGATGCCGACGGAGACTATGCGCTGGCATCGTCGTACACGGACCGTCGGATGGCCGAGGAGTCTCACTTCAAGAGTGCGCTCGAGTACAACACGATTATTGACCGGACGCAAGGGAAGATGCTGGACATTGCGGCGGCGACGGCGGGAATTGATCCGAATCGGGCGAATGTCGGAAGTCGGAGGGCGGCGGGAAGCCCTGATTGGGCAGCGATTGTCGGAGCCGTGCCGAAATCGGCGCATGCATCGGCCGAAGAAGCCAGTGCAGCGCTCGCCAATCTGGCATTGGCCGACGCGCAGCACGACCACGACCACGGCCAGGGCCACGGCGACGGTGACGACGACCAGAGACTCGTTGCGCCCGCCAGCGCCGCCGAGTCCAACTCCAAGAAGCTCGTCGACAGTCTTCGATCTATGCTTGCCGTCAAATCACCCCTTGAGCTTGTCATCTCAATGCCGGACACACGCACTGCATAAAAAAAAAACAGAGCCGCTGTACGTGGCTTTACAAGAAGACGGAAATAAAGTGGAGGGTTTCCCTCCGAAAGAATAAACAACAGAAGAAAAGCTGTATCGTGATGTTGTTTGCTCCTTCTTCTTCTCCATTTGGCGTTTTGGTTGGTGGTTGGTCGTGACTTGTGGGGGAACCGGTCGTGGCAATGAGGCAGCAGCAGAGTCTCGACGGCTTTTTCACATCCAGCAACACCACGAAGAGCAACTCCACGAAGAGCAACACCACGAAGAGCAACACCACGAACAGTGAGGCCAAAAGCGACATCAGCATCACTAGAGAGATTGGAGGACAACAGCAGGAGGAAGAGAAAGAGGAAGAGGATTGTTCGAGAGCGGTAGAAGGGATGGGGTCGTTTGCGAGGCTCGAGCAGCTGATTGATGCGTCGTGGGCGGTGCATCTTCAAAAAGCGGTTACGTCGCCGGGGTTTTCGCGGCTGAAGCGGTTTTTGCAAAGCGAGGTGGATGGCGGTAAGCGAGTGTATCCTGCACTGTGCGATGTGTTTTCGTGTTTCTCTGCGTGTCCGTTTGGGTCGACGCGGGTGTGCATTCTGGGCCAGGATCCGTACCATCAAGTGGGGCAGGCGCACGGCATGGCGTTTTCGGTGCTTCCGGGAGTAAAGATCCCGCCGTCGCTTGTGAACATGTTCAAGGAAGCGCGGGTGGCGAACGCGAAGCACGGATATCTTGTTGGCTGGGCGCGGCAGGGCGTTCTGCTGCTCAATGCATGCATGACAGTGCGAGACTCGGAGCCGAATTCGCACCGCGGGAAAGGCTGGGAGCAGTTCACCGACGCAGCCATCTCGGCGCTCTCAAAGGACGCTCCACACAAGATTGTGTTCATGCTGTGGGGCAACTATGCACGCAAGAAGGTCGATCTCATTGACCAGCGCAGACACGTCGTCTTGCAGGCCCCGCACCCGTCGCCGCTGTCCGCCCACCATGGGTTCCTCGGCTGCGGCCACTTCCAGACCTGCAACGACATTCTTGTTGCAGACAACTGTCCACCAATCCAATGGGACCACCTGCCAACCTCGTAGCCCTTCCTCATCCTCCTCCTTCTTTCTGCACTTTTTGTTGTTTACTATTGTCATCATTATCATTTTATTTGTTGTTGTTGTTGTTGTTGTATATTATCGAGCATGTATGCGTATAAAGAGATCAACGTTTAACGACGATAGCACTTCGGTTACAGTTTCTGTGCGATTTGGATGGCGATTTTGCATCCGGCTCGAATGACATTGGACAAGATGGGGTACATCGGAGCGCTTGCAGCGCCGCCAGCAGTCCCGAGCTCCCGATGCGCCTCTTCCTCGTCTCGAAACCTTCGCACCGTTTCCCGTAGCTCCCCAACACCCTCCCCTGCATCCTCGTTCAGACTCTGCGTGCGCGTCGTCGTGGACGTCGCATCCATGCGGTGGAGTTCACGGAGCTGGTCATTATAGTGACTTGCAATGACTGTCTCGACGGCTTCGTGACACGCCATAGCAGCCTGTGGCCCAAGAGCCGCTGTCACCACTCCGATTCCAAACGCGAGTCGCTTCCACAGCGGATTCAGCACAGAGGGCCGCGCCCGCTTCGCACGAACCAGCTCCTCAAACGCCGACAGATGCGTCTGCTCTTGCGATAGTATATGCGAGACCGTCGACCGAGCCGCAGAATCACGTAGCACCGCAAGCTGCCCACGGCATATGTACACTGCTCCAATCTCACCGGCCATGTCCACCCGCAACAGCCTCGACACCGCCGAGCTGCACCGTCTCGGAATCCCACTCATTCTCTCTCACTGCCTGTCTCTCTCTCACTGTCTGCGCAATAACAAGAGCACGAAACGTCTTCTGCTGGAAAACACGCCGCCACTTCCTCCTCAAGCACGAAGCTCAACTGACATGATTTTCTTCCGATAGTTTTCCACTGCGTTTCGTCTTCCGTGACATTTTGTTACCATATCCATTCCTTTTCTTTTTCTTTTTCTCCTTTTCTTTTTTCAAATTTTTTCAATTTTGGGAGAGATTTCCGTGCTTGCTTGGACGAAGATAGATCAGCGATTAGAGACTGTGGATAGGATATGAGTTCGTCATCGCACAAGGCCAAGCGAGGTGCGTACCGCGGTGGGTCGCGAAAGAGGGATCGCGAGGGCGACGCTGGATCCGAAGCAATGTCCACCGAACAACAACCGTATGAAGAAGAAAACAATGATCCGTTGATTCAGTCTTTTCTGTTTGTCCGCTGGTTTTTGTATTCCACTTATTTTATTATTATTATTATGTACATTACATGCATGAATACAACTCATCGTGATGCGATTGGAGAGTGCAAATGACAGGGTCTTGGTTTCGCTGTCGAATAATCGACATGTGCGGCTTTCTCGGTTCCTCGGAAAGCTCTTGATTGATATTCGCGAGTACTACGACAAGGACGGCCAGTCACTTCCTGGGACACGGGGCATTTCGCTCACGCGGCCTCAGTGGGACACGCTCAAAGCATCGATCGCGATCATCGACAAGGCTGTCGCGCAAATGGAAAGTGAGAACCCAACACCCGGGGCGCCAGGCTAGACCAGCCGCACCCTGAAGAATTTCGCAAGTAAAGCACAGCGAAACGTTTTTTAAATTATTATTACGGATGCATTTGCGCATCGTGTGCTTCCAGTGGATTATACCCATATAGCAAGAGTGCTGAACACTGCGAAGCCGATCCAAGCACTGCTGATGTTCCATACCAGTTTCCCGCGAGAAAAGGAGTGCGGGATCATTTCAAACGTTGCAATGAACAAGAACGAGCCGGCGGCTGCAGCGAGCAAGCAGCCTTGTGCGACGAGACCCGAGACAGAGTGGTCCAGCGCATCACGGACGCCCATTCCCACGAAGCAGCCCGCAGGAGACGCCGTCGAGAACAGCGTGATCAGAATCCAGATTTGCGTGCGTGAAGACGGCCCTGGCGCAGCCGATGCATAGATGGGCGCCATCCGAATTCCGAGTGCAAAGGCTGCGAATCCCTTGTGGGCAAGTATAGCTGCGACAATCGTCGTGGTACCAGCCACGTCTTGTTCCGCGCCCAGCGCAAGCCCCTCCAGCACAGAGTGCACGGCAAGCGCACCGAACAACAGCCACACCGTGCGCATCGCACCGTCTGTCGCGCCGTCTTGTGAATCATGCTGCGACCCAGAGCGGGAGAGAAGATATGCGTCGAGGATGACTTGGACGGACACCAGCAGCAGGACGACGGACGCGCAGATGAGGAGCGCGAACGGATACTCCGAGGAAAGAGACGCAGCATCAAACGATCCACACGCATCACCAAGCACATGCACGATTCCAGCACACAGAACGACTCCTGCCGCAAACGACTCGGCCGCTGCATCGAACACCGAGTCAGTGTCAGTGTCAGCGTGCGTGTGGGTGTGCATGTGAGGGTGAGGGTGAGGGTGAGCGGAAATGGGAGTGGGAGTGGCAGTGTCGGGTCGACTTGCCGCACGCTTGCGATCAATGCACGGCGTCAACACCGTTGCTGTACTGATCTCTTCGGCCCGCTTCTCACAATCCAGACATGCGCTGCTCTGTACATTGGCATACGTACCATTACGTCTTTCGCGGAGCTTCCGAAAGATCGGGAACGCAGCTCCGAGAAACGCAACGACGAAGATAGAAACCGCACACACAATCTTAACAGTCTCTATCTCCGTCATCCCGTCTTCGCAAACTACGATGACCAGAGAACGGGCAAGCGAGACAGGAGAGCGGAGTGACAACAGCCAGAACAACCGCCTCTCCCCCCCAAAAAAAAAAACTCACTAACAAACAAATACACAAACAAACACAACAGCAACAACAGCAACAACACCAAAGATTCGCAGAACACCGACGAGGTTTCGTCGGGAACGCTGCCGACAAAATCGCCGAATTGTACTGCAAAAGGAGATTTCGGCGGAAAGTTTCGCGGGTTGACAGTGATGTCTCCTGATGTTTCCTAGTTGACCGCTGTTGGCACCAGATGCTCTGCAATCTGCCTCGACACGAGGTGCTCATCAAGTTCATCGCGGTCCACTGGAGATGCAAGTTGAAATTCGAACGGGAAAGTGCAGCCTTGCTTGCATTTTCCTCCCGTCGTGCACCCCAGCGCCTGGCTGCTGGTGGTTTGCATTGCTGTGCAAACAGGATTGCTCGCAGATCATTAAAAACAACAACAACAACAACAAAAACCCCAAAAAAAACAGCACACATCGACGCACACATCAACGCACACACAAACACACAAAAGAAGAAACAGCTGAATATGGCGGCGACTGAGGATCGGTTGAAGCTGATTTGCAATCTGACGACTTTGCGTTCGTTTCTTTCATCCGCGTGTCCAATACTCCAATACCGCGTAGAGATTCTCGAGAGCCCCTCGTTTGCTGACAAGCGAGCGTTGGTGGTAGTTCTGCTCAACACCGATCAAGCGAACCGCTGGCGACTACTGAACTTGACGACTGCTGATATATGCGATATTGTGAATGATTACATCAAAGAGCGAACATTTGTGCACCGCGAGCAAATTCTGCACAGTGCGTACTGGGCTTTGGATGAAGAGTTGCAAGAGCGACTGCTCGATGGCGAGGACACATCTTCTGTCATCTATGACTCCGCTGCTGCCGACCACGCAGCCAGCTCGATTCGTGTGTCGATCATCAGGACGTTGGAAGCGGGGCCGCTGTGCATGATGTCATTTCTGCGCGAGTGCATTTGCGAGTGGCTCCAGCCGTTCTTTTCCATGTTTTCCAAAATCCCCATCTTCGCTTAATATTAAAGTTCACAAGCAACATTCAACAACATGATGGCGTGTTCTTTATTCTTCCGTATCTCATAAAAGAGAGAGAGAGAGAGAGAGAGAGAGAGAGAGACACCCACACCCACACACGTACACAGTCACACACACGCACGACACAGAATGCAAGTAGACAGCAGACAGTGAAAAAAAACAACAACAACAAAAATACCTCAAAATAAAAAGAGCAACAACGACAACAACAAGGAATCGAAGAACAGGCAGTAATTCGACAGCTTGCATAGGAGGGTTTACGTACCCAAGTTGACGACAAACTGCTTGTACTTGTCCAAGTTTCTCCGGAGCAAATCCTCGATTGGCCCGAGAACACGGTTGAATGCAGCACGGTCAAGCCTTGCGCACCGGACGATATCCGAATCTGCAATGACTGTTGCGAGTCTCGGTTGATTGGTAAGCAGCGCAATTTCTCCAAAGAACTCCGAGCGACCGAGCCTGGTCACTTCGACGCCGCGTTTCCTGACCGAAACCTCTCCCTCAATCACAATGTAAAAGTCATCGCCAGACTCTCCCTCCCGCAACACCACGTCCCCGCGCTTGAACTCGACATCCGCCAAAGCATCGGCCACGGTCGCTCGTTCATACGACGTCAGCGTGGCCAAGATCGGCACATGCGCCAGCACGTCTTCGTACGACTGTCGCTTGGCCATCTGTGCACCAAGCAACACCGACCTGTACGTGTTTCTGTCGATTGCCCACAGCTTTGCGCCGTCTGTGGAAATCACGACCACGGACGCAGCACGTGGAGTGTTGTACATCAGCGCAAGCTCTCCAAACGAGCCGCCAGGCTTGATGTTCGCAACCGCCGTGCCGTCCTTGAGCGCATTGCACTCCCCGGACTCCAGCACGTAGAAGAAGTCTCCGTCGTCACCCTGCTGAATCAGCACGTCACCACATGCAGCATGCTTCTCCACCATCGCTGCATACACGCGCTGGCGGTCGTTCTCATCAAGCAGCTTGAACAGCGGATTCAGACGCAGAGCAAGCGACAATCTGTCCAGCGTTGCCTGGTCTTTCTTTGGCTGTGCATCCGCCGACTGCGAGCCCGAGCCAGCAGACGAGGACGAAGCACCGGAAGCACCCGCCGAGCCTGAGGGAGGCGCGCTGATCGGCTCTGCAGAAACCCCCATTCGACGAGCGGTCGCCATCGAGTATCTTCGACGAAGCATATCTGACGTCACTGCATCAATCGTGTGGTCATCATCGCCAGCATTGGTATCATTCGAAGCAGACGTCGAACCACCAGACGGAGCCGAAGCCAAAGCAGAAGCCGAAGTCGAGGAGGATGAGGAAGAAACTGTCAGAGGAGCCGACGACAGACGCTGTTGGAGGAGCGAGATGAGGAATGCCGGAATGTTCGATGGACGATGCTTGCACAACTCGACGAGAAGGTCCGTGATCAGCTCGGGGACTTGATGGTCATCGAGAAACGACTGGTATTCAGACTCCAGAGACGCCATACTCGAAACAGCAGGAGAAATGACGAATGCAAAAAGAAGAAGGAAACAGAATTTAAATATATAAAATAAAAAAAGAAAAAGAAGAGAAGGAGAAAAGAAAAAAAAGAAATCAAAAAATGATGATGATGATAATAACAATAATAACAATAATAATAATAATAAGATGGTATGATAATATGTAATGATAGAAGAATGGGAATAAATGATGAACGACGAAAATAAAAAGACTGGACCGAGAAAGAAAGAGAAGAGGATTGATATGAAGGAGGCGGAGGCGATGGAAGGATGGAGAGGGGAAACACTGCTGGGGCCTACTCGAACGACACAAGCGTCTGCTTAGCCTTTTCAGCGTTCTTTTTTACATACGGACCCAATTTCCTCCTCCTTGCTTTTGTTATGTTGCATCACGTTCAGTGAGTTGATGCTGCGTGAAAACTTCTTCTTGCGTGCAGACTTGCTTCTTTCGGGCAGTTCGCAGGTCTGCCGGGTCTTTCCATTGCCAAAAGCAGCGGGAACAGAAGCCAAAGATCGACGCCACTTATTTCGATATGATGAAGCAGCATCTGCATCTATCTTAGGAACGTCTCTCATGCCGAGGGGGCGTGTTGGGGCCTACCCCCTTCCCAATCATGCTATGCACGTTGCTGGGTTGCAACATTGATTATGGGTGATCAGCGATGATTATCCGTGGATTAGTGTACAATGTAGGCGCCTGTGAACGACACACTTTCTTTTGTAGTTTTTTCGTCTTGTCATCCATGCATTTTCTTAATTATTGGAGGAGGGAAAGAAAAAGGAAAGGGTTGGGTTTATATTTTACAAAATAAAAATTCAAGAAGAACTCGGAAATCATGGCTATCTTTTGTAAAGATCCGTGTGGTTCAAGCACAGAGGAAAACTGGGAACAAAAACCTGAAAGCGGTTGTACCTCGACTTCTTGCACATTCCGATTCCCGCAGCCCCGCGTCCCGCGTCCCGCATCCTTCCCGCATCACTGCTTCGGTTTCAAGTGACAGCTTGACCTACAGCCAAGACGGTTTGCTTGAGGGCAGCGGGAGGAAATAGTAGTAGTGTTGTTCTGGTTAGTATTGCTGATTGTGCGATGCGTCGGCGATCCAGTTCTCCGCTGCCGGACCCGCGACGGCTCTCTTACGACACCGAGGGTTCTGACGTGAGCGAGTATTCGTTGCGGCACCACAGCAGCTCGAGCGTTCCGAAGCAGCGACAAAAGTCTCCGTCAAAACGACTGCGAATGCCTAACCGTATGCATAGTGCAAGCTCACAACCGGCGGTGCTTCCGCGCACGGTAACCCCGCTTCTGGAGACTCTGGTCTTCTCAACCACCCCTTCCGGACCGTCGTTTCTGCCCACGCTGGAACTGCCTGCCGTCGGCCCGCGGTGGAGACCGGATTACAACCGCGCACTGTCCCCCACGTCTCCTTCGTCACGGTCGGCTTGGCTCTATGCCGCTGGTTTCGACTCTCCAGGTCCCATCTACAATCAAAACACACCACACAGAGCCTCCTCGCCACTGTCATCATTATCGTCGTCGTCGTCTTCTCGATCAAGCTCACGCACCTCTTCGCCTTGGAGACAATCATTCTCCAACACGACCAATTCCGATCAAAACAAAAAGAAGAAGAAGAAGAAGAAAAAGAAAACGATGACGATGATTATGATGGAGATGACGCCGACGCCGACGCCGTCGACGATGAAGAACAAGAAGAAGGAGAAAGACTGCCAGAAAAAGAGAATTGCGAGCAAAGATGCATGGTATGATGATGATTACCGATTCCGCGATGATGCTCGTTGGAGTCCCGTGGAATATTCGGCAACCTCACCTCGGATCAAAGGAGGGTCGTTTGGACACGCTCCACGACTCGGGACATTCTCTGCTGCGTACATTGTTCCAAACAAGCACTAGTCTGGAACTGGACATTTCGATGCCATTGTTTTCCTGTTTTGTTAACACGCGTATTGTTAAATCATGATTGTGATGATTTCCGGTTTATTGCGGTACGTGCTGTTTCCCACCTCGTCCCTTAGAACGGACTGAGAGGCTTCTTGCTGCTCGCGGCAGAAGACGGTCGAAAGTCAGACGGCCCAGTCGTGATTGCGGAACCCGTTCCTGCAGCTTCCCCCCGATAAATGCGGTTGTCTTCTCCGATGAGAGCAACCGCTGCTCTTGACTGCGCTGTTGCAGGTCGAGCAGCCGCAGCGGAATGCACTGCAGGGAGTTTTCCAAGCGAGTTTGAAGTCGTCATGTGTGGATTGGCTCCAGATGGAATGCTGTTACTGCTGTGACTGGCGCCGGGTCCTGTGGAGTGGTGGACGATCGGACGAAGTTGGGAGGGCGGAGACTTGTCGCGCGTGGTTCCTGAAAGATGGTAGTCGGCTGTTGTCGGGCGGCTTGCTGTCAATGATGTGCTTGCAGTTCGTCCAGTCTGCAGAGGCGTCTGCAGCCCAGAGATATCGATTGCGTCGCTCAGAGACATCGACTGATCATTCTCCTTGTTGTTGATGTTGGCAGATATGGGAAGGCTACGGGGAAGGTTCGGAGTCGTCGGAGAGAAGGCATCGCTGTGCTGCAAAGACTGGGAAGACGCATTGTACTGGATCTGGCCCGTTGCATTCATGCCAGGAAGGGGAGATCCAAGAGCGAGGTTGTACCCATTCTCCAGCTCGCGAACGTTCTCATTCCCAACCAGCGTGTACACGGGACCAACTTGACGATTGCAAGACAAGCAGCGAAAACGCGCCGCACCGCCTTCTTGCACGCTCGTCGACTCCTGCACGGATTGCAGCATCCGAGAAACAGACTGTTCAATCCGCTTGAGATCCATGCGCTCGGCCTTGTGGTCCAAGGCGGGAAGAAGCGAGTCGGCAAGCTGCTGGACGTGGCCGACGCTTTCGACACCCAGTTTGTCTATACGCGTCATGAGCTCCGTGCGCAGACGACGGAGCTTTGCATCAAGGTACTCCCGGTCTGCCTTCATGTCCACTATCCGGAAATCGACCTTTCGCTTCAGCTCATCCTGGACTTGCGCAATCGTCACGCGGTACGACTCCAAATCGCCCGCAACCTCGCTGATGCTCAACAGCTTCGACTTCATCGAGTTCAGATCAATGAAGCGTTCTCCAATCACGCACAGCCGGTTCAGTTCGCGAACAAGGTGGTCATGCTCCGTGGCGTTTGCCTTGCTCGCCACTTTTGCCTCGATCTCCTGCAGCGTGAAGGCCAGTGCATTTTGATTTCTAGTGTACAATTCTGTGGCAACCATTTCGGTCTGCAAGCGAGCCCGATGGACTTCCAGAGCCGTTTCGACCGCCCCCATGACCGCCTTTGCAGACTTTGAAGCCCAGAATGCGTCAAGCAGCGCACTGTCGTTCGCCGTGCTGCCGTTGGCATCCGCTGCAGTTTCGACATCGACTCCAAGAACATTGTAGAGAGACATGACAGACTTCCGAGTGTCTCGGATCATCCCCAGTGAATCCAACGCAAGGCGCGCATCTCCCTGCAGTTTGCGCAGATCCTCTCGAATCGCGTTCAGCTCGCTAGACGACACCGACTTCTGTCCAGAGCTGCTGACGGGGGCCATCGTGTTTGACGCGTTCACCCTCAGAACCGTAAAATCACGATCCAGCCGGTCCATATTCTCGTGGATGACACCCACCTGCTTGTTAAGCATGGTCACAACGCTCGCCTTCTGCTCGACGGACGACAATCGGGAATCCATGACGTTGAACAGCTCATCCAGAGAGCGCACTCGATCGGAAAGTCTGTCCAGCTGCCATCGATCTTGCGAGATAAGCTCTCGTAGCTCCTCCATCTTTGCCATGAGATGCGCGGTCTTGGCGGTAGTATCGTCCAGCTTTTGCTGAAGGCCGTCGTTTCCAACCTGCCGAAGAATGCTCTCTGTAATGTGTTTTTGCTGCTGGAGCTGTGCATCCGCAAGCATGTCTCGCGACACTATGTTACCCTCGAGACGGCGAATCTGCGTCGACATGCTCATGAGCATCTCCACTGTGGTCCCGACGAATTTCTGCAGATTGGACACGTCGATCTGAAACAGATTCTGAGACAGATTCGACAGGCTCGAAAGCTGCTCAGACTGCTGCGTCGCCATCCTGACACGACTGCAATGAAAATGAAGAGTCGACTATATTGAGGGGTGGATGCACGCAGACAGTAAGATGCAGACGTTAGTTTTTTTGAAGCAACAGAGTGAACGGAAGCGAAAAGAAGGGGGGAAAATATAATAGTAGTAAAAAAAACGCCAGTTTGATTTTCGTTCCAAACTCGTTACCGGTGTAGGCTCCAAACTCAAAACGGCTAGGCTGCTGTTTTTGCTCGCGTTTATGTTTTATGAAAGTGCCGTGCAAGCAGACATGGATGCCGTCTTTCACAGGGTGTCGTGCGACCGCACAGCCTCGCATAGAACGCAGCCAGTAAGGAAGAGAGAGGAAGGGTTTTGGACAACAGCAAAGGTGAAGTTGTATCGCCTTTCTCGTGGAGATACAGGTTCAGGAGGTATGTGGATTATCATCAGCACCAGTGTGAGGGACGCGGTGCTCGCATCGAAGCCGAATCGAATGCTGTGAAGAACGGTGTCGCCGAATGATTGATTCTCGCGAGAATGCGCCACACCGAAACCAATGGTGGACTAAGACGATGAAGATGATGAAGATGACGAAGACGATGAAGACGATGAAGGCAAGACAGAAGCCATTGGCAGCGGTCTGAGCGTTGGCACAACGGATGTTCAGGGTTCTGCGGTGCGTCGTACCGCCTCTTAGAATCATCGAGTCTCATTTTATTGGCACATCACTGAGTACACGTGTCCCAGACTCGCAGGTCAGTTCCCGGAGTTGGCATAGGGGACATAATTGGCTCTGTTCTTGTCGTATTCTTCAAAGGACAATTTTGTCTTGGAGCTCTGGTATCTCTCGAGCTTGGTGTGCGAAAGAATTTCCTTTGAGACGGGCTCGCGGAGTCCTGCTTTGCGGTACAAGCTGTCCAAGCATTCCTCCTTCGTCCATCCCTGCTCCACACACACTTCTGGCAAGTACGTTGCCGAGTACGGTCTGCCGTTGATTGTGAAGGAGATGCGGATTCCATGCACCCCGATTGTCCAGTCAAACACATCCTTTGCAACTTCAAAGTTTGTCAAGAGAGAAACTGCACATTGCAGCCGATTCAGGTCTGACTTCTTGATGGGATCAAACCGCCGATCTTCCGTTCCGCTGATCACTGCATACTCTGCAAGGCCCGTTCGCAGCGGAACCTCGCTGAAGTTTCCAATGCATCCGCGCAAGTGGTACTCTCCATCCTTGGCCTTCTTGTTCCACGTCACAAACAGCGGGCTGCACATGACACCGACAAGGAGGGGAAAAAGGAAACAATCAAATCACAACCTCTCCAAAGCGTGAGTGAGTGAGTGAGTGAGTGTACGAGTCGGTAAAAAGGAATATGACATCCCGCGAACCAAGACCGGCCGTCCAAGAAGTAGAAGAAGAACAACCACAACGGCATTGAAAAAACCAGTCAAGAAAGCATACTATTTGTCGTTGGATGGAAAAGAAGGACATTTTGTTCCAGCAAAGTAGGACTCCAGCGCCAAAAAGCAATGCGCTGCCATCAATTCCGTCGCCATTTCCAAAAACACGGAACCACAAACCACGAACCACGAACCACGAACCACGAACCACAGGTTTGTCACAACCCGCCCTGCACTACACAACCAAGCAAGCAAAATAGTTAATACACATGCCGAAACATCTTGAGAGCGCGGCTGATGGACAAGATTTGATCATGTTCGGGTATTTTCTTTCGAGTTCGAGTTCCGGACCTCGATAGAATCACGTGATGCAACGATCCCCCCCCTCCTTTTTTTTTGATGTGTCTGAAACTCCCCAATGGGCTTCCTTTTCGTTTTTCAGAGACGCTTTCACAATTGAACGGCGCCACAGCTGTTGTTGTTGGAGAAGCGGGGGAAAAAAAGAAAAAAAAGTAGAAATGAGCTCGTCTACCAAGGATCCTTCGATCCGCGAGATTCTCGGGGCGTTCCTGACGAACTATTCGTCGTCCACACCGAAGAAACTGAAACTGATTGATGTGTTTTTGCTGTTTTGCGGTCTTCAGGCATTGGTGCAGGTTGCGTATGTTGCAGCAGTCGGAACCACATTTCCATTTAATTCGTTTTTGAGCGGGTTCTTTGCTGCGCTCGGGGCATTCTTCTTTACAGTTTCGCTTAGAATTCAGGTGTCGGCAGAGTACGAACAGACTTTGGGCAAGGCAGATGGGAAGTCGGACAGCTCTGTCGCTTCACCGTCTGCAGAAAGAGCTTCTGCAGATTGGTTTGTAGGGCTTCTGGTTCTGTTCCTGTGCGTTTGGAACTTTATGGGCTGAAAGAAGAAGGAGGACGGAAATAGGCAAAAGAAAAGAACTATGAAATTGCAAGTCCCATTGTATTATTGTTATTATTACCGTTCCACATCATTGTAAAACATCAGACATGGGGAGTACTCGGGGGTGGGGGGCTGTTGCAGAACATCTCTCGTCCGCTTGCCTTGGAATTGCAATGAGGCAACAAGGCATCTGTTTTTTTCTGCAGGACCACGACAGACGCAGCGCTGAAACAAGAGCAATCAAAAATATCAATGGCTTCTTTTTGCTCAGACGTCAGGAGAGAGTGCAAGTCCCGTGCCGAAAGTCCTGACTTCCCCGACTTCCCCCAGTCTTTGTAAATTCGAATGCATATTCGAAATCCTCTGATTTCCCCCCATCACTGCTGTATGGCCGCGTGTCTTTTCTGGGTATCAGAAACAACGGTGCGAAGCTCATTCCGAACCGCAATCATCCGATGGCCACATCCGCTTCTCAGCTTGCGTTCGTGAACGACATATGCTCGATCTACACGCAGTCGTCAATGTCCAAGATTCTGCTCGACACGGTGATCGAATTGTTGTTTCACGGCGAGTCGAGTGTGATTGCAAATGTGAAGAACAATGTGCATCCCAGTGGACACGCCAGTACGATGGCGGACGCTTGGATGAACTTCATGACCAACGCGGATGTGCGCTTGCAGAAGCCACGTGAGATTGGATCGGCTGTGACGCAAGCTGCCCAGGACTGTGGTGCTAGCAGTGGCATGCTGAGACGGATTGAGGTAGCCGTGGGAAGGTTTCTAGACGCTGCGAAAAATACACAGCCAGTGAAGCGCTCTCGTTCGTCGGGCGGGGTCGGCATCCTGCTGACGGTCACCCCTGAGGAAGGTTTGGCTGTCAAGATTGCGTTCACGCATCTGTGTGACGTTGGCAAGACCGCGAAAAACGTTCCCGCTGCGACGCGGAACCAGATTTTGGAGTCGCTTTGCAAGAACGAGGATGCCGTCCTGCCAGACTTTTTGGACTGGAACGATGTGTCTGTGGAGTGTGTGGAGGACAGCGCGAAGCTCTCCGAGGAGCAAGATCATCCGCTGAGGTTCCAAACGTTCATTTTCCGGAGCAAGAGCCACGAGAATTCCGAAGTTTACAGGCTGCATCATATTAATTCGGGAGATGTCCAAGGCGCGGTGCATTTTGCGGTGGTTGTACCTCACTTGCTGCGACAATTCGAGCCATCACACGTCCTGGTTTCGGGCGTTTGTGCAGGGTACCCGGACAACAAGAATGAAATTGGATTTGGAACTGTTGTTGCCGCTACGGATGTCTTCAGTGTGACGCGAGGCAAGGCTACCCATTCGGAGATGCAGTTTGACATTCTGAAAATTTCATTGAATTCCACTCCTGGTGCGAATCTCCAAGCACTGATTTCCAGCACGGTGAGTGTGTGGAATGCAAAGATTGCAGATCCGGTTTCTGGCTTGTCGGCGTTCATTGCTGACTCCTCATCTTTCAAGAAAATGCTCGATTCTGGCATGGATGCGGCTAAGATCAAGGCCAATGCATTGACGGGTTCCATAGGATGTGCACTGGACTTTGTCAAGGAAGATCTCAAGACCAAGGAGGACTGGGATGCACTCCGCAAAGATACGGCTTCCAGAAAGTTGCGTGCGATCGAGATGGAAGGTGTTGGCATCGCCGAGGCCATCGCCGGTGCGAACAAGAAGCCAGTCGTGTTGTTCCAAAAGTCTGTGATGGATTTCGCTGGGCCGCGATCCGATGCTGCAAAACCGTATGCGTCATTCATTAGTGCATTATTTGCCACGCAGTTCCTGTTCTGCAGCGTCCTTCCCGAATTGTATCGTTGAAGTCCAGTGTATAAATCGGAAATCGTTTTCCAATTGCGATTTTTTTCCTTTTCTTTTCGCGTCTGTTTTCCTATTTGTTTCAAATAAGCATTTGGATTCCGTCCGCAACCGCTCGCCAGTACATGAATCATTACTGATCATCATCGGGACAGACCCAACCCACGTGTTTTTTTAAAAAATTAATTGGGGCGAGCACCAATTCTTTCAACGCAGATTGCTTTATATCAAAGGGTCGTCGTTTCCTCTTGCTCTCCGCTTCCAACGAGAGGGGATCAACGAGTTCTTGGTTCTCGGTATCTTCGGGCATGGCCGGTTTTGCGTTTGCTGGGAAGATTCCTCTTTGGAGCCATGAGATGTTTTGTCTGTTTGAGGGGTCGATAGTAAAACACAACCAAACAGAAAAATAATACAAAGAAAAAGAAAGAAAAGAATGAAGAAATGGAAACATCGCGCCCCATAGTGTTAGATAATTAAAGAAACTTCCGGTATGATGTTGCTTGTTGAATAGCCAATGGTAAGACACAGAAACGCCTACATTATCCCCTGAACATGCATCTCGTTGCCGGGAACCGGATCGGCCCCAATACGCCTCACGGTGTTCTTCAGATAGATGTTCCGCGCTCTGTTCCAATCTCGATCAATCTGTGAGCCTCTTTCTCAGCGTGGCACGTTGTTCCTGAGAAGGGTGCATTTTGATTCTGACGGCCCTAGCAGCAGGCGCTTTCGTGTCCTCAGTTGCAGCGCGATTGATGCACCTGGAGCTACGAGATCGTGTCTTGGAAGTTCGCCTCTTGGCAGTGCGCTGAACGAATGATAGATGGCTACGCGTAAGCACGAATTCCCTGTGAAGCAAAAAACGTGCTAGTGACTGCCAGTATTGACCGTGTCTGTTTATGTACACTCCCCCGTATGCATGACAATGCCGTGTTATTATTATTCAACGGCCAACCGTCTAGGCCGTCGGAGAGACAGGTTTTCCGAACTGTAGTCATTCCCCTCCTCTTCCCCCTTCCGAGCCTTTGATGCCTCTCTATGCGGTGTTTTTATTTTGTGTTTTCGTTTTTGCGATATTTCTGAGAGAAAGACGATCCGAATTTTTTACGAAAAGAGGAGCTTGTTGTATTTTTTAATTTTCAGACGAGAAGAAGGGAATAGATTGGTCTCCTTTTTTGTCATGCAGCAGTCTCAGTCCACAAACCCAGGAGCCACGGCGGTCTCTTCCGAGGAAGCAGAAATCCGCGCAAAGCTGTACCAGCGTTTGGAAGCGTCAGGCGATCTGTATCGACTGCGCCAGCTTGTCGAGGAGCGACTACAGGCGACGGGCTGGGAAGATGAGCTCCGGAAGCGCTGCAAAGAAGCGATCCGGCAGAAGGGATTTGAGCACATCTCTCTCGATTCGCTTGTGGAGGATCTTACGCCAATGGCCCGAGCAACGGTGCCGCAGCAAGTACGCATGGAAGTCATGGAGCGCATTCGACAACTCGTTGACTCTTCCACAATTCCAAATGCAGCTGCTCTTCCGAACGCCCAGTCTTGATTCCTTCCCGCCTCTCTATTGTCTCTGTTATTTTGTACAGTTTCCCCCTCGTCCTGTGTGCATTTAAAAAAAAAATATGAATGACTCCCAAGGAGACTCCGCTCCTTTTTATTTGCACGCACAGACTTGCCAAATCCGCCGTGGAGCTCGCACGTTTTTAGGGCCTGCTTGCACGTACATGCTGCCGGTTTGGAAACTTTGATGGCTCACGCTGGGAGCACGATGATTCCATCCCATGCTTTCACCATGAAACACTTCTCTCTTTGCGAACTGCTAACTGGAGGGTGGGACTGCAGTCACTATCACGATCTGACACTCGCACGCACACGCACGCAGACGCACACACGCGTACATTTCGGCAAGCGGCTCCCATATCAAGCCTTTTTGAAAACATACCAGTAGAATTCTACTGGTTAACAAGAAGCCGCTGCGCTCATCCAGAGAATGGGCGCGAAAATTTGCTCTCACGACAAGGCATGTTCTGTGTCGCAGTCCGCTGCGAATCGAAAGCCGGCCGGTCGTCCGCCAAGCGCCGGATCCGATGAAACGCTACCACTCACACTATCTAGTCGGTCCACCGGAACCTCGATTGCAACAGACCACGGCCCCATGTATTTGAGGATTGATAATCACCCCGCAGGTCCTGGAGACTTGCGACGAGATCAGAATCTTCTCGCTCCTCCTCCTCCTTTGCATCATCATTTTTTCACTCATGGGTTCGACCCGACTAAACAAGGGAAGTATTCATGGAATTCCCAGCAATATCCAGTGCAAGGGTCGCGCAATCTGCCGGATTCGCAGGATTCGTCAGTGTTTTCTGCGCTGCAAGACGTCCCTCTCGGTGTCCAGCTCTCAAGACGAGGGGGATTCGCACCCTCGCTGTTGGATATTTACGCCAATCATGCTTCTACCGCGGACTCTGTCGATCCGAGTCTGGAGCGGCCCGCGCGTCATGATTTCGAGGGTACAAGCACTGCCTCGGAAACACCCCTTCTGCGGCGGTCTGGCTGGAGTGCCCCAGCAATGCCCGACGAGACGGAGTTTCTGTCGCTCAACGCCGGTTGGAGACGCTCTGCATTCGCGTCTGCGCTTGGGAGCATACAAATTCCGGAAAAGGATGTTATTTTCCCCGTTGGTCACGGCCCTTCCCGCCGAAGCTCAAGGGAGTATGACATTGATCCGACCGAGCCAGCCCATCTCTTCTCGATTTGCATTCGAAACCGATCCGTAGCCAGATTGGAAGTCAGCTTCATTTACATTTCCGATGAAAAACAGATTACAAAGTCGGAGGTCGTCGTTTCTGAGCTGACAAAAACATCTTTGGAAATTCTTTGCAGGAAGGTTTGTGAAGCAAGGTTTGACACTGGATTGGAATGCGTGTCGTTCGGCATTGCAGAGCATTTCCCGCAGCTCTCCTCTTCTGAAATGTTGAACATCGTGGTGGAGCCGGCACCGCAGAATCAAAGTTCATTTGTCATGAAGGCGTTTGTTTCTCCTCTTGATGGCCACACTTGATTGCCGTTTTTCTTCTGTCATTAATGAAGTCGAATGTATGATGAACAGCACAGGCCGGGTTTGTCTGGTTTTATTTTTGGATGTGGCATTCGCATTGCAGTCAGGTTTTTGTGCACACGGACTCATGATGAGTTAGCCGACAGCAGTCAGCCCCATGGACACAGCCCAAATCACGCCACCCTCTCCGTGAGCAGCCAAGTCGTGATGCCGTCATCGAACGAACTTGCACACTTGGCAAGCAAGCGGGCATTGACCTCCATCGTTCTGCACGCATAAACAAGCCACATCTCGTGTCATATATATATCTATATATATATCTATATCTATGTCTATATTTGCTGTCCACTCTGCTTTATATCCCAATCACCCAGAAAGGTTCAGACGGTCGCTTTATTTCATGCACACCAATCCACCGTCATTCCGATGCCCGTCATATCCCGCACGGCTGGATCGAGGAATTGGAATGGTGCGGGTAACCTTTCTCTGGAGAATGGTTTCAATCATGGTTGATCATGCTCAGTCCATGTTGCTACCCAGGCCTCCTGTCGCCATGGACGTGGAGTTCGCGACCCGCATACTCCTCACACAGCCATTTTGCAAGTCTGTGATGCATGTCCGTCGCCAGGTTGCGGATCTGCTGATGTATTCGCAGTCACGCGCCGCTTGTCGAGTGGGACTTGGTCCTCATCCCGCACGGCACCCGGCTGTGGACTGCGCAGAGAAAACTGACCCAGCCTGGTTCGCTGGATGCGCATGTCGTACACCGTCATCTCCGGTGGAGGAGGAGCAGCGGCTCGGCGTACCGAACAGCATCTTTCCCAAAGGAAGCATCCCGCGGATGCGTCTAGCGGCGGGCCCCGTTTCGCAAGGCTGCGGTGTAGATGTTATAAGTCTTGTGCACAGCTGAGGGGCGAAGAAAACACCCAAGGATACATGAGTAGCAGAAAAACATAAGAAGAAAAAACAAAAACACGGACAATGGTGTTTATAGATGGATTGCGAAAGAGCGATTCACAGAGGGGGGTTGTGAATTTTTTCTGGTGGGCCCGGGTGAAGTATGGCTATTTGATAAACAAAATGCAGGGTTCGAAGAGGCAGCAGATCTGCTCACACACTCATATGGCTGTTTGACCGTGTGCGTTTCACATTCTGTGGTGCACAGAAAGGGCACATCCCCCAAGTTCTGGTGCTGGACTGCGTAGGATCGTTCGCACTGCAAAAGCGCTTCTCCCGCTCGTCCACGTCTATCAAAAGGCTTCAACCGGGAATTTTGAGAAGTCTGCATTCCCCCCTTGTTAAAAAGCGCCTCCCCGGTTCTTTTGCAAGCTGGGCTTGGCAGATCTCGCTTTTGGCTTTGTTTTGCAGCGCTGTACTGCATTTGCATTACACCATTTCCAATTCACGGGATGAATGCGTTGCAGAAATGCCCAGGTTTGGAATGGATTCCGCGGAGTGTTTTGTGCCGCCGGTTCCCGCCGAGCGTGCTCGCTGTCCTTGCTTCACTGCTGGTCTTGGCCAGTTTGCGGATGTTCAGAGTCCAGGACGGGAGGCCTGTTTCGAGCTTTTCTGCAAAGGGTTGCCGTAATGCTTCGTTGATTGAGCATCACGTGCACGCTTTGCAAGCCAGTCAAGATCGACTAATTGCGCGCCTCAAGCGGATCAACGGACGGTTCTCGGGCATTGAGGACGTTGTGGAAAAGTCCATTCCAACAACCATGTTTGATTTGAACTACCGACAACGTTGGGCACCGCTTCCCGCCAACTTGGAAGAACTCCAGAAATTGCCGCGAGTTGCGATTGTCAACGCTGTGACACCGGTCTGGGCTGCGGGATATGAGCTCGAGCAGACCGCGATGAACTGCTACGCGGCATACCAGGGATATCCAAACTACGTAGAGACTGTTGCGTTGCAGCCCGACAGATTCATCTCTTCTGGACGACTGCGTGGCATGCAAAAGTACTTACCGTACTTTCAATGGGTACTGCACGCGTCAGCGGACATGACAGTCGTGAATCGCTCGAAGAGAATCGAATCATATCTCGACGACCGGTTCGATGTGATTCTTACGCGTCGAAATTTTTATCAGTTGCACAATTCTCGTCGGATGCTTGATGGAAAGTATGCTCACTATCCCCAGTTGAACACAGAGCTGTTGATGGTGAAGAACACCCAGGGAGGACGGACATTTGTGAACGAGTTTATGTCGCTCAGCGATGAGGGTCGGTATGGAATGGTTTGGGACATGGGGGAGCTGCACGAGGTGGTCATCAAATTGTTGTTTCCTGAGCACTATGAAGAATGTGCTCGTCCACATATTGAATTTCGACATGGCACGTACAAGCCAGATCCGTCGGGTGAGCACCCGCTCGACGACCTCACGCAACACATTCGGAAGTCCCCATGCGCAAGCTTGTTCACACGTTCGGAATGGAAGGACGGGCCAGTCAAAATCAAGATCTTGGACATGGGTGTCATGGTCCGCGACCATGAGCAAGGCTCGACGATCAAGTTGTTGCGTTGTTCGGATTTCTTTGTCCACACAAAGGGCGCCGTGAGCCACTTGACTGCGGATGAGGTTTACTGCCTGCCCCTTAAAGAGCATGGGGTTGCGCGTCCCGATCGATACTTGTCGGAGACGGAATCCGGAAAGTATGCAAGAGATCTGGGGTGTGTGTATGACGGTTGCACGGGAATCAACATACTTTGAGAGCGGGCAGAGGAAAAAATGAGCCACGACCGAATGCAAGGGTCTCCAACGAGGGAGGCAACGTACCTGGAATCAAGCGATTGGTTTGAAGTTGCGACAGAATATCAGAAACTCCAGCGATGGAGGGGCACACCGGAGAAAAGTGGTCGATTGAAGCACAGGCCAAACGTTAGAGACTCAAGGCAAGAGGGGAAGCACTGTCAGAGAGATCGCCCGCTGCTTGCTCATCAATGTCGCTGGAAAGACGAACTCCTCCGGTGAAACATTGGATTTTCCCCTGTGGCACAGAACATCATGCTTCCTCCACAAAGACTGCATTTCGGAAGAGGACGTCGCTATCGAGGATGGTGCCGAGATGGGCTGACCAAGCCGCGGATCTCGACCTGTCTCCTCTGCTCCAAGACGCAGCGCATCCAGTTTTGTTGCTAACCGATGACTCCGCAGCAGCAATGCGTTTTTGGAACCAGCACCATATAGACAACCATCTGCCGTTTTTCGATGGCGGTCATAAGATCACTTATGAGGGTTTGACAACGCCCTCCCGTTCAGGAAATCGGGCCATCCACTAGTGATGCGAAAGCGGCAGTTTTTTAACGGCTAGCGCGCTGACAAGGCACTTCGGCTGTTGGCTAGCGGCTCGCTAGCGGTATCAGTGAATAGATTTTACCGATTACGGCAGTTGAAAACCCCGCCCAACCACCTCTGGCGGATAGTGAGTCTGCGCAGTCTGGCGAACAAGTGCATAGTCTCGCGTTTTCTGTTTGTTTGTTTGTTTGTTCTGTGTCGGATTCGGTTTTCCTTTCCTTTTTTTATGTGTCTAAACATTTGCATTTTACGATGTATTCATCATCTGACATCATGTCCAATTGTCCACCGTTATTCTAGACGACGACGAGCTTGCCAAGTGTCAGGAATGCAGCAGGATTTTGACATCGCTGCTTGCGAAATGTGCCTTGCATCCTGACTCTGACAGAGGACCGGAGATACTGCGACGGATGATCATCTTTTCTTCTCGCTTGCTGATCATCTGTATCAAAACAGGTTCATGCGGAGTGTAGTACTCACCTTCGGAGCCCAAAAACTTGTCAATGGAATACATGCTCGATTTTTGCTGGGGCATGTTTCTGGTGTTTTCCGCAGACCCCAAACCAATGATCATCTTTCCTTTGTCCCCGTGTCTCAACATATTCAATGTGCGGAGGTAATTGTCTCATTTGGAAAGGGTGCCGTTGACGTTCTTGATTTGGAAGCGAATGCTTCTAGACATACTGGATCGCCCCCAATTGCCCACAAGGAACTTCAACCTTCTTCTTCTGCTGAAAAAGGAGGTGTTTCTGGCTCAAGCATTAATGGAAATAACATAGTCAGTAAGTTGAATGTTGGCATGTTTGCAAATGTGACGTATCAGATCGCTGGAGACAATCAACAAGACTTAGAATCGCCGCGTGTACAGTCTTCTAGCAAGAAGCCGGATGTACTTGCAAGTTTCAGCACTGGCGAACATTCAGGTTTTCGCAGTATCCCGATATTCTAGGACCAACACAGTTTGACCGTCGTCAACAGAATAGTAGTCCTGCCGCTAAAGACCATCTAAGTAGTATCACTGTATGTATTATCTATGGTATACCTCTGAGATTTGATTAATTCATCTGTCGTGCACTCCACTGATATGTCCACCTGTGTCCGCAACGACTGTGGGTCAGCTTCAGCATAAAGGCCGTAGATTTTCACCAGACAACGTTTTGTGGAAGTTGGAACCGACCTGTGAGCCAAACCGGAGATCCTGAATTTCTTGTTCTCATTTAAATGGAAGTGGTTATTGGAACATAAAGACAGATATTTTTTGAATGGCATCAATTGAAATCGTCGATTTCCGAGGCATCCTGCGGAAGAGATGGGCTAGCAGCCTTCTTGGCTGGTTCGCCATCCATTTCCTCGCGAGCCATCCGCTTTTTTGTGTCGGACAGTGCAGCATCCGGAATACAGCTCTCGTAATTACCTCGGATTAGCAACATGTTGTTAACGGTTCGTGGAGGAAGTCGTCGGCGCCTGTCAGAGATACACTGTCCAGAGACCGAAAAGACTCGACTTCCACTATCTTACTCTTTTTTGATATTCCAGCAAGTCTCTTGTTGCTTTGTTGCTGCGATTGAAAAATTCAATGAGCTTCTTTGCTCTGTCGACGATGTGCTGCAAAATTGGGTTGTCAAATGCTCCCTGGACTGCCAGCTGCAGTGTGTGAATGAAGCAGCGAGAGTGTGGCAGTCCTGCGTTGACTATTGCATTCACCTGAACATCGGCATTGTCTGAAGTCACCGAAACAACTTGCTCCTTTGTAATACCGTATTCTGACAAACACTGATCCAGCGAAGTGGTCAGAACATCAGTCGATTCCGATGAGGACATGCATTTAAGCAGCAGCGAAACCATTCGAAGCTTTTCATCAATGAAGTGTCCGGTCGCGGCAACGTAATGATGCCCACTCTTTGAGGGCCATCCATCAGTCGTGAGTGCCACTCCGAAAGCTCCAAGAAAGCGCGATTGAGTGGCCCCCTTGACTTGGGTCGCAAGGTGCGGAATCAATTTTTCTGTTAAAGTCTTTCGATCTGGAAATTTGAATTTGGGCTCCAGTTTCCTTACAAAATTCTGAAATCCCACGTCCTTGACGGGAGAAAGTGGTTGCAGGTCACGACAGACCAGAAATGCTAGGGCTTCGTTCAGTTCTCTTTGCCGAGTTGGGGGAAGTGGTTTCCAGATAGTATCGAGGTTTAAAGAACTTTCTGATTTCTGGTTCCCATCAAGAAAGTCGGAAACATGGCAATTTTCCAAATGATCTCGCAACTTCTCTGTGCTCGGCTTTGATAACGAATACTTTCTTGGAGCTTCTTGTAAGCGGAATACACACAAAGCACAATGCACGTCGTCCATTTCTTTTCCACGAAAGACCAATTCCTCATCGCTTGACGGAGTTACACCAAAAATCTCCACACAAACGACGCGCGGCCTGCAGTATCAACTGGGATCAACGGATACTTTGGGTGATAACGCACAACTGACAAGTCCCAGCTAAACGCCTCCGCTCGTCGCTGTTCAGGGGAACGAGACTTACACAACTTACTCGCTTCAGCCTTGACTTCACAAATGGTCGGCTTTGACATTGTGCCGTACTGTCAGTAATATAGCATGCGAATACACCACAAAAAAAAAACAATGTCCAAAAGAAAGCCTAAACAGAGTGAGCTGTGAAGGAGTCATTGGGCCGCAGTTGGCGCCAGCAAAGAGCGGGAAAACTACAGTCAGTTAGAATGTTTCCGGCAGGCGTCAGCGGAGACGAATTCCGCCGCTGCGTTCAATGACAGGTCTCCGCTGTCGTAGCACCGCTAGCGGACAAGCCGCTAGTCGCACCTCTACCCGTTTCACCTTTGAGGGCTGACCGATCAATCCATTCACAAAATCACAGCCAGAATTGATTTTTGTTGTATTTTGAGAAAGTGTCGATGAACATGGAGTCGTTGTCACTGGTCGACAATGACGCGCCTTTATCTTTGGAAGATTTGTGGAAGTTGCGTTGCTGGGCAAGAGCAGGGTTCCAAGATGGACCGGCTTCTTCTACGTCTTTGTGTATTCCACTTCTGGATGCCAACATCATTGATGCCCTTCGAGAAGCTCGCGAAAAATGCGTGGCTTTAATTGCCGTTGCACGCAACGACGATTCCTTCAACAGGAAGATGTTGTACTCGGAGCAATGTGAAATTTTTCTGTGCGTGTGGAACCTATTTTCCCGGGTGAAGCGAGATCACCGCCTTCACGTGCCCCCGCTTTTTCGTGGTCAAAAAGAGTTGGATAGTGTTATCCGCCGTGCTGTTGCAGACTGCACCATGCGAGAGCTTGGCATTTCTGCGCAAAACAGCGGGCATTTGATATTAGGCGGCGTGGAAGGAGCTGGAAAAACAACGCTTCTCAAGGCATTTGCTATTGCATCTGCAGTGCTTTTTGATATTTTGTTGCCAGTTTATTGGAGCTATGAAACGACAACCTTATCATCTCGCGATGGAGGAAATGAGACGGGCAGCATGCAGGATTCATTATCTCCGTTGAAACAGACGCTGCCTTTGCCAGCGGAACTCGTTGAAGAGATGCTTCGACCTGCTGACCAGCACCAGACTTCTCAGTCAACCGAGGTTGTTCAAGTTGATCATAAGAACCTGTCTCCGAAGGAAGCTGTTCAACGGCTCAATGAGCGCGGATTTCGATTATTTTTGCTGGTTGACGAGTTTCAACGCATCTATGCCAGGGACGCGTTAATTAATCACAGAAGGTTATTGGCGTCTCAGATGTGTGAGATTGCAAGGTCTCCAAATACTTACTGCATGCTTGCGGGCTCATCGGCGAATATGAGAAGATATGTTTTTCGATATCAAGGAGATGCAACTGATGAATGGCACGACTTTCCAAACTTTAACGGATCCCTTTACGTGTTTGTGGACGTTCCTGTTCTACGAACATTGGCTATTTTGAAAGAGTATGTTGTTACAAGGTATGGAAGCTGTTCATTTGCGGAAACTGATGACGATATCTCGCAGCTACTGTTTCATACCGGTGGTGTTGGCCGTTGGATTCACGACGCATGGAAGCGGGGAGAAACACGTATTTTTCCGGACAGGCGCGCGAAGCCACTAGAAACTTTCCAGCAAGACAAGGACTTTCGTTCTTTGGTCGCTCTTCTGGTCAGTTTCAATGAAGACGCTATTAAGAAGCATCGAGGCTTAGACACTCTGCCCGCTATCGGAATAGAATATAATAGTGTGATTGCGATGCTTGGTCCTATTTGTGACAACATAGTGGGTCAACTTCGGAGGTGGGCTGATCAAGGACTGATCTATCTGGAGGCGGACGACAGTGGTCCCAAATCTGTCCAATTGTTGGTCCCGAGAGACTGCTATCTGTATGTGGGTGGAGAACGGGCTGTCGAGGATCTCTTACTTTTTGCCATGTGTTCGCTTATGATCTGCCAAGATTACGAAATTAATGCTGGGAAGCCTTTAGAAAAGCTCATACGGCCTAGAATTCACGTGCATTTCCTGGTCCAACAAGTTGTCTACCGTCGTCGATCGCTGCGGTTTGTTCCAAACGCGGACGGGATAGCAGTGGCGCGTGTCAGTGCCGAACAGTCCGACCAGTGGGATGTTGCCGCGGATCTTGATTCTCTAAACCTTGAGCATCTGCGCTGGGAAGGAGAGACTGGATTAGACGGGATTGTTCTCGAGAAAACTGTGAACACCCGGAAGAACGTTCCACAATGGCACATTCATGGATGGCAATGCAAAGGAGGAAGGGCGACATTGCAGATTGGCGGAGGAGCCATAGAGACGTACGAAAACCATTACAAGACGTATTCATCAGTGTGCTCAATCAAGGACGATATGCTTGGTGGAATACTCGCCAAGGCCGAGGTTGGGTTTCTGCGGCTGGCAGATAAGCTGCAGCAAGCGTTTCCGAAAGCTGAGTTTTTATGTCGGTCATTGACAATCACAACCACGAAAGATGGCCACTTGGCTCAAGCTGCTCTGAATCGGATGAATGAAGTTTTCCCTCTTAATATTTCTCTTGCGAAGGTGGAAAGTCTGAAAGTCTCCCAATTGAAAAAAAACCAACCGGTTTCAGTGAGAATCTTGGATGGACTGCAATGGCTGAGTCCTTGCCTTCCCGAAAGCCTGCGGACCTACGCACAATCCGATGAATTTCTATTGTCCTCTCCTATTCATCGTATCATTGGAACCTCGACATCTGCCGGGCCGAAGAACAAAGGGAAATGCTCTGTGCAGTGATCTCTTGTGCGTGAAACGGAAAGTCTTTGTCCAGGATTTCATCAACTGGAATCCATGCTCATATCGACAATTCATCCTGAAAACAACTTCCCGCAGCAGCTCGTTTTCTTCTCAATGAGAATCTTGATCATGCGCTGCAACCACTGCAGATCTTCCGGCTTTTTTCGCCGTGCACATGAGAAAGGAGGCTGCAGTCTTTGAACGAACGGGTTTCTTGTCTGCTTCTGTTGCCTCAAGATCCCCGCCTGCAGATTCAGACGGGTCAGCATTTTCCTGGGCCGCGCCTTTTTTGGGATTTTGGCTTCCACATCCTCCGGCGCAAGCGATCTTTCAGAGTCATCGTCGTCGTCATCATCGATTGACTGATTATCGACTTTCCGATCTTTCTCAGGTAACCAAGCTGCTTCGGGCTGCGCCTCGTCTTCTTTCGTTTCTGCTGCACGCCATCATCGTTGGAGCCCGGTGATAGGAGCACCCGATTTACGAGAACGCTTAAGCTTCTGGGAGTTCTTATTATCCCCAATGTCCAACTCGTCGATGTGGGACAGATCGTTACGGGATTCCTTGAGGATCGCGTCCTTCGATGCGGAAACGCGCGACGGGGTTGTCTGGGAATTCATCAAAGATAAACTGAAAGTGGAACAGGAAGGAAAACAAGAGTGATAGTACCAGTGATAGTACCAGTGTCGATCGTCGACCGCTAGGTCGCTAGACTACGGTCGATTGACATAAAACATTTTGTCAATCAGTTATTATACTCCACCACACTCTTTTCACTCCGTCAACACTAGATGCATTGCAGTTGCATGGCGTGCAGCGTCTTTCCATCCCACTGCATAAGTAAACAATAAACACACACGTTCATTCATGCTGAATTGATTCATTCACGTACTGCAGCCCATCCAACCACTGTAGTGGACACCCGACGCAGACACACCGACTCCGTGCCGATCGGCACACAGAAATCGACCGACTGCTTGGCAGACTGCCATAGTCCAGGGTGCCGGTCGGTACATTCATTTTTCTGGCCCTCCTTCTCCTCTCGCATCTCACTCTCTCCCAACGACCATGAAAACCCGCGTCATGCGCTTGTCTTCTTCCACGTCTGCTGGCTTAGCATAAAATCACTTTATTCGCATCTCATTCTCCCTTCCTCTTTCATATTCCCAGAAACCATTAGCTCCCATACATTCCAGCCACAAATACAAATACGGAAAATGGTCCACAGCACTTTTTCTGAGATAATGCTGGGGACTGGTAGAGTCGCGGACGGCGAGCAATCTGGCAAAAGAAATTCTCTTGGGGACGACGCCGTTCAGGAGTTATATGTAAAATATTAATTAC
>VRVR01000053.1:0-206374 GCA_009859145.1 Andalucia godoyi
AGCTGACATGGTCGTATTATTTCGCTGCATTCTAGCGAACGGAACCATGATCAATGCATCGGCATCTGAAAATTCGGACTTGTATGCATCTCTTCGAGGTGGTGGAAGCATTGGTCGATTTATGCTCGTGCATGAAATGGTTTTGCTATTGCCCCCGAATCCTGTCGACAACGTCACTGTAATCTCTCTTTCAGCGAGATGGACCGATCCTAAACAGGGTAAGGCTTTCTTGCACATTTTTTCCAGCATCTGTCCTTATTTCCACAAGAACGTCACATTAACTGCGCATCTCCAGACTGGTCGAGAAGATCCGTTGCTTCGACTGAAAGGAACGAGCTTTCTTTCCCTTAATGAGACTCGCACCACTCTAGCACCTCTCCTGGATCATTTGTACCATTTGCCTGCAGGTGTTGTGGAAGACACTATCGAACTCCGTTCTCCCTTGGAGATTTCTGCTATTCTTTCAGAATGCGGTTCCCTCGAAAGTTGTATAGAAGCTGGGCATATGTTTCCTGGTGATGGATAGTCGGTGTATCGAGATGGAAGCAACGCCTGGTTCGGTCATAGCTCCTTCGTCGAGATGATCCGTCGCATGTGCAAAACTCAGTGCGATTTTCGTTCGACTGTCTTTGATTCAGACAACTGCAGCATCTTTGATCCGCCTGTTTGCGCACCATGCGACTCCCAAGCATCAGCCCCATCTTCATCCAGCAAAAAAGATCAGCTTGGCAAAGGGGCCATTGCTGGGATCGTCGTGTCTTCCATCGCGGTTGCGGTCGCCGCTGTGATTGCCGTCGTGCGTGTTGCCCGAAAAAGACGAAACAAACAGAATGGGCACGTGCAAATTGCTTGATTTGTATCGCAGCTTCGTCTTTATGGAATTCTTTCTGACGCTCGAATGAATGAGCGACTTCTTGTTTCAGCGTACCTAGCGACGCCGAATGTGTGTCGTTCATTAGGAGTGTCGTTGGAAGAACGGGGATTGCCAAATGATTTTCATCTACGGCTTTGCTCTGTTTTAAGTCAAGTCGATATAGATTGAGATGAAGGAGGTTCACTCAAATTTAGCGTTTCTGAAGGGATGCCATTGGTGGTGACGGAAACTGAAAAGAGACTGATAATGAACAGATTTTAATGACAACGTAATGTGCAAACAAGGATGCTGAACACGAATTCCATCTGATGAAAGAAAAAATTCGTCGTAGGGAATTCAGAAATGATGCTTATCTGCAACGCCCCAACTCGATTTTGACCCAACTCGAGTTCGCCCGATTTTACGCCTACATTATACACTGAACATGCATATCTACGAACAGACATGCATGGATCTCACCACAGCGCCCACACGTTTTGGACGTGTACTCCTCCGTCACGATGGCAACATGGCGCTCGCGATACTCGGTCGCCTTATGGAACAAACGCTGCAAAAACCAAACCAACGAATGATAGAATAAATGGCTACGGATGTTGCGTTAAAGAGTGTCGAAAATGCGGAGCCTGTGTCACCGGCTGAATTCTGGCCGAGCGTGCGTCAGCACGAATTCCCTGTGAAACAAAACGTGCCAGTGTCGGCCAGTATTGACCGTGTGTGTTTATGCATACTTCCGTATGCGTGACAATGACGTGCTATCATTAAACGGCAAGATTGAAAATAAGAAAACGAAAGTGGAAGATCCGGCAGAGCGACGTTTTTTTTTCCCCACCAGTTGTAGACGTAGCGCCAAGAAACTGCAAATCACTGTCACGAATCAGAAAAACATCGCAACTCGCAAAAAGTGCTAAATCTCTCGTTGCCCCGAGATTTCGACGTTGTGTTATTTTGCTGTTTCGAATTCCTCGATTCCTGTGAAATGAAATGAACGATCTCGAGGAAAAGTACCGAAAGACTTCCAGACTATGGACAGTGCTCCGAAACCACAGAATTGCTTGTTCTGCAGGTTTGATAGTAGTTGTATTCCTTTTTGGTTCGCTCCTCACACCCCGATCCCCCACTCCGCAGCCGCAAGTGGCCACAGTCAAGCGTAGTCAAAGTGGATCCTCGAGACCTTCTGTTCCAGTGCGCCTGCCCCCACAGAGGAAAATAACTCCAGAACAAGACGATGAGCCTGTAGAGTCGGAGGAAAATCAAGACCAAAAGCCGCAGGACGATGGTGCACGCCGAAAGCGAGAGGGAAAGTCTCCTGCCCCAGCGTCTCTTGTCAAGTCAAAGCCTGCGACAAAGTCCGCCGTTGTGGATACGATTTCCGAGGCTATTGAAAAGCCTGTGGATGAAAGCACTTTGAAAAAGGCTGCCGGAGCGTCGTCTTCTTCGACTGTGATGCGGCACCCGGTTCTTCAGCAGATCATTGACAAGGTAGATCCGATTGATTTTCTTCCTCCCATGACAGATGCCTTATTAGAAAAGCTCGAATACTGGAGACAAATCCAGCTTGCCGCGACCGGAAAGCCGTCCTCTGCAAAGTGGGACGGCAAGTTGGTTCGATGTTCGCCGTCGGCGCAGATGGGAAATCGGGTTCGTTTTACGCTGGCATGCTTCTTCTTTGCGCTTGTAACAGACCGTGCGCTTTCTGTGGAGTTTCTTTCTGGCTTCTACGCTTCTTTGGACGATCTGTTCGACTTACCAGCGCCTCTGGAGGCCACTGCGGTTGGCGCACCAGCAGCAGGGACCTGGGGTGGCACATTTCCAGGTTCCGAAGAAGATATCACCTGTTCGGACCTAAAGCAAAGATTCAAGGACGTTGGCTCTGTCCAGTTTTCGGGATCAGGTGCTTACTACTTTGCGCCCCACATCTGGCACAATCCTCATCACCATGATGAACTCCTCGCCCTGTTTCCGGATGAGCGTTTCATCGACAAGTTGACTTGGTGGCTGCTCCCTCCGAACAAACAGGTATGGCAAATTGTTCGAGACGTGTATGATGCGCACTTGTCTGATTCCACCTTCATAATCGGCCAGCAGATCCGATCCAACTGCCCGCCGGAACCGAAGACATTTATTTCAGACGCCGAATTTCAATCGCACCACGATTGCGCGGTGGAGATTACTCCAAAGGAGCACCGCAAAACTGCAAAGTGGTACGTTGCTGCGGATTCGGGAAATGCCATCAAAGACTCTATGGAAAAGCTGGAGTTCGACGGAGCGGTTTTCCGGTGGAAGCCCGATGAGTTTGTGCTGAGTGGTGATCCAACTGGAGTTCGCCAGGCCCTTGCCGACATTATGCTGCTTGCTGTTTCAGACGAAATGATCATGTCCACCTGGTCGAGCTACGGACAGATGGCTGCCACGTATCATTTGAAGCCGTCCTACTGGGTCTCCGACTACGGTTTCCCGCTAGGCAATGACTACGCTCTCCAAGAAGAAGTGCTCCCGCATTGCTACCGCCTCTTGACAACGGAGTATTCTGCACGCCAATACACGGAATTTGTAAGCCATGTCAGCTGCTTCACGAAAGATATGGCACCTTCCTGGTGGTTGTGATATCTTGCCATCTGCCGTAAAAATGTCCACCAAATCCCATGAAACGTTCGTAGTCCCGCTGCGAGGTATAAAAAGTCCGTCTGCGTGTGTAGCGGATAATTCCACTGGTCAAAAAACAACAGGCGACTCTTTTCTTGCCTCTTTCTTTCTATTCCGGCTGGGCAATGCTTGCACGATTGCTTCATGTTCGAAAGAAACACGCTCGTCCTTTCGCCCAACAGCTTCTTCTTCTGTTTTTTTTGTTTTTTTTTTTAATTTTAAATTTTAAATTTCTCCTTCTTCCTGTCACTCCCTATTTTTCCACTTTTTCTTCTTGTTTCTGTTGTTCCTCCACTTCTCCCGTTGACTGTGTTCTTGTCTTTCGATTGCAAGACGTCGTGTAGTTCTTCCCGGAATTAAAATGCTTTCTCGGTCTGCTATGCTCCACCGTGCTCCTGCGTTCACTCGATCATTTGCGAATGGAGGAGATGCGTTGAAGGCAAAACTCAAGGATGTGATCGTTCGTGAAGGAGAGAAGGTGAAGAAGATCCGAAAGGATTACGGAAACGTAATCATTGGTGATGTGACGATCGATATGGCATATGGTGGAATGCGTGGAATCAAGGGTCTCGTGTACGAGACGTCGCTTTTGGACTCCGAGGAGGGTATCCGTTTCCGTGGCCTGTCTATTCCAGAGTGCCAGGAACGGTTGCCCAAGTGGCACGACAAGGGAGAGGAGCCGCTTCCCGAAGGTCTCTTGTGGCTTTTGTTGACCGGTGAGGTTCCCACAAGCGAGCAGGTAAAGGGTATCACGCGCGAGTTTCACGAACGTGGCAATGTTCCGGAGCAGGTGGAGGCCATTATTCGCTCGTTTCCGAAGGATATGCACCCTATGACCCAGTTCTCCGCAGCCATTCTCTTGCTCCAACCACAGTCCAAGTTTGCAGCAGCGTATCGCGAGGGAGTGAACAAGTCCAAGTACTGGGAATATGCGTTTGACGACTCTCTTACTCTTCTTGCGCAGCTTCCACGCGTCGCAGCCCTCATTTACCGCAACGTTTTCAAGGACGGAAACATTACCGCGTCGTCGACACATCTGGACTGGTCTGGCAACTTCTCGCAGATGTTGGGCTTCAACGACCGCAAGTTCCATGAACTCATGCGTCTGTATCTGACGATCCATGCGGATCACGAAGGAGGCAATGTTTCTGCCCATGCCACACATCTCGTCGGCTCCGCTCTTTCAGATCCGTTCTTGTCTCTTTCCGGAGGTATGAATGGTTTGGCTGGGCCCCTCCACGGGCTTGCAAACCAGGAGGTGCTCCGTTTCTTGAAGAAGATTCAAGCACAGCTCCCTGGTCCGCAGTACACCAAGGAGGATCTTACGAAGACACTGTGGAACCATCTCAATGGGGGCCAGGTGATCCCTGGATATGGACACGCCGTACTGCGAAAGACCGACCCTCGCTACACGTGCCAACGCGAGTTTGCTCTCAAGCACATGCCCCACGACCCGAACTTCAAGCTGGTTTCGGATTTGTATGAAGTGACTCCCAAGGTTCTCACGGAACATGGAAAGACAAAGAACCCGTTCCCCAATGTAGATGCTCACTCGGGAGTCTTGCTGCAGCACTATGGCCTTGTGGAAGAAGATTATTATACTGTGTTGTTTGGAGTTTCGCGAGCAGTTGGCGTGCTCTCGCAGCTGGTCCTTTCTCGTGCGCTGGGTCTTCCGATCGAACGTCCGAAGTCGGTTACCACTGAATGGGTTGAGAAGTACATTGCCTCCAATAAGGACAAGCTCCGTGTTGCAAAAGGTGCCGCCGAGGAATAAGAGTGGCGTTTGTGTGTGTGTGTGCACGTGACGAAGGGAAAAGTAAAGACATTTTCTACGTGGTCGAAACACAAGATTTAATATTTTTCGCTGTTGGCGACCCCATCGCATTCCGCAAACGCATGCGTTCGGTATTGTCATTTAAACTTGCAAGCCTTTGATTATAAATAGAAATATATATATATATTTGTCATCCCCCCGGCCACTCACTTCTCCTCCACTCCCGGAAAACCCTATAAATCGCAACCATCTTGCGGACTATCGCCGACATCATCCTCCAAAAGGGGTTCACGAGTGACACTGGAAGGATTCATTGACCACTCCTTGGTAGCTACCGGAGCCGCAACTGCGCCCGCTCCTGTATCGGAAGCCAACAATCCTTGGTTGGCCTTGCTGTCGCCAGCGTTTATGCTTGAAAACACGCGCTTTGAGCCACGAAACGGATATCTCCCGCAGGTGACAAACCGCAAGACATCTCTCAGAATCACGTAATATCGGCCGTGCGAATACACCAGAAAGTTGAGGAAAAAATACGACGGGGTGAGCAGTACAAAAAGCCAATTGACCACAGGACTCGGGTCGGAGTCTGTGACGGCTTCGCGGAACGACAGGTATGTCGGAACTGTCCAGCAGACGACGAATGGAATGAGAAACGACAAGAATCGAATGTCGCGGGTGCGCATTTGTCTTCGTTGGAACAGTCGATCTGAATCTGTCAGATGTCCTTGAATGTTTCCAAACGATTTTCGCAGCCGCAGGGAAACGACAGCAAAGCAGATGCAGTCAATGATGACGACAATTACAAGCAAGATGCCATGGCACAAGGGCGCAACGGATATTCCATTTATGCGCCGAGCACCTTGGATTTCATTTAAGACTGCAGTCGGGATTAGAATCGAAATCGGAATTCCAAACGAGATGCCTTGTACCAGAATGCGGAACCACGATTTTCTCGACCACAATGACAGCACTTTCTTGTTAACGAGGGAATACGCCAACCAGGCAGTCAATATCCACGAGGCCCATTCAACCCACTCGTGGAAGATGGCGACGATTCCGAGAAACACGATTGCGCCGTCTGATGACGATTCGTCTGTCAGTCGAATAAAGACTTCGTGGGATGCGGCCATGAATGTAAAGGCTGACCAGCAAATCCCAGTGAAACTCATCGTCCCCAAGATGGCCTTTGAGAATAAACGCCCACCATTCCGGCTGTTCGGCGACTGGAGTGCCGCGACAGACACCATCATCAGCAACGGACCGACAAACGACAATACACACAGAAAGCAAATCACCCAAAGCTGGGCCATATTAAAGTCGTCAAACTCATTTTGAAAAGGCAGATCCGTCGAGCTCACCATGTCTCCAACAACGCACAGAGTTAATGTGGCAGCAGTGGCGGTTTGTCGTGCTGGTGGGGGGTGCTGGTGGTTGTAGAGTGAAGCAAAGTGAAGCAAAATCAACAAACCAACCAAGGCCTTGTATTGTGCTGTAGGCAGGACAAGTGCGCCGCAGTGGAGGAGGGTAAACGACAGACGGGGAAAAACGACTTGGCGAGAGACGGCGGACCGTTTTGTGCATCAGCACTGAACATCAAACAAATACGATTTTTTCTTACCGTAGTCAAGACTAAAAATTTCTTATTTTTCTTCGCTTTTTATTCTTTCTATTTTATTTTATTTTTCTTTCTGTTTGTTTGTGTTTTATAACCGAACCCTCAAGCAGCAGCTTTCATCAGAGAGACAAAACATCTCATGGCTCCAGAGAGGGATCTTCCCAACAAACTCAAATTGGCTATGCCCGGAGACAGCAAGAACCAAAAAACCCGTTGATCTCGCCGTCGACATTCCGTTTTCTCCAACGTTCATTTATTGAATGGTGAATCGACCGGGGAACATGCTGGTTGCGATGACCCTTTGATGCAGAGTTGGTACTCGCCTTAAATTGGATCCGCATTTTCCTTCTATTTCCCTCTTTTCTTCTCGATAAACAAAAAATCGAATTATATATTTACTTTTTATTGTTTTTACAGAAGATACGAAAATGGAAAGAAACCCTAGACAGAAAACAAAATTGGCTGCACCAAGCAACAAAACAAAACAAAAAAGTACGATAGCCCTAGCATGAGATGAAGAGGGTAGTTTTTTGCAAGCTTTTTTTGGGCTTTGACCAATGCTCGTTTTGCTTTCCTTTTTCTCTGGCTTCTTTTTCATTCTTCTTGTTTCTTCTTGTTTGATCTTTGTTCCAGAGGGGGAAAAAGAAGAAGAGAAAGAAAAGAAAAAAATTCACAAAAAATGCAGCGCCGCCTGTTGTCGACAGCGACTCTAGCTGAGCCTCTCTTTGGACTGCCTACTCTTTCGGCGTCTGCAGCATCTGCGTCGCTTTCTGCTGCTGCAGCGACGCCGAACGGAGTTTCGACGATTTTGGCCTCTGCGCCTTCGTCTGGCACGTCCACGGTCTCCATTGCTGTTCGTGGTGGCTCTCGTTTGTCAACCGTGTCTGCTGGTACGGCTGCCGTGTACCAGCGCGTTGCTTTGCAATCTGCCACGCCGTCGGCATCCGCGTTCCGTCGCTCCCGTGCTCTCGAGGCACTTGGAGCTACCGCATCTGTGACGACCACGCGTGAGGCAACCCTTGTTTCCGTTTCTGCACAGCCAGAGAACTTGCAGCCCGCATTCGATCTGGTGGCAGATGCACTCGTGAACTCGTCGTTGCGTGAGCATGAGGTTCGTGAAGTCCTCCACCAGCTGGTTGACACTGGAGATGCAGCCGATGCTCTTGCGGACCCCGTTGCCCGGACTCTCGAGGAGCTGAATGCAGCGGCTTTCCGCTATGGCGAACTTGGGCGATCGGTTTATCTTGCGCCAAACGCAGACGTTGTGTCCACTGCAGACGTCAAGGCGTTCCATGCGCAAACCGTTGGCGCCTCTGGCTCCAACACGGCCGTTGTAGCTGCCGGAGCCGTTCCATTTGAGACTGCCGAAGCGTTTGTCCAGGCCGTCTCGGCATCGGCGCTGGGCTCAACGCCCAAGACGGGCGCAAAGGTTGCGTTCGCACGGTCCCGGTACACCGGCGGAGAGACACGAGTTTCCGTTGGTGGCGCAGAATCGTATGGTGCTCTTGCGTTTGGATCCGCGTCCGTTTCAGAGTCTTCTGCTGCAGCAATCCAGGTGCTTGCGGCTGTCCTCGGAGGTGTTGACAAGCTTTCGCATGTTCGCGGACCCGTGGCATCACAATCGCTGGTGGGGCTCAAGCTCAAGAACAACGCTGCTGTGCGTGTTGCACGTGCGTTTGCAAGCATCTACTCGGATGCGCAGCTGCTTGGATTCTTCTTTGCTGCCCAAAATGGCGATGCTTTCCGTGGTGCGGTAAATTCCGCTGCCGAGAGCATCAAGCAAATTGCTTTGAACGCTGCCTTGCCCGCGGAAGCCATTGCACGTGCTCGCAATGCAGTGCTGGCCGCACAGGCTGATGCTCTTGGATCGGCCGCGGGCTTCTCGGCACAGACAGCTTTGGAGCTTGTGGGAGCATCACAAAAGGTCTCCGTAGAAGCCATCCGTAAGGTCTCCGCCGAAGATGTCGCACGAGTTGCCAAGGAACTTGCGGCGGCCAAGCCGACCGTTGTTGTCCTCGGTGAGATTTCATCTGCACCCTTTGCAGACGAAATTGCCCAAGCTCTCAAATTATAATTGCTATCCTTGCCCGTTTTTGGTTCTTCTTCTCCGTTCCTTCCCTTTTTTCTCATCCGCTTCCTGACCCCCACCCCCCTTTACTCTTTATCTGTTGTTGTTGTTGTTGTTTTAATTTCCCATTCCTCCCATTCCTCATGCTGTTGTCGAGTTTGTGTAAAACAACCAAATAGATTATTCTGCTTTTATCAATGGCTCTTTGCCTCTCTGTACAACGAAAAGACATATCTGTCGTCAACTCTCTTCTCTGTTTTCTCCCTTCCTTCCTTCCTCCTTTTTTGTCCACTCTAAGCCGAAAACGTAGACTCGGCAGACAGCGCGGCTCGAGCTTGTTCATCAAACCGAACTGCAGAAAATTTGCGGCCCTTTGCATCCGTTATTGTTTCGTATGTAGACAAGACACTGGTAATTTCCTGCAGAGTAGAGACCGGAACATTGAACTGCGCTTCAAGCGATTGCCAATCCACCACTGCACCTTGCTTTGTGGCGTACACTGTCTGCAACAGAGAGTCCAGCTGCTGGTGCGTTAGCCGACGCGCATGACCCGTGTCAGAACGCCGATTGTGAGAAGCAAGACCAGAGGGAGGAATCGGACGATCCATCTTGACTGACCGGCTGTGGATTGCGCCCGAAATTTGCTTCAATGCATCACGAAACTCTCCTTGTGCGGAATCTCGCTCTGGCATTATCGAGGTTGGAATCAACGGCGGCGCTGCATTTCGAGATGCTGCGGCAGGACGGATCCCTTCCGACACCGCACGTGTCGCCCTCTGACCCATACTGAGCTCGGCTCTTCGTTCTTATGCGTCGTCTTTCTTTTATTGCTGCTCCTCGAAATGCACCTCCACGGTTTCTGCTAGTCGAGGGATCGACCATTGAGAGAAGGGCCGAGTTCCTTCCCTTCTTTTTTCTTTCCTTCTTTTCTTTTGGCGTCAAATGATGCATGCGTTTTCCAAACGGACAGCAGCGACAATTTGTTTTACTTTAAAATAATCATTCTGATATAATATATTTTTATTATTATTATTATTATTATTTGGGAAGCACCTGCCTTTCGTGGTGGCGACACAGTCTGGGGTGTTGAAGGCAAGAACAGAGGGAGGTAGGGGATTGGGGAGGAAAATGGAAGATCTCGACACACCAGCGTTTGTCGTGAGACTGGAAGTGTGCCAGCGGAATTGTGAACGAATGCTCGAAACAGCACGGCAGAACGGAGTGAAGCTGCGACCGCATGTGAAGACTCACAAGACTGTGGAACTTGGGTTGCTGCAAGTCGGTGGTGACCGATCGCGAGGCATTGTGTGCTCGACGATCGCTGAATGCAAGCACTTTTTAAGCCACGGCTTCTTGGATGTGCTGTACGGAGTCCCCGTTTCCGAGGCGAAAGTCCGACGCATTGCCGAACTGCGACTCGCATTTCCCGATGCACAAATCCATTTCATGATTGACCACATCGATCATGTTCGTATGTGCGAGTCGCTTGTCTCGCAATCCAAAGTTGAGCATCTCCATCCTCTCCATCAGCATCATCATCATCAGCAGCAGCAGCAGCAGCAGCGTCCATTTTCAGTGTTTCTCAAGATTGACTGTGGATATCATCGTGCGGGTGTGGAACCGATGTCTGCCGAGGCTGCGGAGTTGATGAACGCAGTGGCGCTATCGAGCAATGCCATTACTTTGAAAGGACTGTATGTACATGGCGGCCACTCGTACGGAGCACGGAATGACAGTCAGATCCGGCAAGTTGCGGAGGCGGAACGAAATGCTCTGATCGAGTCTGCAAAGCTTCTGCAGTCTTTGGCACCAGGAAGGGACTGGACATCGCTGGATTTGTGCATGGGATCCACTCCAACATGCAACGTCTTTGGCTCGATGGACCAAATCACAGAGATACATCCTGGGAACTACGTCTTCTTCGACGCAATGCAGTGCGAAATCGGCTCGTGCAGACTCGACCAAGTCGCGTGCTTTGTCTTGTCGCGTGTCATCAGCAAGCATGTCTCAGATGGCAAGAAGAGGATCCTTGTTGACGCCGGTGCGCTTGCACTGTCCAAAGATCCCGGATGCTCTTCCAAGACGTCCCCACTGTATGGCGTCATTCTAGACCGCCCAGACTGGATGCTTGTGTCCATTTCTCAAGAAATGGGCATCATTTTGGTTCCGGATTCATGCGACCTGGACGCTATTCCAATCGGAATGCTTCTCAAAATCCTCCCACAGCATTCTTGCTTGTCGGCTGCGCTCTTTGACAAGTACGTCGTCACGGAAAATGACATGATTGTGGACACTATCCGACCCGCCCGCGGCTGGTGACAGGCGCCATTTCTGGAACATCACGCTGGCACTCACCTTAACGGTGCATTTTCTTGCGTTAAGTACTTTGCTTTAGGTACTGCTTGTGTGTTTGCAATCGCCTGTCTCCGTGAGTGGGCTGTTCGTAGAAGATGACGCTTCTGGAGAGAAGGTCTGCGGGAATCCGAAGAACCGATTTTTGTTCCGTGCAAGCAACTTTTGAACTGTTCTCATCGGGTTATATTTCGTTTTTCATCTTTTTGACAAAAATGCTAGAAACCTCAACGCAGGGTTTGCCCCCGTCATCCGATCTAGAACTGTGTCAAGTAAAGAAACACTTCCCTCTCTTTTCCCTCGGAGGCATGCTCGAAACTGCACGAACGATCCGAAAAAGAAGCGCGATGGTTCAAGCCAGGTGCTTCCGAAACGGGCCGCGAGCGGAAAAGCCGCACAGTGCATCCGCACTGCTCACCAACGACTCTACAACACCCAAGGTGAGAGAGACGATCGGTTTTGCAGGATCGATCGTCGTGCAACACTGCAATATCATACCAATTAGAACCAATTAGTATAATGCGTGTTTGGGTAAAAAAGGTGTGATTCCGATAGTTTTCTTGTTTTTCAGCATTCTTTTTTCTTTTTTCTTTTTTCTGTTTTCTTTTTTTTTTTTTGGTAGTTTTGAAATTCCGGTTTTCTCTCTGCGCTCATCGCTGTGCATTGTCTCTTGTATCTCTTCTTCAGGCTGCGGTTTCATTCTGTGTTGCTGAATGCTTTGCTTGCAGTCAAAAAATGAGTTTGGGTTATGAACAAGAGTTTGACAAGTCTTTTCTTCGGAACGATGCCGATCGGCAGCAGCGGCAGATCAAGAGCCTGTTTGAGCATATGCAGAAGTTTCTGACAGTTGCGTGTCTGCAGCCTTGTAAATCGGCCACCGTGAACGCATTTACGTTTGTGATCGCGGTCGCACTAGCCTTGATTTTAGTCGCGTGCGCAGTGGTGTCTTTCATGCGATACAGAACGTCGAATCTTCTGTCGGACTTGGTGAGTGGAATATGGTTCCTGGAGGGCGCCGTGTTCATCGTGATATTCCGTGTCATAAACCGGAAGCCGCAGTTCACATTTGACGCAAATGTCATCGATGACTTGTTTCCTGGTCGCGATCATCCTTTGTATCAGAAAGTGCTTGCAAGATGCAGTCGGATTCGCATCACCGTTCTCATCTCGGTGATCCTAGCGTATACCTTCTTGATTCTCAATATCGTCATCCCGACTGTTGCGGCCACTATTACTGCTGAGTCGGATGACGGAACGTCAATACAGCTGCTCCCGATGCCTCTGTTTTTCTTGGCACTGTATGGATGTACGTTTGTGCAGCCGTTTCAAGCAGCGTGGATCGTGTCATTCGCAAAAATTGTCCAGACAGTGATGCACACTCTGAAGAAGGAGATTGAAAGCGAGAATATAGGCCTCTCCACGGACGACGCGCTAGAGTACTTTGGCAAGATCCAGAGACATGTAGAGCAAGTGAATCGGGTCTTCCGTCTCTACTTTCTGTTCATGACGTTCTCTGGACATTTTCTCATCGCCGTGCTGCTGGCAGGACAGATCTTGTTTGATGCTCCTTGGGGCAATATTGGATGGATGATGAGTTTATTCTGGTGGTTCGGCTCCGCTTTTGTATTCATATTCTCCACCAGTTTCCACGCGTCCTCTGTTCACAGCATGAATCGCAGGATCTCCAAGGCCTTGTTGCGGAGCAGCAGAGCAGAATTCGGACGCAGGTCGATGGATGCTCAGAAGATCGGCATCTTTGTGCAAAGAGTTGATGCCGTTGATCCCATGGGCTTCACGGTGGGACCTTCGCAACTGTTCATCACTTCATCCATGATGGCCAAGATCGCCGTGCTCATGGTGACGTACTTTATTGCTATCTGGGAGTTGCAACGCTCTGGAAATTATAATTTTTCATCCAAGAACTAGAGCATGCGCCGCTCTATGGGGATGCGTCGGTTGTTTGATGAATATATTAGTTAATATAAATTTTGTTAAAAAGAAGAAGAAAAAAAGGAAGGAAGAGAAGAGAAGAAAATGTGAGATGCACGCACGCATGGAGGCTGATTCCCGCCTCGGATGCGTGTTCGGGTTTTGATGCGACTGGTCTGTGGCAGTAGACGGCTACACGATGCTTTCCACGTTGGAGACAGAAACCAGTCGCAAATCCCTGTTGATCATATTGACAATTGCATCGACAGGAATGTCATTTGCGTCGTCGCCGAAAGGCATCTCTATTTCCTTTCCGGCAGTCTCGATTCCGAGCAGACCAAACGCGACGATGGCCAATACCACCGGAGTATAGAGTTTGTACGTTGAGTACGCAAAAAAGTTGATGGAGATCAGAAACACGGTCAGGAGCTGCGAAATGTGTTTGGAATAGGCAGGTGGAATCTCTGTTGTCGAGATGCGCTCCATCCCTATCTGTGCATCTGTGAGAGTTCCCAGATGAAGGTCCAGCATGTGCATGCATCGTTCGGAAATCTTGCTATCCTTCGCCATTTTCCGGAAGGATGCGGCAACGAGTCTTCCTAAAGCAAAAGGAACGTTGTGAGCGTCCAAAAGGTACTTCGTGATGTTTCGATTTTCCATTCCTTCTGGCCTGAACTTCAGGATTCCACGCAGTCTGTCTCGGACCGCACCAGGATACGCAAGAAGATGCTGCAGCAGGTCTTCGCTGGGGCAGGGGTTCTCGGCAGCGATGATTCGAGCGATTCCAACCAACGACCCTCGCATCGCACCAAGCAGCTTCCGTCCTTCCCAGTACCTGTCATATGAGGCATTGGTCCGAAACACTAAAAGCAAGCCAAGCGGCAAGCCAAGAATGGAAAAGAGAGCCGTCGAGAGCTCAGCGTTTGTCTCTGTGAAATAAAATGAAAGTGTTATTCCCACAGAAATGACAATGTGTGTAATCCACGCAAACAAAATCGAAGGCCATACGGTCTGTTTCCCGAACAGATCCTGCAAAATACTCCTTCCTTCTGCGGACTGTGGTGCAGAGGTCGCAACAGGAATAAGTGGAGCAACTTTCCTTGGTGTTCCATAAAATGACATCTCTCTCTCTCTCTCTCTCTCTCTCTCTCTCTCTCTCTCTCTCTCTCTCTCTCTCTCTCTCTCTCTCTCTCTCTCTCTCTCTCTCTCTCTCTCTCTCTCTCTCTCTCTCTCTCTCTCTCTCTCTCTCTCTCTCTCTCTCTCTCTCTCTCTCTCTCTCTTTCTTTCTCTCTCTTTCTCTTTCTAAAAAACCAAAGATTAATTACTCTTATAAGCCCAACAATATTCGTTTGGAAATGCTGAAGGAACCGCGAAACATGCTTTTTTGGAAACTCGCGTTCGAATACAATGAACGGAATCCGCACACGGAATCCAATTTTCAAAAAATATTGATAGACAGCGTTTGTACTGTGAGAGTTTGCTGGGAAACCAAAATTCAAAGACCGCGTCAAAAACAGTCGTAAAATCAGTCAGCGGGTCGGCTTTTTTCCTTTTTCGGACGGGTTTTATTCCCGACTTTGCAGGTCCAACCGCGTGTTTTTCGCATGTTTGCTGATAGATTTTTCGACCGTGAACTCCTATTATTATGATTATTATGATTATTATGATTATTGTTATGATTATTATTAGTTCTCTGTCCCATTCTCCCGCCTCTCTTCCATTTCAAAGTTCGCTATCAACTCACCCGACCGAGTCTTGCGATTCCAAAGAACCTCAAAAAAGAAAAAGAAAAGAAAGAAAAAAGAGAAGGAATCGCACACAGGAGGGGTGGTTTCAAAGGGGAGAAAACACTCGATGATGCACAGTAGTTCACAAGGGGCGTCTTATTGCCCGAAGCCAAACCACACTCTGGCAAATGCACAAGGTATTCGGTTTTCCAAGCAGCGGATATTCTCGCTCATGATGTTCTTGTTGATTCTGGCGCCATTATGCGTTGTGTTGTGGTTGTCACTTCCTCTGTCGACGCCGCAGTCATCCTCCATGTCATTCCCGCTCTATTGCTTGTTTTTCTTCTTTTATATTTATCCGTCGATCGCAGTTGGCCACTTCATGCTGGGCACCCGGCTTCCCGTTGTCCGCATTCGCGACCAAGCTTGGTGGCATCTTGTCGGCTCCGTCCCGTCTTTCGTGCTGCTCGTCATTTTGCAAGGCTATCTTTCGGACTACTATCTGATCATTGTCAGCTTGGTTTCCGCAACATCGTTCATCATTCTCATTCCAACCGTCATTCTACACGCCTGGTACAGATTCCTTCATCCAAGTACCTACACGCTGCTGTCAAATGCACAAGGCAGCGAGGGGGGCTGGAAGTCCAAGACTCCGTTGACGTCGAGCGCAAACTTTTCAGACATTGGAGTGAAAACCTTGAACGAACCGCTGGTATCTGCAAAGGAATGGGATGATTCGGGAGCAAGTCTTGGGCAGAAGAGCATCAGCGGCGTGTGGCACCTGACTGCATTTCGAACACTTCTGCAATCTGCACCAACAATTCCCCTCACAAAGGCAGATCTCAAGGCAAAATCGATCTTTTGTGCCGCCTTGTACATGACTCTGATTTGTTGCTACGCTTGGTGCTGGATCTTTTCGTACTTGTTTGGACTGTATTTCAAATCAAGCACTCTAACTGATTCTGATACCAAGAGCTTTGAACTTCAGCTCTCCGGTGCTGCATTGTTTGCATTTCTGTTTTCGCTGAGCTTCGTTCCCTTTCGGGGGTTCCTTGGGTTTTTGGTTCGTAGGTCCTGCGGGGCAGCTTCCGTCATGGATGTCGACATGTGGACGGACGATGATTCCGCAGACGCCAAAGAGTTCTACTCGTCTGTGGGCGTCGAAGCTTGTGCCTCTTTTTTCTTGGAACTCATTTTTTTCGTCTTCTTCCGCAACCTCTTCTCGGACATACACACCATTCCCGTGTTTTTGGTGATGGAGTCCACAAAGTATGTTGTCGAAGATGTCACTCGATTCTTTCTTCCCCTGTCAGAGAAGTGGTATGTCTTTCGCTTGCGGTACTTGCGTACAATCCCGGTCATTGGGCGACTGTTTTTCAGCACGTCGGCGCGGTCATTTGAAGAAGAGGTTTTCAACAAGGCATTTTCGTACACAACCCATGTATTTGCGAGCATGTCTTCGGGAATATCATATATTGTCATGTTGATTGTTCTGCGATTCAACTATAATTCGCAGTTTTTTCCGTATGCGGAACTGTCGGAAAAGGACTTCTTAATGCTGTTGTCCTTTTACGGGATGAGTTTCGGGTTTATGCTCATCAACATGCTCGGCATGTCGTGGTACTTGTCCGCACGATACAATTTAGACCTGCTTTCGCTAGGATGGTTTCCCTTTGTGAAGAACCGCGTTGCAATGATTTGTCTAGTGTTTATGACACCTCACATCATGCAAGACGTCTATCTGTCCGCAATTACATACAAATAAAGCAGATTGCATGTCGCTGCTGCTGCTGCTGCGTCAGCACCTGGATTGCTGCTTTTTTTCGTTTTTTTTTTTTTTTTTTTGGTCCTCAGCGGTCGAGCGACAGCACATTTCGGGAAGCTAACAGCCGCAGAAACAGGTCTAAAAACCGCTGGCAGACTCCAGTTCCTGCCAAGAGCGGCTCAGAAGCACTGACGGTAATCTGCATCCCTTGTGGGAACGCGACAATGCAAACTCGAAGCAGCGGACCCCACGATCCATGCAGAACATCAAAATCGACCTCCGTGACAGAATTAGCAATGGCTGTCTTGCTCATCGCTGCATAATCAATGTAAATCAATTCACAATCGCACCAACGACCTTCTGGCCTGTCCGCCGCAATCTGACTATGAACGAGGTCCAGCGAGGTTGCTCTGGACAGCAACCCCAGAGTCTCGTGGTCTCTCGACCGGTTGCCCTCGATGTCCACAAGCGCTGCTTCAGCCAAAGCCCACAGAGCATCCTCTCCGACTGAATCCATTGTCGCAACGGATTGGAGATCTTGGCAATCAAATGGCACTATGTGATGCATGCTAAAATTCCCTAGCAATAGAGGCGATGATGCCGCAGAGTTTGGATTTGCAACGAATCGCTGCTGCACGAAAATGCGGTGTGACAGCGGCAATGCGACGGTGATGGGGCCTTTCACTTCAGGACCGAGGAAACAAGACAGGCACACCGCGCTGGTTGCCGCGAGCATCGACACAACCGAGCACCCGTGTTCGTCACACGCCTCTCGCATTCGCAGTGCCGACTTCGCGTCGATGGCGTTGCGGGTGACCGTTGAAGTGCCCGTTGCTGATCTTGAAGACTGGTTACGAGAAAGGTGTGGCGCAAGAGCCAAGGAAGTGACTGGTCTCGTGGAGCCAGAGAGATACGGGGTGGACTCCATGCCTGTCCATTCTGAGATTATGTTCCAAAGAGTAGGTCGAACATCGATCAGTCGTTCAAGAGGCAGAACAGACTTGTCTTCGAGTTCGAAGACCGTTTCGGGGTATGACTCTCCCATTGTGGTCATCAGAAATGCGTTGAGGAATTCAAATCCAGAAAACGCGTCTCCCAAAACGCGGTGGTAAGAAAGCAGAACAACCACGCGTGCAGGCGACATGAGCAACGAAATGCGAAACATGAACTCGCCACCCTTGGTTTTTTGGAGGCTCTCGAGATCTGCTCTTCGTCGTTGCTCAATGATTCCCTCGTCGACGCCATGTGGAGCGGAATCAGAAAACGACACAGCCTTGTTGAGAAGCATCGCATTTTGAGGAGATACGTGCCGAAGAACCATCGCTGGATCGCCGGGGTCAAACGACAAGCAAAACCGTCCAGCTTTCCGCAGCGTTGAGCCGACGCACGCCTTCATCGCTGCCAATGAGAACTTCGCCGTTTGAGACCGATGAAACTCGCTGTTCGGAATCACCAACCGTAAGCTGCATACAGGATTTGACTTCCCGGGAACGACGTGCAGAATGTCCAACACTCCGAGCGGCACCGGCTGGGAATCCATCGATGAGGATGAATGGCTCGCAAATGCACGGAGCCATGCCGCCACGACCGGAGCCTTCCCAAGCTTGTACGTCTGCAATACATAAATAAACAGCGTGATGATTACGAAACTCGACAGATACCACAGCCACATGGATACTCGCTATTACGGTAATACATACATACATATATACATATGTTATTTGTCGGTACTATGTCTCCTTTTATTCGCATTTCACATATGACATGAAAAGAGAGCGACCTCAAGTGGAGTCAAGTTCCGCACCTTTTTTGGGCATCAAAAAGGCAGACGGAAAAGTCCGAAAAGGCCGAATGGAGATCTTTTCTTGCTGCTGGCTGCGTTTTCGTGTTAGTACAGACATTATCAAAAGAAACGAGAGTCGCAAGACGAAAGATGTCGGCACCAAAGCTTCCGAATTTTGATTCGGATGACTCAGAAGATGGTTTGGATGTGGATGTGGATGTGGATGTGGATGCCGACGCCGACGCGGCTGATGTGCACAAACCGTTTGAAGCACTTGCTGTGCTTCATGCATTAAAGAATGATTTTGACCGCGGACTGCAAATCATTGACCCATCCGCGGCAGTGGCGTCTGCATCAGCGTCTGCAATGGATGGAACAGATTTTGCAGACGCCGATTTTGGAGTTACCGCAAATCAAAGGTTTCTTACGGAAACCGACTGGAATGCAGCTGCGGAAGATCGAAACCAGCTGCTGCTCGATGTCGAGCGGGACTTTGATATTTCTGTTCCACCGATCGAGAATGATGATCGACAAGACTCGGCTGGTGCTGCTCGCGCGACAGCCGCCGTAAAGGACGGAAATGCGTCGACCGCAGTGAGTACTGTGAATGGCGTCGGCAAGTCGCGAAGTGCTGTGAATCGACTGCTGGCCGCTGAGCTTATCGGTGCTTCGTCAGGGTCGGATAGAAAGAAGCAGCTTCGAAGCCAGTTGTATGGAGTCGACATGAAGGACGAGATTGCTGCGGAAAGAGCTGCGAAACGGGCTCGAAGAGGTGGAGGAAAGAAAAGAGGAAGAGGGAAACGGCAGCTCCCACCTGAGCTGCAGAACATGATGCGAGTCGCGAATAATCATGTAGCGTTTGGAGACAACTTGAAGGAGGCTGCAAAGCTGTGTCTGCAGGTTATTCAAAAGGCACCGGGATTTGCAGAGCCGTATCAAACACTGGCATCAATTTACGATCACGAAGGAAACCATCAGCGTTCATTCTCGCTGCTGTTCATGGCGGCACATCTGTCTCCAAAGTCATCCAATCTCTGGATAGACCTGGGGAACAGCCGAGTGTGCACAGCTTCGCAAAAGGCATATTGCATGTCGCAGCTTATGACACACTGTCGGGATGAGATCACGAAGGACGACGATCAGCTGGCGTTTGTTTATGCAACACGGGCTTGTGCGTACCGAGATTTGGGGCTGGTGTTTCGGTTTATTGCCGACGCAAAACGGGCGATTGAAAAGTACGCCTCTTTGGGAAGAGTGGAGGAGCTGCTGCTAATTGTGCAAGATGCTGTTCGCGTGGAGTGTGATCGTCAGAACTTTGCTGATGCCGCGAAACTCTTGGAGCATGTGCTCCAGCTGCTCAAAGTGGATTTTGACTGCGAACATCAGCCAGCATATTTGTGGACCATCATGAACTTCTACTGCGAATGCCTTGCCATGGACCATCGCTACGGCGACATTGTGGAGAAGATGGGACGGATCGGTGGAAGTTGCAAAGATGAGATCCCGCTGGAGCTCATTGTGCGATACGCAACTGCGTTCATCCATGCTGGAGAGGTCTCAAGTGCCGAGCGGGTTTTGCAGCAGTGGTTTTCTCGTAGCGCAAGTCCAGAGGAGTTCGGAGACTTGTACATTGATGTTGGAAACGCGTACTACGATCAAATTGAGTTTCGCCTTGCTCTCCATTATTATCGACGACTTGTGGATCCGCCTACCCGATTTATGGGGCCGTTTGTCTGGCTCCGGATTGCACACTGTCAGTCAAACCTGCATCTTATGGATGACGCCATCGAATCTTTTCGCATGGTACTGAATGATGTGCCGAATAATATGGAAGCCCGATTGGAATTGGCGCGGTTGCTGGAGAGCCAAGGTCGAAAAGACGAGCTTGTGTTTGTTCTCCGAGACGAGTCGGAGATGAATGCCGCCGAAATCATTAGGAGGTTGGAAGAAAAGGAGCGCTTGCTGAATCGCATGTCCATGACGGCTTCGACTGGAGCTTCCGGGAGTTTTGCCGCGCGATCTGCAACGACGTCGACTGTGCCCCAGGGTGCAGCAGATGTCGAACGCTTGAAGCAAGAGATTGATGTCGAGCTACGCTACTTGGCCCAAACGTCTTTGATGCTACTTGATAATCACAACATGGCAGCTTTCATGGAGGCTGCTGTGCCGCTGTTTCAGCGTGTTCTCTCTCTGCGGGACGAGGATTTTCAATCCAGTTCTCTCTTCTCGGAGTATCGACTTCATTCCCTGTCCACAAAGTCATCTCAACCGATGTCTGCTCCCGACAAAACACGGCGAAAAGCACCTGCGTGTGGAAAAAGGGCAAGCGAGAAGGATGCTGACGCCGACACGTTGGACGCACTTGACGGTGCGGATGACGACGAACCGGATGAACTGTCCGTTTCCACTGTTGATCCCGAAAAGCGAAATCTTGTTTTGTGGACGTGGAAGTCTGTTGTGAGTGCCGTTTCGGAAGAAGGGGCAGTCCGCATGGTAGCAGCACTGTGCCTTTCCTTGCGCGACGTGCGCTCGCTGGTATTTATCATGCAAGTGCTGCATCTCCAGTTGTTTCGATCCCACAGCTCCGAGTGCGAAATGTTCCGCATTTTGTACGTGCAGATTGCAATGGAGCGTGGTATCTATTTTCAGGCGTTTCTGCAAGCTCGTCAGCTAATGAGGGAGCGGCCGAGCGCCACGTCTGCTTGGAATCTGGTGGCCAAGACGATTCGCCATCTTCCTGAAGGCTTTTTGCGCCTTCACTACCGGTTTGCTGCGCGGCTTACCAGATGCGTGGAGCATGACCCGGTGCTCTCCATCAAGTCTGGCCGCGTCTGCCTGTCGGGGATCCGCGAAAGCCAAGCTCTTGACAGAGATCGGCTGTTCCTCTGCGCCCGGCTTGTTGTTATCAACCATGCGCACTCTGCGTTTCACCGGCATGCCCTTGGAGAGTATTACGCGTTGAGTCTGACGTATCCCGACGAGCCGCTTGTCCAGTTTTGTTTGGCAACTGCTCTGTTGTCCGTCAGCAGGAACAAGTCAGTTCCCTTCTGGAACCAGATGGCACTGTATGGCTTGGCATATCTGAATCGATCTGCTTCGCTTCGCGGCGCCAGCCACGCTGCAGAATCTCTGTACAATCGCGCAAGGTACTGCCAGGCGCTCGGGATGAATACGTGGGCAATGGAATTGTATTCCGAGATTCTCAATGCGCCCTCTGATTCTCCGACTCTTCCGGATGTTCAAAGAGTTCGGCGAGAATCTGCACATAATGTTGCTCTGATGTTCCGATCTGCTGGAAATGATGTGGCTGCTCGCGCGGTGGTCGAAAAACACTTGTCCTTTTAGCACTTCGTTATCTTGTCTGGGAGTTGTTGTTTTTTTGTTTTGTGTGTGTGCGTGTGTGTGTGTGTATGTATGTGTTTCCAAGTCGGCTTGGTCTTTTTTTCTTGTACAAATGGAGGAATGGAAGCATGTACAGTGTTCTTCTTGTTGTAGTTATTATTATTATCAATACTATTGCTATTGCTGACTGTTCCGTTTGAACAACAACAACAAACAAACAAACAACAGTGGCAACTAGGATGCAGAGAGGAAGCGGATGACGGAAATCAGCCGTCGAATTGTTTCGTCGCGTTCCTCTAGCTGGAGCTTCAACGACTCTACATTGTCTCCTCCATCTGCACTGTTCGACGATATTGCACCAAAGCTCGCGAACTTTGGGCCTGGTCCCGGACCTAGTCTCGGTCTTCCAATGGGGTCCTCGTCGGGCCCCGGCAAGAAGGCTGCGGTAGCTGGTGATTTTGAGACTGGGGCGGGCGACGGAGGCAGGGAGTCTCTGACGGATCGAAACCACTCGTTTTCATTTGCAAGAAATGCAAGTCCGTGATACCACGCCTGCCATGATTGAGGTGACGAAATCATGATTCTCACTACGGCATCTGCGCCCACATGCAGTTCAATGACGGAGTCTCGTGGGACAACATCCGTGACTTCGTCCAAGTAGATCACAGCGATGCACGGCTGGAACTTGTGATCGGAGAGCGACAGAGCTGAGCAGTCTCCGCTGACAGATGCAAATCGTTTGCTTGTGTGCCCATTCGCATCAATGATCCGTACGTACGATCCGCGCTGCATCGACTCTACATACGATCGCAATCGATGATACAGACGAAAACTCTGCGGCAGAGCTTCCAACAACTGCGAGTCTTCCTGCGACGCCGATGACACCGACATTCTACTGCGACGAGGGGGAGCGATGTTATTTCAATTCCTGTCCAGTCTGTTCATCCGCTCGACTCGTCAAGCTTTTGTGAATTGCCAGTTGCCAGTTTGACGGCAGATTGCAGAACAAAAGGCTACGCAATAATACTATTGGTTTTGTTGTTTTGTTTTTATTACAGCAGATGAATTGACTGACGCAGGATATTAGGAAGCCTTCTTGTCAATGATGCGAGCACCGCTTTCGGGGTCGGAGCCATCATGGACGACATGAACGTCGCGGACGATGAAGACATGGCACGGGGCATGGTGGACAAGATAGTCCGAGACCGATCCAATGACCATGCGCTTGACGGCGCCGAGTCCTCGTGAGCCGACTACGATCGTGTCGACATTGAACTCAATTGAGAGTTCTTCGAGCGCTTCTTTTGCGTGTCCCTGCTTCATAATCAGATCAATCGCAATGTCCTTGGAATCCACTCCAGACTGCAGATTGTCCAGAAGCACATCGCGGGCCTTCGCAAGCACGCTCTTTGCTCGATCGCGGTCCTCCTCCGTCGGCGGAGACACCTTGTCATGCGTAAGGAACATCCCGTCGGTGCCAGGATACGGACCCACGTACTCCACAGACACGTGAAGCGGAGACACATACGCAAGCCAGATCGCATCGCCAGAATGCAACAGCCGCGCAGCTTCCTTCACCGCATGCATCGAAAACCGACTGCCATCCACTCCAACAAGATACTTCATTTGCACCATCTTCCTTTTATATCCTCTCGGGGCCTTTTTTTTTCCTCTTCCTAGTCAAGCAAACACAAAAGAATAAAAGTGTTTCCAAAAGAGAAAATGCTGTTGGAAGAACGGAACCACTGGAAGCACCTTCGGAACCTTGATAAGAGAACGCTCGGCAACCCAGATTCCCTCCGCCTCGCAAAAATAGAGGGTACTCGAAGTCCTATATCATCAACTGATGCATCAGAGGAGAAACCAGAGGGTACAGCAGTTGGACGAACGGGCAGAGTCTTAGGGAAGGGGCAGCTCTGCTCTGCTTGCATACAACGTGCGGGCCGGGAAGGGTGCTGCCTTTTGTGCTTTCTTTTTGCATGCACATTTGAAGCGAATCGACTTCAAGAGTACTGGAAGGCGTGAACGGTGTCCAGTGGTGGCTTGAAGAACGTTCACGTGAAGTGGTGCTCGCGAGTCCATACAACACAAGATCCACACACCCCCTGCTTTCCTAACCTCCCCCTCGATTCCTTTCCCCCTCAAACGATGCAGCTTTTTCCCACAGCCGTTCCGCAGAATCCGTTGCTGTGTTTTCTCTTCTTCTTCTTCTCCTTATAATTCTCCTTCTTATCCTTCTCCTCTTCTTTGTTCTTATTCTCCTCATTCTTCTTCTGCGTGTCCTGTCATCTGCTTACAACTTCATATACGCAACGCCAAAAGAAAAAGGGAGGGAGAAAATACGTACACCCTGCCACCTTTGCTTTTATATATCCGGTTCGGTCCATTTGCACCCAATCCTTCATTGACTTTTTGTTATTTTATATTTCCTTTATTTATTATTTTTGCACAATCTGCGTTCAACAGATATCAGCATGTTCAAACTTCGCGGTCTGCTGTGCAATTCTGCGGTTTCGTCCGCAAGATTCTTTGCCTCTGCAAAGACAGACCCGACGTCTTTTTGTTTCCGATCCAACCTGATTCAGAAGTCTTTATTTGCCAGACGGTTTACAAGCGGTCTTTGGTTCGGAGAGGGACACACGGGCACCAGTGACAGTACAAGCGCAAGCGCAAGTGTCAGCAGCAGTTCGAGCAGCAACAGTAAGAATAAGCCCGTAGTGGAAGGACATATGCATCCAGCACAGACGTTTTCGCCAGACGTCACGCCCGAGGTGACATCGCCTCCTGAGCCTGTTCTTACATCCGTGGTCCACGAATCGTCAGATTATAAGCCCCACCATAGCGGCACCAACGTCAAAGAGGCTCGCATGGGAGCCATGTTCTCCGGGTCACCTCCGAACCCGGAGCACGAGGCGCTGGCAAAGTCTGCTCTTGCAGATCTGAGATCCTTGATTCAGAGCGGAAAACTCGCGGAAGCCAGCGAGCTGTATGAGCACCAGAGCGCCACCCTCGGATCTGATTTCTATTCGCCGGTTTTTGCCCCATGGGCTCTGGAGCTGTGCAAGGCGCATCTTGCTCAGGGGCAAGCCAGTCGTGTGATGAATGCGCAGAATGGCGGAACAAAGGACCTCATGCAGTTCTGGAAAGAAAGCTTTGACTTCGCCTGCGACGCGATTCTCATGCAGCTGGGGCATGACAGTGCGCAGTACAAGAAGCTGGAAGAAACCGAGTGGTTCTCTGCGTCGGAGCATCCGTTCCGAGACCTTTGCGTCTTGTGTGCACGGCCCGTTTCGCAACGTGTGGACACGGTTTCGCTGGCGCAAACCCGTATTTACGCAGCTCGATCGCTGTTTGGGATGGCGCACTATGGCGGACAATGGAAGTCTGCGGAATCGCTGTACGACTTGTCTGCGATGCTGTACAATGCGGCGCTGAGCAGCCTGCTCAAATCGGACACTGCCGAATACTCTGACGTGTTGGAATGTCGCAGAATGCTCGCGCTGTGCTATCGACGGCGCAAAATGTACGAATGGGCGTGGCTGGTGCTGGAAGACGGCCTTCGGGAATGCAAGCACGGTGATACCGCAATCCAGACTCTGTACTGGGCCGATATCGGCGCATTGTGCTTGAATGCCGGGCGGTTCAATGCCGGAGGAGAGGCGTTTGACAGAGCTCTCAAGACGAGATCGCGCTGTCCTCCCGAGCTGCAAACGCAGATCACGATTGGAATGGCACAGTGTCTTGGAGGCATGTCGAATGCTCGTGGAGCGATTGTCGCCTTCCAAGAAGCCATTGAAGCAGCTACGGAGGCATACGACGCTGGAAAACTCAGCTTGACGGAGTCCGCCGAGATCCACGCCACAGCCTTTGACTACGTCTCGCACTTTGACAAGGGATTCTTCAAGCCATCCGAGTTCCCCGAATTCGAAAGGATCCGCGACTCGATTGTTCAAGCCACTGCGCGCGTTCTCGATCAATGGGAACAAGCAAACGACATTCGCAGAGCTAAAAAGCAATTCGATGGAGAGGACGATTCCATTCTGACGGTTGGCGATGTTGACGTGCATCGGCTGCGCATTGGCGGGCGAAAGACGGCGTGGACGCAGGGCGACTATCTCAAAGATGTTCGCGAGGTCAAGAAGCCTGTAGGAGATGAAATTGCCCAAGCCGAGTTGGCCACAGGGAAAATCCAAGGCATCGACACGTTGATGTGAAGCTGTGTGACAACAGATCCGTGGTTTGCATCGCGGTTTCCCCGACATTCTCTTTGCTCAACTGTCTTCATGCGTGACCGCACGGTTCCATGCATGGACTATGCCTCTCCAACCATCGCCGCGATGCAGCAGTCACTGCATGTCGTAGACGAGCTCCTTTGGAGGGTGCGGAAATAACTGTCAAAATAATAATAATAAACAGAAATAATAATAAACAATAGTAATAATAATAACAGGCACAAAATAATTCACAGCCATATATCACCTACTCCAATCCGCCCTGCTCGTCCAGAGCAGCGTCCTTCAGTTCGCTTCACCGGAAATGTCTTCTCTCTCTCTCTCTCTGTGTGTGTGTGTGTGTGCGTTTCCGACTGACAGGCCGCAGAAGAATGCTGTGAAGGCTGGGTGTTTTTCCCTGGACTTGCATTTCCCTATTGGGATGTGGAAGTGGACCGGCAGAACATATGCAGGTTTTTTATAAATGTTGTCCATAACTTCAACTGAACGTGCATAGTCGCGTGCGTGTGTTGTTGTTGTTGTTGCATGGTGGAGAGACGCAAGTCCCCCCACCACAAAATTGCCTCCAGTCTCCCCATGTAGGATGACTCGGAGCACTCTTTGGATTTCTCGGTCTGTTTGTTTTTGGTTTTGTTTTCCCCCCTTTTTAAAAATAATAATTAATCGTTTCATTTCGAAGCACTACTGCACATACACACAATACACACCACGCAGCAAGCAAGCCACCACCACCATCAATGACGGACGTGAACGATAATTCAAAAATCGACCCGGTGCTGTCCAGCGCCACGGTTGCAGAGAAGTCAAAAATGCAGAGTGCAGGCAGCGGCGAGAGGAAGATGAAATTCTCGTGGGAGGACCTGTCGAAAGACGGGGAATTCAAGAGGACGCCTGCGCAGTTCAAAGGAAGAGTCTCCAAGGAAAAGTGGTTTGCAAGTACGGACCGCTACCACCTGTACCTCTCTCCCGCGTGTCCATGGTCCCATCGGACGATGCTTGCAAAGTCCATGCTGGGATTACCGGACGCAATGCTGTCTGTGGAGTGGGTTAGCCCGCATCTCGATTACACCAAGGGCTGGGAATTCTGTCGCGACCGTGGGGATTCTGTGAACAGTTTCAAGACTCTTCGAGAGATCTATGAACAGACGAAAGAAGGATACGACGGGAGAGTGACCGTTCCTGTGCTGTACGATAAGCAGGAACTGAAGGTCGTTTGCAACGAATCGACCGACATTGTCCGAATGTTGCCTGGCTTCAGAGAGAGGTTTATTCCATCCGAGCTGGAGCGGAAGATCCTCGAGGTCGAGGAATGGATGTACAATGACTTCAACAACGGAGTGTACAAGGCGGGCTTTGCGGGTCATCAGCATGCGTACGAAACGGCATGCAAGGCTGTTTTCCGCTCGCTGGACAAGATGGAACATATTCTCAGTACGCAGCGATGGCTGTGTTCGGATGAGGTGTTCACGGAGGCAGATCTGTTTGCGTTCCCCACCCTGTACCGCTTTGACGCGATTTACAATATCCATTTCAAATGCAGTGTTCGCAGAATCTGCGATTATCCGAATGTTTGGGACTACGCTCGAGCCATTTATCAGCTTCCTGGGGTTCGCGATACCTGCCAAATGGACCACTGCAAGATGCACTACTATACCTCCCATCGCGACATCAATCCAAAGGGAATCATCCCTCTGACACCGAACTCCGACTGGGAGGCACCATCTGCCCGTTTGACCAATTGGACCTTCAGCAAGGCATAGTTCGAAGAAGAACAAGAACAAGAACAAGAACAAATAATAATAATAATAACAATAAAACACAAGGGTAACCTTGCACAAAAAAAAATAAGGACTCGGTGTTTACAAAACCCATATGGCACTACTGCCAACAAAGGTAATAAAAATAAGAAAAATAAAAATAAAAACAATCATCTGCGATCTCAAGATTGGTATGGAGGCGGCCCACCGCCAGGATAAGCGGTCTTGTTTGCTTCCGCTGCCGGCACATATGCGACGCCAGACGCCGGTTGTGCAACATATGGTTCCATCGAATGCGCGGGAGGTGCGCTTGGTTGGTACGGCGACGGAGCAACGGGATAGCCTGGTGCCGGTTGCGCATATCCTGGCTGCGGCTGTGCGTACAGTGGCTGAGCATGCTGCTGCTGAGGCTGAGGCTGGTTGTAGACGGGATACGGTTGCGACACGGGCTGTGCTCCATACCCTGGATTGACAAATGCTCCCGCAATCGGCTGCCCAGGTTGTGCGAAAAGCGGAGACATTGGCTGCTGTGGTGCTTGATGGCCTGGTGGAAAATCAGAACCGCTGCTCATGAAATCCGAGTTGACAGGCGTCGGAGAACCAATGGACGGAGCAACGGGAGGAGCACCGGGTCTCATGGGATGCACATCTCGGAACTTCCTGAAAAACAGAATAGCGACAACGTCCAGGAGCGTCACGGCAAGGAAGAACCCCGTGGCCAGGGAAATCGTAATCAATCCTGCACCTGCGGCAATCCCCTTTGAGGAACCCGAGCTCGAGGTCGTGGGAGTGAGCTGTGTCACGTTCTGCTTTGAGGAGTACCGAAGAGTGGACGCAAGCGACAGAATCCCAGCGATGAATGCAAGCCCCAGATGCACCATCACAACCCGGATGATGCGCACGTATCGCAGATACTCAGCTTCCGAGTCCGGAAGTGCTCTGCAAAACATGCAAGAGGACACGACGACGACTGTCATGCAAATCGCAGCAACCAGTCCAAACGCAAATGCCGCAGCTGTCAACCCCGGAAGACCGTCCACTGCATCCTTGTACTTTTTGAACTCGGAACACCTCGAGAATCCCTGGCTGCAGATGGCGGACGTGAACGACGACCACGACTTTGACACCTTGTTCGTGCAGCCCGATCCACTGCCAACTTCCGATCCCGTGCAGACGTCGACAAACACATTTTTCAAAGATGCATAAAACACACCCTTTGCTGCTGCGCTCGGCCCAACCGTGAGCACCATGAGCTCCAGATATGACGGAGGAGGAGACACAGGCGCCGTCTTGAACGACGACTGTCCCGAAACAAGCCACATTGTGTCATAGGTTGTAGGAATTGCCGAGATTCCAGCCGTGATGATTCCGCCCAAAGTCAGCAGTACCACGAATATCGTGAATGGGATCAAGCATGACAGGTAACGCTGGCCCAGCGCGCCTGCTCTTGGCGGCGAATACGTGCGGCCGCCTCGTGAATGAGAAATGTGGGAGTGGTGGTGGTGGTGAGTCACATGGGAGTGGTGGTGGTGCGAATGAGACCGCCCCATTAATAAGTGCAATCAGTAAGAAGCTGCGTACTAAAACAACAGGAGGGGAGAGAAGAAAGAAGAAAGAAGAAAGGAGAAAGAAGGAGAAAGAAAGAGAAAGAAAGATATGAATTGGCTGCAATGCAGAAGAAGGCTGAAGAGCGTGCGCAGCCTGAGAAGAGAGGGTTTCGGAGACACGAGATTCGATGAGGTCTGCGCGACGAATCACAGCGGTGACGAGGGTTTTGCTCGTCTACGGCATTTTTGGGGCAAGCGCGCAAGGCATGCAAAAACTGCAACATTGCCAAAAGAAGACTGGAATCCCGCTACTACAGCCGACGGAGAAGCAAAAAAGAAAGACAAAACGAGCACATGCAGGATAAACCGAAAGATGATGAGGCATATACGGGCAGAAGAGCTAGACCGTATACATTTATTGCGAAATGATGAAACAATCTAAAGCGCACGCAAACAAAAAACACTGCCACGCGCCATGCGCATGCGTCTGTTATCTTAAGCAACTCCGTCGCACGATGCCCGATTCGTTTCGCCCCCATTTTGATCAGGAAATCCCTATAAACACGCCGCCGCGCTGCATTATGCATGTTGTTGGGTTGCAGCATTGATTATGGGTGATCAGCGATGATTATCCGTGGATTAGTGTACAGTGTATGGATATACATTTATTATGCATATATTTCATTTTAAAATTGGTGTATGGCGGACGGACGAGATTTGGGTATTTGGAATCACGAAAAGTCGTCTGTGATTTTGGTTTCCGTGTCAAAGATGCGGCGCTTGAGCATGTAGTATGGTCTGTTTTCCCATCCATCCAGCGGCCCGACTGCCGCATCCTTGCGCCGAACTGCATCTCGCCACAAGCTCCACACCAGCCACGCGCACTCCTCGATGTCGTCCGACACTGAACCGTCATCTGGAGAGAGCTGTAGCTCATAGTCGACGGGCTTCTGCCATGTCGTGACTGGATGCGTGCGAATGGCACTATATTGCAGAGAGTCCACCAAGGCAGCAGTTCCCGCCACAGACGACGACAGCCTCGTGAAACTTCCTGAACGGGAGCCCGAAGAGAAGGACGCGCCCCCACTTCCACTACCAGCACTCGCCCGGCCAGTCGGCGACTTCTTGTCTCCGTTTGTTGCAGAAGATGACGAAAACATGAAGCTTGCCCCTCGCAATCCATTTGGCTTTCCATCTACCCTGTAAACATCGATGCATACAAGATCGGCGAGCCGCAGGATTTTGTATCCTTTGCTTTCCACAAAGGTGTTCTGCTTTGGACTGAACGCGCACGAAGCCATGGACGACGATGTCAGGACAATCCGTCGCCTGTCCCTCGTTCCTTTGTGATTCGCCTTCACAAAGTGGGAGTAAACCCGCAGCGGCTGATTTCCAAGAGCAGCTGCAGATGCTTGGATCTGGCGAACATCCGCTTCGATTGGAACATAAAACCCCCGAAGCCCCTTTGCAATCGACTCTAGCATGCGCTCCGATGGATTTCCGTTGACGTTATTGATCCCCGAGTTCGCATAGTTGGCGGTGATCGACAGTCGGGACGCAATGGATGTAATGGAAGGCGAGCACGCATGAAACCACGACATTGAAGTAAGTAACGTCCGTCTTGATACAGTCGATGCGAGGCCGGTGTAGCAGACCAGTGCTGCCACAAAAATCAAGCCTACATTCGCCAACGACGATGCATCTGATGGATCGTGCACTTCAGGAACCGAGATCTGCACGCCGTCCTCCACAACCTCCACCATCACGAAGGTTTGCTTTGCTGCACCACCGTCCGCCCCATCCTCTCTATCCGCCGTCTCCGCCGTGCTCGCTGCTATCTCCTGCTTCTTGCCCTCGTGTTGCTCGCTGTTGCCAGCGAGCATCTTTGGCGGTTCCGAGCTCAACGCTTTGCGAGTTACGAACCGAACGCAAACCAGAAACTCGGAAAAGACCTGGGTTGGCGGCATAGACCCGTCGAGAGAGTCTCTTCTGGTCCTCAAGCTGTCCTTGATTTGCTCGGGAGAAGTCAGCAGTGCCGCCAGCACATCTGTCCGAAGCGCGGCTCTGCACGACTGAATGACCTTTTCAAGCAGCGAAACGGACACTTCTGGATCCGCAACGACGCAAATCTCGCTCGGCTGAAACACAAACAAATGCTGGATGAAAAGCGAGAGGTCTCTTGCCATTTCCGCGACTTGCGTCCTTACCCATCTTGACTGCACCAATGAATTTTTCAAAATCGACACAAAGGGGATGGGCTGCATGCGCACCGATGGCACATGAACAGTAAGGACGGCGGTATGGCAGTCAGCCCAGTCAACCGTCACCGGCTGCACACCATCCTCGAAAACTGTCGACGCAGTCAGCACAAAGTTCTCAAGAGTCCCTGCAGGTCGCGGGCTGAGCTCCAACACAAGCGAAACAAGTTCACAGTACTCGGAATCTGTCCATGCAGTAGCAAGAGCTTCCAGCGTCGGTCTCAAAAACGTCTCGGACTCGTGCGCAAGCCGGAGCTCAACATTCGCCTCGGATATGGAAAACGTGTCTGCCAGACGGCTTCGAATCGTACTTGCAAGTGCCATCGAAAGACGGAGTTTACGAAAGAAGCGTCGTCGTTTCTAAATTGCGAGTTCTCTTTCACTGAATGTAACCTCCTCCACACAAGGGAGCAATCGTCAAAAGAACCGACAACCCTCTTGTGCAAAACATTAGCAAAAAGGTCGGGCTTGTTTTCATTCTGTTTTTTACAGTCGTTTGAGAGCGCCAAAGAAAATAATCACGCCCCTGATTCTTAATGTATATAATAAATAATAAATAATAAATAATAAATAATAAATAATAAATAATAAAGAGGGGAATTGTAATTATTATCTATTGGAACCATTCGTTTCATTCATGATGATCTCATTGTACTTTTTGGATGGGTGGGCAACTGTTTGACTCAGAGACCAAACTCTCGGATGTAGTCTTGGGTGGTGATGATCTGAAATTGGCTGAGAAACACAGTCATTCTCTTGTTGAGCTCTGTGATGGAAACCGGTTCGGTCGTCTGGAGCGAAAAGTGGTCCGTGTGCTCATGAAGCAGCGTGAAATGCGCAGGTAGTGGCGTGCCTTCCACGAGCCGAAAGATGATCGGAGGTTTCTGAAACGTCTCGAGCGTTTCCTGGAAATTCCCACCTGGTGGTCGCAAACTCATTCCATTGGGCCGGACGAACTCTGTGGTGCTCGGTGGAATTGGATGCACCAGTCCGTCGTCCTGCAGCTTCACATCAAACGACGTCCGTCCAAGCTTCTGCTGCGCCGCAAAGTCACGCAGACGAACCGCTTTCCCGCTCTGCATCCGCAGCAACAGCTGAGGAACCACATTAAAGCGGCCAATGATGCTGCGCCCCATCTTCTCTCCTACTCACTACTGACCAGAGGCAGCAGCAACAGCAACAGCAATAACAATAACAATAACAATATCAGATAATTAATAATAATAATAATAATAATAATAATAAAGACGCAGTTGGTTTGCTATTGCTTTTGGTTTCATCCTCCTGTGTGCAGCTTGATGCTTGATGCTACAGTCGACCGGTTCAAAGTCTATTTTTGCAACTTCATTCGTCATGGTGGAAAACCGCAGTCGTGAGCACGCCGTAGATGGTGTAGTCAGTGGACACATCGTCGTGGAGGTGGTGATATACAATGGAAGAGAGTTCTGAAAGTGGAGTGTCGTATACGACGGGTAGTCAGCAACCGTCGCCGCCGCTGTCTGTAGAGACTGCCTTGGGGACGCTTGTGGCTTCGGAGCCGCCGAAGCTGAGCGTGACGGTTGTGCGGGACGAGGATCTCCACTCGATTGTGCTGCGGTCTGTGTTTGCACCGGACCCAACACCTGTACGCATCCGCAAGAACCTCCGAGACTTCCAGACGCTGCGTGCGCACCTGTCAGAGGAGTTCCGAGGCGTGTGTGTGCCGCCGCTGCCTGCAGGCCTTGCGTTCATGGCGCTGAATGTCGGTGGGTTTGGACTGGGCTCCATCTCGATCTCGGGGACTGCAGCGAGCATCTCGAACAGCTTCCGAGGACGCAGTGCGAGCAAAGGGGGCGGCGAGGATACCCTGTCTGTGAGCGCTACGCACCGGTTCCTGCTCCGGTTTGTACAGGTCTGTGCTGACCATCCGGTGCTTTCCAAGAGCCATACATTTCTGCGGTTCCTTGGAGACACGAGGCAGATCGTGGATGAACAGGCGAGAGCTATCCATCTGTACGACGTCCTGCCTTCTCCAACTCTTGTCGTCCAGCACGCTTCCGACAGCAGCACCACCACCAGTACCACTATCATTGGTGGTGCTGGAACACAGGGAAATGAAATGACGACGGACCGCTCACAACCGCAGAATTCGCAGCATGCTGTGACGGAAGAGACGGAGCATCCACACGCCAACTATGCGTCTGTGGTGGGAAGAGCACAGCCCATTTGGATGGAACATGTGATTCAGAGCGCATCGAGCGTTTGTGCAGTGCTGAAAAACTTGAAATCGGAAGTGTCGCACATTGCTCAGCACATCCGAGGACTGGATAAGTCGCTTGCATCGCTGCGTGGGGCACTGCGCAAAGCACACGAAACTTGTGATGCGTTGCCGCCCCAGCTGGACGACGTACTCGTGAGCACGGAGCAGTCGCTCGCAGTCGCCCTGAGACCCGATGCATCCGTGGACGAAGTGACTGCGGTGCTGTCGGAGCGCATTGATTTTGCAGACTCGTACGCTTCTGCATTCATTGAGATGGCACAGTCGCAATGGCTTGTCGTCTCCAAACAGCCAATGGCAAAGAGCAAGCACTGGGAAGGAAAGGTTGCAGAAGAGTGGACGGTCGTGAGTGATTGGATGACAAGAGAAATGACCGTCATTCTCACCGACATTCGAAGCCTTTCTCGTCGATGGTAGGATACGATGATTGCACTCTGCTTTTCTTGCGTCTCCCAGACCGCTGTTCGTTTGTTTGCTTGTTTGCCTATTGCTTCGTTTTTCGGATTTCTGGTTTCCTTAAATTCTTTTTTGTTTATATTATTGAATTGACGTGGTTTCATGATTTTGCGGTCGGAAAGTGGCCGAGGGGTCTCGCACCTGTAAAAACACGAATGCTTCGTATGTACACAAACAACAAATCATCGATTACGTGTGTGCACTTTCGATGTCAGCAGAGCGGTGGGGGAGACCTGTGATCTGCCGGCACCGAACTTGGAACAGGGACCAGGTGGAGGTGCGGTGGGTTTGACTGCACAACACAAGCAGATGGATGCTTCGCATGCGAACCGTGCGGAGAACAGCGACACTCTAGCAGCCTGCGGGCAGAGTCGGGATGGATGTGCAGGCGATGATGGTGCGTCACGAGAGCAAGAACTCGTTTTTCATTCAGCTGCGTGTTGAAAGCACTCTGGACAACGACTCGGCCGCCGACAAACCGAGAAACGCAAAACCGGCCGTTCTTGTCATAGCCCATCACGACGCGCCTGCCCACGCTTGATGCCGTCGGATGGTTGCATCCCAAACGGATGCATGCATGGAGCTGAGAATGCGGATGAAGCATCGCAGCTCTTTCGCGAGGCAAGCGCTCGAAAACTGAGCTTGTTCCTTGGGAGTACACGATGACAAGAGCGTCTCGTGAAGACACTGGAACAAGCACATCGCGCTTGGGCAAAATCACAGTGTCCCACACGCTCCTCCACTGGTCTACAATCCGCATGCGAACCGGAAATCGGGTAGTATTGCACACTAGCTGGCAATCACTTTCATACACTGGGGCAGGAGAATTCGGAAAGTACAGCATGGCTTCCGGGTCAATTTGACAAGTAGACGTCGTACTTTCGTGGTCTGTTGCGGGGGTCTCATTTCCCCTGCATGCATTGCCTGCCCGTTCTCGAGGAGTGAGCTTCCCGTGACAAGACTGCACAGGAATCGGCAACACCGAGAGTGGCGGAAGTCCGTCCACAAGGGCTGCGTCGTCGACGGACATTCGACGGCATCTCTTCCTTACCACATTACAACGAAGAAGCTCTACAATGGCCTGCGTATTCGCCGATTCATTTGCCTTTTCTTCCTCTGCAGCAACACCACTGTCCCTGCTGTTGCTGGTGCTGATGCTCATCTTTGATGAGTTTTCGTTCCATACATTGTGTCGTTCTCGCTCAGGAGACAAGAATGAATTCCGCTTACTCATACCCAGGAGAACAGCATTGGACTCGGACTTTCGCATACGGATGATAGTTGCTGGTCTTTCCGCCACCAACGGCGTCAACAGTCCGGACTCGGGGTGACACGCCACATCATGCCCGTTACCGTCACTGTTGCTTCTCTCTCGGTTGCCGTCCGAAGAGGCGGAGCCAGACAGTGCGCCGAGATTGGTGTCCATCGACCGTCGTGCATGCGGACTTTGCGGAGCCATGTCGCACACAGTGTCTGTATCTGTATCTGTATCCAGCAAGCCCACTGACAATTTCACAGACACAAACTCATCATGTTCATGTTGATGTTGATGATGATGGTGGTGGTGGTGGTGGTGGCGGTAGTGGTTGTTCTTGTTGTTAATGCTGCTGCTGCTGCTGTTGTTGCTGTCGTCGTCGTCGTCGTCGTCGTCACATCGGACGACTGGTGTTGTGGAAGGCGGAGGTGGGACTCCGTGCATGATCACCGACTGGCTGTACGCAGTTGGTCGAACAAGACAAGGATCCGAGGACTGATGAAGAAGAATGCTTGGTGGCCGTTGGTGGTAAATCGTCCGACGACTGCTCGTGCTGCCACGGACGCCAGGCGAGGCACCCTTTGGAGAATCCTCGCATCCCTCCGAGGTGGCATCCGAAATCATATCTTCCGTCACGCTGTTATGTCGCTTCAGCCAAGGCATCATCACACGATGGAGCCCGGGATCCACGATGTTGCTGTCGCTGCTGCTCACTTTTTTGGAAAATCCACAACCCATTTCAAAACCCAAGCACCACTGACCGATCCTTGTTTTCCTCCTTTTTAGAACAACAACAAAATAAAGAATTAAAAAAAGAACACGGAACAAGGAACAACAACCACAACAACAACAACAACAACAACAACAACAACAACAACAACAATTTTTTGTTTTTAAAAAGAAAACAAAACAACGCGTTCTTTTTCCTGCTTTTTCCCTGTTTTTTCCCTTTGAAAGTTTCAATTCAACCAAGAGTATAAATATATACTGCACTTGCAGAAATTGCGGGCGGAAAGAGGACACCTCTCAGCTTTCAGTGTGCCAGCAGATGGAAGTCGTCTGACGTTGTTGGTACTTGGCCAGTCAAGGCATGTTGCTTATCCCCCTTGTCCTTTTTCCTTGGCGAGAACATGGGTATGAGGAAACCTGGGAAAGCGCGTCGCAATGTGGTAGCGGTTAGAAATAGCATAGGCGACGCAAAGGCAAAAATAACAAAATGGTGAATGCGCAATAGCGGGAAACGAGGAAGCGGAGCACGAGAGAGATATTTTTGTCCGTCGGGGTTGCCTTTTTAGGACGGGAATTTCCGCTTCGTCGGCATTTTGTCCAAAGCCGGGAATACTCGAGTTGGCTCCATTTGGTTCAAGCATTGAATCCCCTGCTCTCTGAGATGCCAAACCCGAGTGAGTAGCGCTTCTTAAGCGATGCTGCGCGGATGCGTGCACGTTTCGGAAAAACTCGATTCTGAAATATCTGACATCACGAACTCGGAAACAACCAATACTACTACTACTGCTGCTGCTGCTACCACGACGTGTTGGCCCCTATGAGTTGCACTGATTTTGAAAAGATAAAGGCGCTGGCGAGCTGCAAGGGACTGACGGTGTCCTCGATGATTACTTATGTGATTCCGTCGTCCGTTAACGGCCTTTAGCCATGCGCTGTCCTTTGTTGCAAAGGAGCAGGCGACCGCGTACAATATCCGGGACCGGTTGAATCGCCGCAGCGTCGTCCGCGGTCTTACGGTCCTTCGTGAGCGCCTGCTCAAGCTGTCTTCCGAGGAAAAGAAGCGCAAAGCAGTCGAAGAGAAGGGGCTCGGGTGTCTTGTGGGTATTGAGGAACACGGAGACGAGATTGTGGAGTGCTTAGTACCCGTCGCGCCGTTTGACCGAGGCTGCTATTTTTGCAAATCCACGTTTGAAGTCGATGCAATGCTGTTCCACTTCGACGAGTCGCAGCACGCAAGTTGTGGCCTCGTCAAGATGGATGGCCACGAGTGCGTAGTGGGCCTGCTCACCGAAGGCCGGTTTGTGGTGCGAAAGACAGTGTGGGCAAACATTGCAAAACGACACAAGAAAGGCGGGCAAAGCAGCTTACGGTTCGCAAGACTTGCGGAAGAGTCTCGGCAAGCATACGTCCAAGAGTGCGTCGATGCAGTGCACGCAGCGCTCAAGCCCGACTACCCAATATTTGCATTCGGGAGCGAAGAACTGCTGTCGATGCTTTTGGCCAGCAAAGCATGTTTGGTCGAGCTGATCAGGAAACAGGCAGGTCCGTCGGTCCGCTCAGATAGTCCTTTTGGAGTCGCAAAGAGCACCGTCCAGGAGTGGATGGCAGCTTGGAAAGAACAGCACAAGGAGACCCCGGCCGTCGAACGATTCCAAGAGCTTGTGCACCGGCACCCAGACATGCTCGTATTTGGAGTCGCTGAAGCCCTCCAGCACGCCGTGGACTGTCGGTCGTTTATATGTACCACCCAGGTCTTCCATACCCTCAACGAAGACCCTGCAATCCAGGAAAAGTGTGTGGAAATACGCACAGAGTCTCCGCATTATGCGTGGATCCGCGCTTTTGGCATTGTAGGACTGCGATTCAGCGCCGCTCCAGCAAAGTTTGCCTAATTACCATCTCCTATTCCTCTACCATGTTTCCTTGTTCCTCCCCGCTCTCCCTAAATTAAAAGGTTCCTATTCTTTTTCTTCCAGGAAAGACAGACATCATGCTGAATTGACACTTTAGAAGCAGTTGCAGCCGACATTGTACATGAATCATCCATGGCCATCGCTGACTATGCATGATGACCGTACAACAAGCTTGCTCTTCAAAACCATTCCCCGACGTCTGAGAAAACTTCGGGGAAAAAGAGTGCGATCGGGGTCCTTTCCAGGCTCGAACCTTCAGTCCGAGACTGTGCACAGCGTCTTTCTTATTTGTCCCGGTGAGAGGCGTAACCGTGCCGAGTACCACGAGTACTGCATCAAATTGCGCCAAGAGCCATTCAATGAGATCGATGTTGTACATGTGGTGAGACCCTCTCGTTCAGACGCTTCTGATCGGTCGCATGACGAATTGAGCGGCATTGATCAACAGAAAGAGAAACGTTCGTAGGGCGTAGAATCGCTTGAGTCGCTGGAGACCACATAATTAGGTATAGGAGAATCGGTAATTACGCGGGGCTGCCGGATCTTTGGGGTTTTCAACAACCCTAGGTTGCAGGAAAGGGAAATGGTTCACTGTTTTGGAAGGCCCTAACCCTACCCATTCACCACATTTTCGAATTTTCCAATGGTCCCCACAGTTCCCAATCAGCCTTCCTGTTTCTTCCAATTGGGTTTTCTTCCTTTTGGTCCTTCTTCTTTTTTCCTTTCCTCTCTCTTTTTTTTTTTCTTTCTTGTGTGTGTCGCTGCGTTCATCCTTTTCTGCTTGAGAAATGACCGGATCCAAGGCCATTGTCGTAGACGCCCGTGCCCATCTTTTTGGAAGACTTGCATCAGTTGTTGCCAAGCAGCTGCTCCAGGGACAGCGTGTTGTCGTTGTCCGCTGCGAGGAACTCAACGTTTCGGGTTCTTTGTACCGCAACCACCTCAAGTATGCCGAGTGGAAGCGTAAGCGTTTCTCCACGAACCCTACTCGTGGTGCCTTCCACTACCGTGCACCGTCTCGTATGTTCTTCCGCGCTGTCCGCGGAATGATCCCGTACAAGACCGTCCGTGGCCAGGCTGCCCTTGAGCACCTGAAGGTGTTCGACGGAGTGCCTCCCCCATTCGACAAGGTCAAGCGCATGGTTGTCCCTGCAGCCCTCCGCGCAATGCGTCTTGCCCCGGGCCGTGAATTCACTCGCTTGGGCGATCTTTCCAAGATGTACGGCTGGAACGCACACGACGTTGTTGCACGTCTCGAGGAGAAGCGCAAGGCTCGCTCTCAGGCTTTCCACCTCCGCAAGAAGGCTCTTGTCAACATCCGTGCAAAGGCCCTCAAGACGGTCAGCAGCAACAAGGATATGCAAGCAAAGGTCATTGCACCTCTCGCTGCAGTCGGATACTAGACGCTTTTGATTTCTTTGTTACCTTCTTGTCATTTCTCTCTGTAAGCAGCCAATCCATTTTTTTTAAAAAGAAAAGAAAACCGAAAGTCAAGGTCAATTTCTTGTGCTTGTCTGTCTGTCTGCCATGAGCCAATCGTGTACGCAGTGTTGCGCTTTACCCATCCCATATGTTTTTATTCTGCTTAAAAACGGATACGACGTGTCCACGAATGACGAAATCGTACTGGTATCAGCTCTTTCCAGCTTCACGTTCAGACGACGCGTGCTTCTTGACGCACTCCTGGAAAGCCTGGATTGCGTCCTTGCAAGCTTCTTGCTTGTACGCATTATCTGCTAAACAAAACTGAATCGCACATGCCTTTGCTTGGCACGGCCCGTTGTCCGTAGACTCGGCCTCCCACTTTTCCCCCTTCTTGGACGCCGAGTTTCCCATGACACTCCCGCAGACACAGTTTTTCGTTCCTCGAGAACGAGAGCCGAGGACGATGAGCAGCAAAGCTCGCCGTTGAATAATAACACGTCATTGTCATGCATACAGAAAGAAAGTATGCATAGACACGGTCAATACTGGCCGACAGTAGCACGTTTGCTTCACAGGCATTCGTGCTTACGCACGCTCGGCCAAAATTCAGCCTGCGACACAGGCTCTGCATTTTCGACACTCTTTAACGCAGCATCCGTAGCCATCTATTCTATCATTCGTTGGTTTCACTTTTTTAATTCAAATATGGGCGTGAGTGCGCTGGGACGACGCATTCGCCTACGCCTACGCCGCCCGATGCAGGGCCTCCTAGGTCCCGCAGACCTCCTAAAAGACCACGTATCTCCAGTTGCATCAATCGCTGCAACTGAGGGCTCGAAAGCGCCTGCTGCTAGGGCCGTCAGAATCAAAATGCACCCTTCTCAAGAACAACGTGTCACGCTGAGAAAGTGGCTCACCGGTTGATCGAGATTGGGAACGGAGCGCGGAACATTTATCTGAAGAACGCCGTGAGGCGTGTTGGGGGCCTATCCCCTTCCCGACAACGGGGATGCAAGACTGAATATGCATGTCTATTCGTAGATATGCAGCATGTTCAGTGTATAATGTAGGCGTTTTTCAAAGACTCCCAAGCTGCGCGTGTCCCAGCGACCGTAATAAATTCGTGCTCCACGTTCCCGGACTGTAGTGCCCCGGGACCAGTGATTGGGTTGGAGCAAAGAACAATCGTATGTGGCGATAAATACAAAGAATAGGACATTCGAAGAGCGTGTGGAGAGGGGCGTATTGTACATACTTGTATGGTGTTTGTATGAGTGGAAGCGGGGACGAGCGCAGAGACGGGCGTGGAGGCAGAGGCGGCGTTCATCGGAAGGATCTATTGGGACGTTCCGACCGCGAGTACGAGACGGCGGAGCGCATCAATGCGTCGTACCGGACGGACAAGATTGAGCGGACAAAGAGCTCTACGGCCGGTGCTTCGTCCGCAGAGTTTTTTAAATATCGGAAGCAAAAGCAGACGGAGGCAGAGCGACTGGCGCGGCTTTCCAAGGCTGAGAAGGAAAGGGAGGCGGACGCGGCCTGGCTGGACCACGCAGTGTCGATTGCCGAGAAGGAGGAAAGGGCGACGCGCAAGCGAGCGGCGAAGAGAGCCAAGCGAAAACAGTGCAAACGAGCCCGGAGAAGCTCCACGGACCCGCACAACGACACCAGCAGCAGTCACAGTGACAGTGACAGTGGCAGTAGCAGTCGTAGTGACGACGCGCATCACAGCGATGATGACAGCGACGGCAAAACCAATCCATCCAACAGCTGTAACATTAAATAACCCTCTTTCGCTCCCTTCCTCGACTCTCCAGTCCTCAGTCCTTGAAATTCGAATTTCTCGTGTCTCGTCTTTTAATTTTTCCTTTTTGTGTTTCTCCAGCTGTTTTTGTCATTTTCCTTTTGTTGTAATTTATGTATATTTCCATATATATATATATATATATATATTTTATATTAATAATAATAATAATAATAACTTTTAATTGATTTTTTCTTCTTCTTTCTTTTTGGCTTATTTATTTATTGGTGCTCTTTTGCTGGAATGCGCCGTGTGATTTTCCGCAAGTTTCCGCAGTTTGCAGCGGTTCCTCTGTGCCATCTCTCGCTTTACGGTCATTCACAACAAGAAGGACAGCAACTGCGGGCGTTGGAAGCAGAAGAAGCAGGAGGAAGAGGGGAGAGAGAAGAAAGAGAAGGAGGAAGAGAGGTGCGGTCTGCAGACCGAGTTGCAATGGATGGAAATCGCGCTGTGAGACATTTGGACCCTTACGAGGCTTCTTTTGCACGGACCGCTGTTCTTGTCGCTTTTGGCGCGACTTGCAAGTTTGTGACGAACTTCTTGAATAAGACGCATATTCGCGGGATTGAGCACTTTACAAATGCCTATGCTGCACAAGGTCCGCTGTTGACTGTGTCGAATCACACGTCTGCGGTGGACGATCCGGCAGTTGTGCTGTCGCTTTTGAATGTGTCTGATCTTGCAGATTCAAAGCGGATGAGATGGACGCTCTGTGCGCACGATCGGTGCTTTTCGTCGGGCGTGAAGGCCCTGAACGAGTTTTTCCATGCGGCAAAGGTCATTCCTGTTGTGCGTGGGAAGGGGCTACGGCAGGACGGAATGGAATTCGCAAAACACAAGCTCGAGAATGGCGACTGGGTGCACATCTTCCCCGAAGGCACTCGCTCACGGGATGGATCGCTCGGTGCAATTCGGTCGGGCGTCGGTATGCTTGTGGCGGAAAGCAAGGTGCTGCCGACAGTCATCCCCATTTATCATGCTGGAATGGAAAATCTCCTTGGAGTCGGCGCAGTGCTGCCAAGTGTGTTGGAGCACGTGCACGTTGTGGTCGGCGAACCCATCCCGCTGGATGATTTATTCACGAATTCAGCGGCTTTGCAGGCGCAGAATCCCGAAACGAAGGGCGTGTCTTCGCTGTTTTTGAACAGCAAGGTTGACGGCGAGGTTCTGAAAGAGGAACTCTACCGGAAAGTAGCAGATCGCATCGGGGAAACGATGTGGAGGTTGCGACAGGTCACCTTGAAGTGGAGAGCTGAACAATTGGCCGAGATGGAAAGGCTCCCAAACTACGCGGAAACAATGGCAGACATGGGGATGTTCGAGAACCCCGTGTGGACTGCGACAAAATTCGTGGACGAGAAGCCGGACGAGAAGAAGTTCAGGCTGGCCAAGTTGATTCGGAATGTTTCCAGGAAAGACTTGCTCGCCGAAGCAGTCAACGACGAGGAGAAGAAATGGCTGGTGCGACATTGGACGGAATCCGACCGCTTGCGAAAAATCTGGAGGGAAAAGAAAGAGCGCATGCGCGATCGGCAACTCCTTTGGTATCAGCGTCTTCTTTCCAAGTGGCATTCAGTAATGCCAATGAAGAAGTCGTCGTAGGAACCCCAAACGCACCCCCCCTCCCGTGTAATATAAACGAAACAATGAAACGATGCCGGTAGACGGACGCGTCGACAATTTTTCTGCTTGTTTACCATTTGATTATTACGTGTTGTTGTTGTTTTTTTTAAATTAAAATTTAAATATAAAAACCTTGCAAATCAGAAAACACCTACCGCCAAGAACGTCATTCATCCGTTCCTACAGCTTGGACGCAGGGCCGTACTTGCGCGCAAACGAGCCTATCGCCCAGATGGGGAAAATGTTTCGGTAGTTCGAATAAGAGATCATGCAGTTGCGGTTGAAGACACCCGAGATGCGCTCCTGGGGGAAGTCGCCATTCGGCATCTGCCGTCTCATCAACAGTTCGACTCCCTTGCGCATGACGTTCATCCCCCCGTCAATCCGGTGGTAGTCAGCTTGCATGAGGGCAAGAAGCGCCCAGGAGGTGTTGAAGATCTGGGACCTCTCCGCCTGCGAATACTCCCACTTCACGCAGCTCATATACGTCTCGCCCCATCCGCCGTCCGGCAGCTGCTTTTCAACTAGATACTTGCACGCCTTCCGAATGTGGTCTGACGTGGCGTACGTCTCACCAGCGGCAATCAGCCCCCAGACACCAAACCAGGTTCCATACGTGAAGCACACCCCCCAAGATCCATACCAGCCACCATCCGGCCGCTGGATGGACTTGATGAACTTGACACCGTTCTCAATCGATTTGCTGATCTCACGGGTCTTGTGATCGGGATACTGGGCACGGAACGCACACAGTGCCTGGATGGATGCACTCGTGCACTCCACATAGGAATAGTCAATCATAATGTCCCCGTACACTTCCGAAGGGTTCAGCCACTCAAGAAGCCGAGATCCACGCGTGTTTTCATACGTTGCCCAACCACCATCAGTGTTTTGCAACGACAAGCTAACGTTGACAGCATCAAACAACCGCTCCTTCTCAATGCGCTTGATCGGCGTGCGCTCCGCATTCGGACATCGATCGGAAAGCACAATCGGACAATTTGCATGGATCTTCAGAACTGCCTTCAAGCCCTCGGAGGTGCAGTCCGAGATCGGCCAGCCGTGGTCGCGAGTCGAAAATGGCCATGCTCCTTTTGAAATGTGCCGATAGTACTTTTCCTTCTCGTCCACATCCTCCGGAACTTGCGAAAGCTCAATGTACGAATATGCCTTGCGAAGACAGTCAGGAATGACATCGGCACACTGCGCATCCACAATCGCCTGGACGGCAAATGCGGTATCCCAAAGCTGCGATCCGTTGTAGCCTTGCATTTTCATACCATCGTCCGACAACCACAGGTAGTCAAACAAACGGTCCACATGCTTCTTAAAATGCTCCGAATTTCCTTCCGCATACCAAACGGAAAGCATATTGATCGTCTTGTTCACCGGACCAATGTCGATGAAGCGAGTAGTCTCGTCTTCGTGCTTGATGTGGTCAAGCGTAAACGCCAATGCACGCTGTCGGATCGCCGACGAATGAATCTTCTCATAAATAGTCACGATGCCTTGGACAAATCGCAGAAACCGTGAGTTCGGGCGGTACATGTCGACCTTTGCGCACCGGGTAGGACAATTGTGCCAGTCAATGCTGCTGTACGGCCGAGTGTACAGTTCGGTTCGGAGCAGTTTGATCAACGGCGTCTGCTCGCAAGTGTACTTGCCGCCATAAATAAACGACATCGGGAGATACACGACTCGGCAGTGGCACCAAAACTTTGAGGGATGGAAAGGCAAGTATGACGGCAGGTACCACATCTCTGGGGGAAGCGGATCCAAGCCGACCCATTCGTAAACACCGAGCGTTGCAAGCCAGAACTTGCCCCAGGACGGAATATACTCTGCTCCGCCCAACTTGTGCAGCAACGCACGCGCCTTGACCATCCAATCCTCATCTGGTGCCGCCCCCAACAGCCGCGCCGCAACATAATTGAGCGAAGTTCCAAACACTGTCGAATGGCTTTCAATGTGCAGACCCCAGCCACCATCCGAGGCCTGCCGGTTCTTCAAATAGCGCAGCATTTCCCTCACATACGGCGCAGGCAGCTGCGTTTTCGTGATGTAGCACGTCATGACGAGTCCCGGCAACAGAAACATTGGTCCACCGTAATCGCCAGCCCAATGGCCATCCGCAGTTTGGATGGTCGCATAGAACTGCGCTGCCGCCCGAGCAGACTCTGCAGGTGTTGCAAACTCTGGTTTTGCATTCTCATACGTGCAGCTTGGATCATTGGACTTTTTCGTCAACAAATGCTCTTCAATCGTCCGGTTCAGCTTCAAGGCCTCTTCACGAGCGAGATACTTCCACACTTGCCGGCCCTCGTCAACCTCCAGCGTCCACAGCCCAGCTCCCTCCTCCGTAACTTGGTGCAACGGCGCAACGTCACGAGCCAGCGACATGCTCCCCCTCCTCACTCGGTCCAGCCAGCAAAACAAAAACAAGCAACGGATTCGAATATAAAAAGATGCAAAACGAAACGAAACGAAACGAAACGAAGCGAAACATAAGGAATAAATGACGCACTGACAACGCACTGACACTGACAACGCACTGACACCCGTCCAAAACGTATTTTTATTCACGGATTTAATGCTCCGTACTACAGTGGATGATTCCTGGCCAATCCCTCCGATGTGTGCAGCGTGTGGACTGCAGTTCTGACGTCTGCAGAGCCACGAATATTGAAAAAAAAAAATCCTCAAAAAAGCGTGAATGCAGCAGAATGACCGACCACCAACAAGAAAGGCCACGAGAGCATTTACCACTGCTGTGTTAAACACTGACATGCAAGCCAGGAAAACCGCGCAAGATATTTCCTGCTGTAGATACATGCAAACTGCCCCCTTCTCATTTAATCTACGACCGGTTGCCCAGTTATCCTGCATTATGGATTCGACGATGGAGGCGGATTCGCGAAAGATCGCTCATTTTTCGTCTATTCCGTTGTTTTCCGCCGTGTTTCTTCAGGCATTCATTATTTTGAGGCATACTACATAGATAGCTTCGTGTTTGTTTGTTTGTGATTTTTTAAAAGGAACCTTTCCCTACCCCATCTAAGCGAAGGTATGGACGCGGACGACTTGTTCTCGGCTTTTGAAGCTGCGCCCTCCCGGAAGCGTGAGCATGCTGAGATTGCAAATGCGGGGAATGCACTGAGTAATAGCAGTAGCAGTAGCAGTAGCAGTAGCAGTAGCAGTAACGATAACAGTAACGGTAGCAGTAGTGGGAGCGAGGATGTCGATGCGAAAAGGGCAAAAATAGAAGCCTCCGAGCCCCCCGCATCGTCGTTGGTGGCGTCGCTGCCGGCGGCACCTGCATTCATGGAGCCGTCTGCTGCAGTTCCCGAGGTGGAAAAGGTAGAAAGTTTGGCGGACAAGACGGAGACAGCGGCGAAGTCGAGCACTTCACCTCAGGACTCCATCTTGTTTGCAGTGTCTTCGCGGTCGTCGTGTACGCATGATATTGTGGTACCTGATGGGTATGTAGGGCCTGATCCGTTTGCGCAGGAGTCGCAGTCTGAAGCAGGGGCTGAGAGACGCCCGCCAGCAAAGACGTATCCTTTTACGCTGGATGCATTCCAATCGCGCTCCGTCACTGCTTTGGAAAAGGGCCATTCTGTGTTGGTTTCTGCGCATACGTCAGCTGGAAAGACGGCCGTTGCCGAATACGCAATTGCAATGGCTCTGAGAGACAAGCAGCGCGTGGTGTACACATCGCCGATCAAGGCCCTTTCGAATCAAAAGTACCGAGAACTGCAGGAAGAGTTTGGGGATGTGGGGCTGATGACAGGTGATGTTACGATCAACCCACACTCATCTTGCTTGGTAATGACCACTGAAATTCTGCGATCTATGCTGTACCGCGGCTCGGAAATCCTGAGAGAGGTAGCATGGGTTATTTTTGACGAGGTGCACTACATGAGAGATAAGGAACGCGGCGTCGTTTGGGAGGAGACAATGATTCTGCTGCCGGACACTGTCAAGTACGTTTTCCTGTCTGCAACGATTCCGAATGCCAAGGAGTTTGCACGATGGATAGCCGACATTCACAAGCAGGTTGTGGAAGTCGTGTACACGGATTATCGGCCGACTCCTTTGCAGCACTACATCTTCCCTACAGGCGGGGACGGTCTCTATCTCACGGTTGATGAATCAGGAAGGTTCAAAGAAACAAACTATCAAAAAGCCATGCAAGTATTGCAAAATGCACCGGGCCAAAAGGCTCGAGACGTCCGTGGTGCGTCTGCAGACGGAAACATGAACTCCAACATGAATTCATCCGGCTCTGTGAACCGAAGAAACACAAAGCAAACGGGATCGGATGTAAGACTGGTTGTGCAAATGCTGATGGAGCGAAAACTGCAGCCGGTCATCGTGTTTTCGTTTTCCAAACGAGAGTGCGAATCGTACGCGCTCGCACTTTCCAAACAAGACTTCAACACTCCGGAAGAAAAATCCTTGGTTCACCAAGTCTTCACAAATGCGCTTCAGGCGCTCTCCGAAGAAGATCGATCTTTGCCGCAGATTACGTACATGTATCCTTTGCTGAAGCGCGGCATTGGTATCCACCATTCGGGTCTTCTGCCCATCCTCAAGGAAATCGTCGAGCTCCTCTTCCAAGATGGACTGCTCAAGGTACTCTTCTCCACAGAAACGTTCTCTATGGGCCTGAACATGCCTGCCAGGACTGTCGTCTTCACGTCGATTCGCAAGTGGGACGGCGCGCAGTTCCGATGGATTTCATCGGGCGAGTACATCCAGATGAGTGGTCGAGCGGGTCGTCGTGGTTTGGACGACCGCGGCCTCGTCGTCCTTCTCGCCGACGAGCCGATGGAGGAGACAGTAATTAAGAACATGATGAGCGGAAAGGCGGACCCCTTAAATTCGCAGTTCCACTTGTCGTACAACATGTTGCTGAACCTGATGCGTGTCGAACACGTGACGCCCGAGTATCTCATGGTGCGCTCCTTTGGTCAGTTCCAAAGAAACGCAACCGTGCCGCAGATCACCCTCCAAATTGAAGCGACAACCCAGAAAATGGCGGCGCTCGAAAAAGACTTGGAGCATCTCAGCAAGGATATAGCACTGCCCCTCGCAGAGGATGTTTTGCCAGTTGCAGCGAACAAGACATTGGCGATCGCTGCAGCGGCCAAAGAGTACGTGAGCATTCGGTCGCGCATTTCGCAGTACCGATCCCTGATTCAGCAAGCATTCGCGAAGGGAGACGTGATTGGGAAGTTTTTGCATTTAGGCCGCATTGTTGCGCTTGATGATTCGCTGGCGTATGCGGTTGTTTTGAAATTCAATGCGAAAGAAGACAAGGTGGACGTCTTTGCACCGGTGCGATCCTTTGCGGAGCTTTTGGACGTGGAGCGGCTGGATCAGGCATCGCTCGGGGAGGCTCGCATCTTCGTGGTGCCTGTGAACAAGATCCACGCCGTGACTGCATTCAAGCTTCTTGTTCCTCCTGAGTTGAAGACCAAGGATTCCAGATCACTGTTGCTTGCCCGATTTGTGGAATCCGTTCGCAGATGCCGCTCGGGTTCGCTCGCAGGTTCGACTGCGCCGAAGTCAATGTACACTGATCAGAAGACGACCATGTCAAAGGATCAAGCACAAACATCACAGCCGCAGGGCTCTGTTGCGATTGGACAAGTCCCTCTGTTGGATGTCGAAAAGGACATGGGAATCAAGGACGAGCGCGTGTTGGTCTCGCTCGGCAAGCTTCGCGCGCTGGAATCAGATCTTCTGCAGAATCCTATCCACCAAATTCGCAATGCTGACCAGCAATCTCGTGTTGTGCAGCATGTCAGCGAAATGCTGAAACTCGAAGAAGAAGTCGCGATGCACAAGCGGGAGCTGAAGTCGAGCAACTCCATATTGATGCGCGATCAGCTCAAATCGATGAAGCGCGTGATGAAGCGCATGGACTTTGTGAAACTGGAGGAAGATGTGATTACGACGAAAGGACAAGTTGCCTGTGAAATCAACACGGGCGATGAATTGCTTCTTACCGAGCTCATCTTGACGGGCTTCTTCGTAAACAAGGATCCTGCAGTGGTTGCTGCACTGCTGTCGTGCTTTGTGTTTGACGAAAAATCGGGTGATGCTAAGAAACAACAAGCGCTGATGGACAGCCTCGACCCGGAGCTAAAGGATGCGTATGATCAAATTCTCGAAGTTGCCAAGCGGATTGCCAAGGTTTCGATCGAGTCTAAAGTCGAGCTCGACGAACAAGAGTATCTCGACACCCTCAGGGCCGGTATGATTCCCATCGTCCACTCCTGGGCGAAGGGTGTCAAGTTTGCAGAGATTTGCAAAATGACAGACATCTTTGAAGGGTCCATCATTCGCTGCCTGCGACGTCTCGAAGAGCTTCTTCGCCAGTGTGCAGTTGCATGCAAATGCATTGGCGACGAAGACCTTTCCAACAAGTTCTCCGACGCCGGAACCGCCATTCGCCGCGACATTGTGTTCGCAGCAAGTTTGTACCTCCAAGGATAATCATAAACACAGTGCAGAATATACAGTGCTCTTTATTTTTGTTTTTATCCTTTCTCTCTCCCTCTCTTTCCGTATCTCTTTTGTTGTTGTTGTTGTTGTTGTTGTTGACAGTAGTGGTGGTGGTGTTGCTTTTCCCACAACGCCCTGCACAGAAGATTGAATTGGATGAGAAGTGTCAGGCAAGGGAAGGTTGATAGACGTCATAAACATCGACGTGCGCGCCGGATTCAAACGAGTCATCCTTGAGCAGCTTCGCAAGCACTCCGACCGTCGTTCGAACGTGCAGTACTGCTCCCTGGTTCTTCATTCCCACAAACGCGGCATGAACATTCCGATCCATCGTTTCGGAATCCAGAATCTGCGACATCATGTCCGTATCAAGCGGCCCTGGAGCATAACTCAAGGTCTTCACATCAAACTGGATCGCGTCGTTCTTGGACCACGTCGATGCCTCGACAGCCACCGCTCGCATTGCCATGTCCCGCGCAGCCTTGACAGTCGAGTACATCCCAAACGACGAGGCCGGCTGCACAGCCAGCAACGTCGAGATGTTGGTGATGCGCACCTGGACTTCCACCTGGACTTGCTCTTGAATCTGGATCAAGTTCAGCGACGACGACGGGGAGTCACACGACTCGTCGGGAACGACTGGGTCGACAGTCCTTGTTGAAAACCGAGTTCGGATATAGTGAAGCAGATGCGATGTAATTACCATTGGCGAAGTGACGTTAAGGAGCACATGGGTGTTCCAATCTTGCACACTGTACGTATCAAAAGGCGCCAAAACACCAACGGACCCCGCGTTCAGCACCAGATCAAACCGCATACGGTGCTCGTGACGATAGTGGCGTTCCTGTTGTTGTTGCTGTTGTTGTTGTTGTTGTTGTTCTTGTTGCTGTGGTGGTGGTGGTGGTGGTGGATGATCATGGGTGGTCGAGCTGTCGGCGACCCATGCATCCAGCACACGATCGATGGAATGCAGGCCTCGTTCGACCGACGCAAGATCGGTGAGATCCAGTGACACGTAGGACTGGCGAGACGACAGCGGACCGACAGACGACTCGGGAAGCAAGGACCGCGAGATCAGCAGCGTCCGGTCCCATCCGAGCTCTCCTGGAAGCACACGCACCAGTTCTGCTCCAAGTCCACGTGAGCAGCCAAGCACAATTCCAATTCTCATTCCTCGTTTGTCTCCTCCGCACAAAAAACCCCTGCCAATCGATTCCACGCTCCAAGTTCCCAACACCTCGGCGCGCACTTTGCCTGCTCTGGAGAATCAATTCAAGCAAAACAACGCTTAATGGGAACCACTTGTGCTTGGCAACGCTGTCGTTTTTTGTCTGCTTCCAGTTTCTACAACAGAGAAAGTGTTTTGTCTTTTTGCTCGTTCAAACGCAGGGGATGATTGCATCGCGTCTGGGGGTAGGATGTCTGTGGCACGTATGGTGGCAATAAAATGGGAGGCACTGGATTTACTTCACCATGACGGATTAGAATACGCAAGTAAAATAGGTCGTGCGGAAGTAGGGAAGGACGGAAGGACGAGAGGAAGGGCACTGAACAACCGACAGTGAAAAAGGGTTGTTATAGGAAGTAGTCTGGCGTTTTGCGCGTGGACGGCTCTCCTCTTCCCGGAGCGCTTTCGAACTGCAAGAATTGGAAGTTCATGCAATCGTCGCACTCCATGATGCATGCCATGTTTCCGCACCGATAGCAGTAGTTTGGCGCAGAGAAGATGGTGACGACATGATCGTGGTGGGTTCTCTGGAAGCCCTCCATGACGAGCTGATGAGCTCTCGCGATCATTCGAAGGCCGTTCCTGTGGTTGAACTGTCTACTGACGTCTTCTCCAAAGGTGTAGCCTGCGCCTCTGGGGCTGGCTGCCCACCCGGGCCGCTCGTCCGGGTCGCTCCACAGCAAGTCGCACATTGGACCTTCATGCGGCACCTCCTGTGCGCGATCGAGCTGGCGCACATCGTCGAGCGCAAGCAGAGCCGGCGAGAGTCCTCCATGCAAGCAGAACACATCCGAGTCGATGATCGCCGTCAATGGCAAATAGTCAAACAGATCCGTAAACATCTTCCACACGTTCGGCGACCCGTACTTGCGCACGCACTCGTCGAAGAACCCATAGACCTGCGTGATCTGCCGCGACTCGTGGTTTCCACGCAGGATCGTCACCCGCTCGCGAAACCGCAGCTTCATCGCCACGAGCAGTGACACCGTCTCCACCGAATGGTATCCGCGGTCCACATAGTCGCCCATAAACAGCAGGTTTACATCAGGGGGTTTCCCACCCACCCGGAACAGCTCAAGCAGGTCGTAAAACTGCCCATGCACATCTCCACACACCGTCACAGGTGATCGCACCGGCTGCACATTCGACTCACTCAGCAGCACCTCCTTCGCCTTCTCACACAGCCGCTTGATCGCATCCTCGGGAAGTATCTTGCACTCCAGCAGCGTCGAGATCCACACATCCAACTCGCTATTCGACACCATCCCCCCACCTTGATCTCGATCTCGATCTCTCTCTGTGTGTGTATGTGTGTGTGTGTGTGTGTGTGTGTGTGTACGTGTATACACCTTGTGTGGCAAAAGGCAAGATAAAAGAGAGGGGAAAATAGCCGATCGAGGTGGGATTGCAACACAAATGATAATAATACCCAACACACATACCGTACGTGACACAATGCACTACGGTAGGAAGGAAACAGATGTGAGACTAGGATGTGAGACTAGATGGAGATAGTCGTTAAAACAGCTCCCGTTATTTTAAATTCTTTTATTGCTCGTGTGTGCGACGTGCATCCTCTTTGCGAGCCCGTAACTCGTTATTTTTGATTCTCAGTTTCTTGTTTGTTTTTTGAAAATTATCTTTTGAAAGGTGGAGGGAGAGAGAATGGCATCGAGTGGGCTGCAGTGGGATGATACTTCCTTGTCGAGTCTTCGTGCGAGAATCGAGGCGTCGATGAATTTACAGATTTCTGCTCTGAAACCGTCGATTTCGGTCCCGGCGAGTGGGAGCCTGGGCATGAGTGTGGGGGTGGGGGTGGGGATAGGGGCGGGGATCAAGAAGAGTGTGAACCGTGTTTGTGCAGACTCGAAGAAGCCACGGCCAGGATCTGCAAAGCCGCGGCCGGTCTCTTCATACGCGAGCTGCAACGGTCCCACGACGATGACGGGTGCCGGTGTTGGTGCTGGTGCGGGTGCGGGTGCGGATGGAGGTGGAGGGGGCTTGCAGGAGCAAAAGGAACCACTGACAAGTAGGGTCGTGACTGTAGCAAAGGCGCCTGTGTTTCATGAATTGTCGCGTGGGGAAGCTCGGAAGCGATCCGCTTCCCGCGCTGCGGCCGTCGTCGAGGAACGGTCAAATCGGTCTCGATTGCAAAAAGATCGAGTTCGCGAAAAGGAAAAGGAAAAGGACAAGGAGCGGGAAAAGGAAAAGGAAAATCGATCTCCAAACCCGAATCAGCGTCCGAGTCAGAGTGCAAAGCCAATGACAGTGGCAAGAACGACAACGGCGGCTCCAAAAACGCCGCTTGGAGCTCGGGGACTAAGTTTGGCGATGCCGTCAACACCGGGGACGTCGCTGCTGATTGCACCGATGATTTCAAACTTGTACGCAAGACTCGACGAGGGTGCTGGGACGGGCAAGTATGTAAGCACGAGAGAGACGGATAGGAATGCGGATCGGCTGGTGACTGCGATCCATTCGTCAATGCGCATGACCCCGTTCGATAAAAAGGTCAATGCGCAGATTGCAAAATCAGAAATGAATGGAGTCTCGAGAGCCCTCTTTCTCGACGACATTGTGTCACCCACAAAGCGGCGCACGACCGAGTTCGCAAAATCAGAGACTCTGACACAGCAGCAGCAGCAACAACAACAACAACAACTAGAACGAGTGGCAACAACAAGTGTACAGAAGCCGTCGCTGCAAGAAACACAAACTGGGTCGTCTAAACTTCCACCACCAGTATCGGCTCCTGTGTCGGTGTTGCACTACCCTACCTGCACACCAGGTCGAGAGCCCCACCCCCCATCATCATCATCGTCATCGTCGTCAGCACTGGATGTGACGCAGCATCGAACAGAAACATCGTTCTACGTGCCGCAGTCACTGTCGTCAAATCCGCTGTTTGCACAGTATGCAGGGCTGACATCGCTGACGTCAACGTCGACGTCTTCTGCGTTTGCACTGTCGTCTGTGATTTCCAAACGTGCATTTCTGGATGTCGAAGAGTCGGAGCTTCTCGAGATTGAAGAAATGCGCATGAAGGACGAGGAAGATGACCTTGAATATGAAATTGCTTGGATGGAAAACCACGGGCACTTTCCGCTCCAGTGTCCTATTAAGAAGTCCAAATTCAGCAGACTCGCTGGCTCTGCTGATCGATTGGGGATCCAATCGATCAGCATGAAGGAAGAACTTCAGAGAGAGAAGTTTGCGGCCCCCAACGCCCGTGTGCAACGACCAGACCACATCACATTGTTTCAAGGATGGGAACGACGTCAGTTCAACGTCGATCCCGTTGGCCAATTCCTCGCTTCTACTGCTTCTACCGCGTGTTCAAACGTATAGTGAGTTCTTTTTGCTTTCGCCCCCTTCTACTCGCTGCGTTTTTCATTTTTGTTTGGACACATTCACACTCGCGCCCACACAGGCGGCCGCGACCAGGCAACACGTATTTTTCTTGCATGACCGCAGTTGCGTAAAATGACCCGTCGCTATCCAGTGAAAGGTAGATCTACACTTTTTATTAGACAGCAACACAAAAAGGAAAGAAAGAGGAGAACCAACCCTCTGGATTTCCCTTTCACCAACCAAAACGTGCACTCTTCACACAAGACCAATGAACGGGTGGGTGAACAACAAGACAGGCGAATAGAACAAGAAAAGCACAGGCAGCAGCAGCAACAACTACTACTGCTACTGCAACAAACAAACAGCAACAACAACAACAACAACAACAACAGCAACGAAGGGACTGCTCATTATGCAGAGCCCAAAGTCGGGAAGTCACGGTTGTTGGCAAGCTCGATCTTTCCACCACGGGCACCCGATCCACGAACGGCACCTCGGCGGTCGCCACCACGGAAGTTTGCGTTATCGCGGCTCTGGTTGTTGTTGTAGGACGAAGTCGAGGCCGGCGCCGGTGCATCTGCCAAGAATTCCTGGATGTTCATACGGTTGCCAGTCGACTTCTTGGAGGCGGTCGCCGATGCATTCTTTGCAGCCTGCTGGCTCTTTGCGTCTCCAGCGTAGATGATCTTGGCGCCCTTGAGCACATCATCACCTTCGTTGGGCTTGCGGACCTGCTTTGCTGCCGCCGCCGCATTCGACGCCTGGCGCTGCTTCAGGTACTCCGCGTACGGGATCTTTCCATCATCCACATGCTCGGGCTCGGCAGGCGCTGCAGATGCCTCCACAACGGCGGGAGACGATGCAGCTGCTGCATTCGTGGCCTCGGCATTGGCGTCCTGGACAGCTCCGGCTTCCGCGGCAGGTGCATCCTTGTTGGCACCCCAGTTTCCACGGCCTGCACCGCCCTTCTTGGGACCAGGTGGACGACCGGTACCGGACTTGCGGTCATACTCGCGCTTTCCAGGGCGAGACGGCTTCTGGAAATGCTCATGGTGCTTCCCATCTCCAGCCTCAGGACGACGGCGGTTATCACGGGCCTCGTCAACATGCGCATCCGTTGATCCACGAACTGCACCACCTAAAAACATTTTCCAATCCGGGATAACCACACATCACATTAGTAAACCGTACAAACAAAACTCTCGAGACTAGTGCAGAACGAAGACAATCATGATGATGATGATGATGATGGTAATGATCTACGCTCTTGTCAATTGGCAGCATAAATCACACACGCAGAAGCGCGACTCGAAGACTTCATTCCTCTTCATTTACCCGAACCAATCATCATCATCATTCTCATCTTCGCGATTGGTGGGGGTGGGGTGGGGGGGGGGGGGGGGGGAGGAAGAAAAAGAAGGGAGAAAAGGACAAGGACAAGGACAAGGACAAGATCAAGATCAAGATCATACCGGTGGGCTTCTTGGGCTGGACAGGAGCAGGGGCGGCAGCAGGGGCGACAGGCTTGGCAACCGGCGCAAGAGTCTTGGGCGCGTCCTCGGAAAGGAGAGCAAACGGGTTCGATGAAAGCGACATTGTGCTTATTACTTTTTTTTTTTCTGTTCGACTAGTTCACTTGAAGAAACAGCGAAACGAGAACAAAAAGGAAAACGAAAATTTAAAAATCTAAAATAAAATAAAAAAGTCGTATATGAAAATTGCCCAGGTTCAAATTTCCCTTTTGGCAGGCTTGTTTTTTGTCCATGCTTTGCACAAGGCTTGCTGTGTTTTCTTGCGAGGTCAACCTCAGGTTTTTCCAAAAGAAAGAGAGATGTCATGTACGACCAGCATTTGCGAAGAAGAAAAAACTTGCACTTAGGGTTTAGGGTTAGCTCGATCGTTTCCCCCAAATCCCTCCTGTTTTCAAACACTGCTGTCCATGCTTTTTGTTTAAACCCTCTCCTTCTCTCGATCGCTTAATTAATTTTTTGAGGTGCAACCACCCATCATTCCCGTCATGAATAAAAACGCTGCTAGCATCATCTGATGCTTGCAAAAGTGCAACAAAAAAAAACGACTCCTTGGGGCTTTACGAATCAACCGCCATCAGTATTTAAGAAAAATATTACTTTAAATGACCTAAATGATCATCTGGGTCATTCGTTCTTCACAGTTTTCTTCTCTTCAAACCCACCTTTTTGTTTTTGTTTTTGTTTTTTCTTTTGTTTATTCCTTCTTCATTGTATCTCAATATTGTAATTCCTTCTTTTTTTTCTTCGTCTTTTGCTTTCACCCGTGGGAAAAAAGAAAGATAGAAACAGGACCAAAAAGATGACGTCGTCTGGTGAATCTGTGTATAGTTTGATTCCTCGGGACGCAGTGAATGCACCGAAGCAGCCTTTGTACCGGTCGAAGTATCCCGGGGATGCGCCGCCGACTGGCTCGACACTTGGGCTTCGGGGGACTTCGAAGAGCGTTGCGAATGTGTCTGGTGATTTTGTGCATCCGGACGCAGGCCCTGGATCGAGCCACACAATCCGAAAAACCGGAGCATTGTTTGGAACAGGTAGCGCCAAGGAGTCTGTGGATCCGCAATCGTTTACTCGGAAGCGGCAAGGGGATCGCAGCCTTCCTGAGCCGACGCGCTTTGTATATGCGGATGAGTATGCGCGGAAGCCTGCTGTTCCCGCACGAATGGAAAAGCCTGTGATGGGGCTGCACTCGGAAAAGAACTTTGTGGTTGAGAATGCAGTCGATGCGATTCTGTCGAAGCCGAGCGCGATAGCTGCGGGGAAGCGCAGCAGCAGCAACAGGAAGAAGTTCGATGACGACGGTGTGGACTGGACACGAAAGAAGGACTACGGCCAACCTCCAGAGTATCTCGCGAGCGTGAAGGCGGATGTCGAGCGCGAGTATGAAATGGTGAGAAAGATGCATGCGGATCGAGCGCGGCGGATGGAGGAGCATAAGAATGGAGGTATGAGACTCATGACGGATGATGAAAAGAACGCCTTGTTGGACGGTCTCAAAAACAGGTGGGAGGAAGTCATGAGACACTTCCAGACGATCTCGTTCACCATGCACACTGCTTCCCAAAAGTCTGCAAAGGACAAGGACGAGCAGGAACTGAAGTTTTTGGAAAAGGAAATCGAAAAACTCGCAAGACCACAGGTGTGGATCGTCGACAACTAGCGGAGTCGCACAGCTACCCTCCCACACACATCCATATCCGCACGCACGCATGCACAGTATCCGCCATTGGTTTGCTTTGTTTTGTTTTACTGTTATTTTTTATTTTTTTTGCTTTGTTTTATTATTTTTTTTATTACTATCTTTTACTATCTTTTTTTTTTCAAAATGAAAAGTGAAGTGAAGTAAAGTACAAGAGATTTATTGATGATCGCCACACACACACACACGCACACACACCGAGAGAGAGATGCTTGACGAAGTTGAAGCACACCGCAACAACACTCCTGGATGTTATCATTAATCATCATAGCATAATTGTGTGCGATTGTTTTTCCTTTGGATAATTTTTTTTTCTTTCTTGCTTTTTCTCTCATTTTTTATTTTATTTTAATTTTTTTTGGTTTTGCTTACTTGTGTTTTCGTTTTCTCCAACTGCAGATTGATTGGAGAGACGGTGGTGGATACGAATGGAATAGAGACGGACTATGATTTCTGGGATATCACACGTCGAGTTCTTTGCAGCGAATGGGCTCGCAACCGCGCACATGTGGACTTCTGGCTTTGCATTTTCTAGCTTGTTTGCGAATGCACCACCTCCACCACAAAAGCAGCAGCAGCAGCAGCAGCAGCAGCAACAACAGAATCAGCACTATTATAATGACATATGGGCAGCAATCACCCCTGATGTGCACCTTTCAGTAAAGACCGTCACGACTCGCAAGCTGCAATCTGGAACCGCAACGATTCTCGTTACTTCGTCGTCATCGCTACCCTGTGTTCGGTCTTCGATTGCCCATGGAGGCGCTGAGGAGGAGGAGGAGGAGGAGTTTGGCGATGTGGTTCGGGAATGGGTCATTCGGCATGGCGATGGCATTGGATGCGTTGGGTTCTTTTCGAGTGATGTTGTGAGCGATGTGCTGGCTGCGCAGAAGGCAGGGTGTCGTGTGCACCGAATCGGAGAATCGCGATGTCTGCTCAAAGTTCCGTTTGCAGATTTGTTCCACGAACTGGTCCCTGCCGAGTGTGCGAAAGATGGAAAGACTGCGCCGGAGCAGGCATCGGAATGGAACAGGAAGCCATGGTCGTTTCTGAACATTGATCATCTTGCTCTTGCGATTCCCTCTGCGTCCATGACCTCCGTGTCGCTCTTCTACGAATCTGCGTTTGGGTTTACCCGGTTTCTGTGCTCGGACGACGACAAGATGGAGGAGGGGCTGGTCGTGGATTCGCAGTCTGGGAGAACGGCTGGACTCCGTACCAAGGCTATTGCAGCAGCCGGTGGTGCAAAGCTTGTTCTCGTCGAGCCGCTCGACGACAGCCGCAAACAACGATCGCAGATACAGGAGTTTATCGACTGCTTCGGTGGGCCAGGGGTCGCGCATGCCGCGCTGCAGACGGACAGCGTTGTTGAGGCAGTTGGGTACATGCGGAGCCAGGGAATTCCATTCGTCGACGTTCCGCATGCATACTATGGATACTCGACGATTCATTCGTCCTTTCCTCCGTTCTACCGCAATGCCGCCCCTGCGAATGCACATGCAGCTGCGGGTGCGAACGAGGATGAGAGTGAGAGTGAGTGTGCGTGTGTAGGGGACGACGACACGGAATGCTTTTTGAAATCAAGGTATGATTTGCTGCTGCGGTTGCTGAAGTCACACAAGGCGGTGCAGGATGTTTATAGAGAAAGAATCATGGTTGATGGGAACCGGTCTGGAGTATTGCTGCAAACGTTTTCGCTTCCGTTGTCAGACCGACCCACGTTTTACATCGAGGTGATCGAGCGAAGAAACGGCGCCGATGGATTCGGAAAAGGAAACATTTCATCGCTGTTTGACGCCATTGAACGAGAACAAGCAAAGCGAGAACGGTGATGGCTGTGGCCCGTCATGCGTTGTCATGTGTCCTTGTTTTGTTGTCTTTTTTACCCTTCACCATTCTCTTCTCATTAATTGTTAGTTTAACGCTTTATCTTTTTCTCTTTTGTTTTAATTCTAGATAGAACCCAGACCGACGCTCGCAGCATGCGTGTAAAATATGCTACAGCTCGTCAGTAGACCGATGCCATGTTCCTCGTTTCTCTCTCCAACCCAAAACTTCTCGCGACGGCCTGGCAATCCATGCAATGTACCAGTACCGGATAAAAACCTTAAAGACGAAGAGTCGATGCTGTTGCGCAGACTCTTCATCATCATCATCATCATCATCATCACACGTACACGCACACACACTCACATACCTACTGTATAAACGCACTCACATCCCCCACGCCCCGCAGTTCAAACTTGAATCGGGGAATTCGGAGAAATGCTTTATTAATTATTTATATATTTATATTTATGTATGTTTATATATTTGTTTTGTTTTGTTTTTGTATTTTCTGCCTTTTCACTGTGTTGTGGATTATGATAGATACTTTATTAGTTGTTTTTGAATAAGGTTGGTGGGGGATGTTGGCTTCTGTGTTTCAAACGCGTGGAGCTCGTCTTGCGCTTGGAGTCGGTGGTCTTGTCGTAGCTGGTGTGTCACTTGCCGCAGCGACTTCAGCTCCACAGCGATTATCGACGCTCTCGACGAGTCCGTTCCTCACAGGCATCCAATCTTTATCGCCGTCATCATCGCAGCTGTTGGAAAAGGATCGTCGCGCATACCTCGCGAAGGCGGCCTCGACAGTGCTGTACACGTCTGCCGTTGCAGCGTCTTCGGCATTCTTGCTTCGGCGCGCAACGGTCTCGCTGCCGAAGATCCTTGGAATCAGCGCAGGTATAATTAGCTCGCAGATTGCAGTGCACAGTCTGGACATCCACACGCAGTTTCCTCTCAAGATCGCAGCACTCTCTGCATTCGGTGCTGCTACAGGCGCATCGCTCATGGGAATGCGGTACTTTGCATCGCCGCAGATGCTTGCTACGGCAGCTCTCGGAACACTCGCAGTTGCGGCCGGTGCTGCGCTGACTTCATACGTCGTGAAGGACATCGATAGACTGCCGGGATATGCTGCACTGGTTGGAGGCTCTGCCGCCGTCTCGCTGTGCGGACTCGGCTCCATGTTCTTCCCACATGCAGTGCTGCACAACGTATGGTTGTACGGAGGCCTCGGTGTGTTCTCGGTCTTGATGATGGTCGGCATGCATCGTATCCAGCGAAATGCACTGGAGAACCCAAGGCATGCAGACTACATCAACGACTCAATGCATGTGTACGTCGACATGTATCAGGTCTTCTCAAGGCTTTTGCTTCTAAAAGGCGGCACCAATCGCCGATGAGTGTTCATTTTTTCACTGTTCGCCATAAACCACAAACAAGCTGATGCCCCCTGTCCCGTGGTTCGGAGCGGGAATAAATACACACACACGCACACACACGCACACGCACACGCACCCGCACGAACGCACGCAGTCACGAGCTGTCCGCGTTCCAAAACGGAAAAGAACCTCAGAACGGTACACGGTCCGACTGTGCCTCCGACGTCGATCTGGATCATGAACGACGAGATGCACGCATCAGGAGTACCAGTGACGAAGATCGTAATACTGTGTGATGGTGAGCATGGGGTGTTCTTTATGAGAGGAAAGAACTGCGGGCTGAACGAGGGAACTGCACTGCTTTCTCACCCAGCGTGTTTTTGATGCACTCTTGTTCAGCATACCGCCCAAGCAAAGCGTTGCCGGTCCGCGATAGGCCGGGGCGAGGATGAAACTCGTTTCTTCGCTGGGTTTGTCGAGGACATCCCAGACCGCAAAGCCGTAAAGCAACGGTTGGCTGCCGAGAAAGGCGAGGCACATGCATTCCTGCAGCGCGGATGAATGTGAAGCTGAATCAGTTTAAAGGAATGGAATGGGCGGTGCACGCGTTCTTCGTCAGACACACCCAGAACTCCTCGTCTAAAATGGGGGCGGCAGCACGGGTTGCTCCGTACCGATTCTTGATATGAAAACTGGCAAACTGGAGAAGATGTTTCTTCTGCAGTTGCCCACGCCCTTCTGTTGGAGTATACCTTGTCTTTTATCGTTAATGTCTTACGTTGTCCATCACAAGTGAGACGAGAGATAGTTGGTGGTTTGCGTATGTACAGACTATCGAATTAAGCACAGCTTTTTTTTTAATAAGGCACGCGAACCTATTCCATCTTGTGTGATTTTGGTCTGCTTAACGAAGCTATGCGTTTCCGCCGCGGCGATTCAATCTTTTGGAGTCCAATGATTTCACGGAGGATATTGAACCTCCACAAGAACAGATTCCAAACGACCCACCATCCAGCTCCGACAAGAACCACAAACACTCCGAAAAACAAGAGCATCGCAACAAGATCCCATAGCAGCGACAGCAACATCCCGCAGCCGGTGCACTCGTCAGATTGCCTCACGGAGTCAGAACTGACGCTATACTAATCCAAAGCAGAACGGAACGGAACGAAACAGAACAGCGACCCCCCACCAGCGCGACAATGGCTTTTCTTTTTGTGTGCATTGACGTCCTCTTGCCACGGAATGTGGGATCCCTTTCCAGGAAAAGTGGAAACTCTGCTCCGACTTCAAAAACGCCGTACAACAGACGATACCATGCACCAGCGCTGAAACGGTTATCGTCCCACGCATCCTCGCAGGACGCTACCTCTGGTACTTGCCGGTGCTCGACGGTGAATCAGGAGGTTATCACCAGTGTGCGTCTGTCTGTCGAATTTTTTTAATTTTTAATTTTTTTTTGTGGAACTGGAGCGAGCAAAAAGTTTACGTCGGACATCTTCACCATCATCATCGTCGTCGTCGCCCCCGGTAGCATGCACGGAAACAAGAGCCAAGTACACCTCACGCTGCATCAACGATCTCAGATGCATGACACTGCAACGGCCTGGGAGACAGACACCAAATCTGCCATGCAGACTTGCCGAACGGTATGAGAAGTGCGATTGGCTGCTCGCGCCGCAGCACGCACCACAGCATGGTAGATCTTTCGAGGAGTAAACTCAAAAGTGGACCCGAGTTCAGCGAAATCAACGTCTTCGGAGAGAGGAAGGAGCTTCGGCGTCAATGCTCGGAACAGTTTTGACCGCGTCGTCGCATCAGGAGTCGAAAACTTGACGATATGTTGGAATACATGGGTAAGGGAGGTCGAGTCAAATGCGTCAGAGTAAGTGCAGACGATGATTCCCGTGTGGCCGATCATCTCCTTGATAAGCCGAGACGTCAGCAAATCGCGATCGACATCCTCAAAAACAACCATTGTTTGCGCAGACGAAGCATAGGCTAAAATGCCTCGCAGTGTCTGCTGATCATGAATCGACAGCGCTGGAACAAAATGAACAGACAGGCCGAGATCAAATGCCATCGCAGCTGCGGCAGACCGCTTTCCAACTCCAGGCACTCCAAGAAGTAAAGCTGCGGTCCGAAAAGCCCCCGTCGCGTTCTTGGATTCCGCTGCACAGTACACTACCTCTGAAAGAGAGTTGTGCACATCAGCAGAGAGAACCAGGGTCTCCACGCCGCCCCGTGGAACCACGAAGCGAACCGCGTCTCCCATAAACGCGGCATAGCCTCCAATGGCCTTCTTCAATTGTGCAGACGCGGAATCATGCAAGTCAGAAGCGGTAAGCAAGATGCTGGAACGGGCATCGTCTCTGCAGCGGCCAAACGCTTCTGCGACGGCCAACGACATTGCATTTCGGATCAGGCCGCCCGTCAACTCGAACTGGACCGCGAGTGCACCGAAATCAACATCATTGTTCAGCGTGACAAAATCTGGGACATGAATCTTCCATATTTCTGAGCGGAGCTCTGCATTCGGGACCACAAACTCTTGCGTCATCGTGATTCGACGATGCAACGCCTCGTCAAGATCGTAGGATCTGTTCGTAGCCAAGATGCAGACTCCGTGGAACTTCTCCAAGTAGATCAGAAATTCGTTGATCAGTCTATTACCTTTGCTGCGACTATGGAAAAGATCATCGCATTCATCAAAGAAGATGAAAGCATCCTTGAGATACGCTTCACGAAACACCAACTGGATGGCGTCTACCGAGAACATCCGAGAAGCTACTTTCAGAGCCATTAGAGTCGGCATATCCAGGTGCAACAACATCTTTCCGAAATGGTTCGCAAGACCCTTGGAAAACATGGTTTTGCCAGTGCCGCTTGGGCCATGCAACAGCAACACAAAACTGGAGCTCATCAGAGTTTTCACGCCACTTTTTGCAGAAAACGATTGGTATCCCAAGAAATCTCGAACTCTGTGCACCATTCGATCCTTCATCGCCGGAGGCAAGATCACTCGATCCAGGTTCTCGGTTGGAATCGACATGGAAGAACCTTCGACCAAATTGGAAAGGGAAGAATCGACACCGAGAAAGAAGTCGAGCATTCGCTGATCCATGAAGAACGAGGATGCAGAGAACAGCCCACCAGCAGAAACAACCTTTATGAGACCGCTGGAGACAAGCGGCGCAGAGCGGAAGAACCGGGATATCATTTCCACTTGCATCATCAACGATTCTCCACAGTACAGCTGCACCATGCTACGAATGTTGCTAGGAAAGCTGCCCGCCATGTTAGCTCCGGCATCGTATCGCAACGACGAACCAATGCACACAGCCAAAACCATTCGCTCGAACTTGGAAAGACCCTGAGAGGAACAAACGCGCTCAAAGCGAGGAAGCAGCACGTTTCGAGCTCTACACTGGTCCAACTTCATACGAATTCGGTTGTCCGCTGAAGCCGCTTTGGAAACATACTGCTGATGAGACTTGATCGTTTCTGGATCGCAGTTTGGCATTCCTACCGAAGGATTAAGCATGGAACCTGCACATGTGTTGAATATCCAGTCCAACAAGTCCGCGATGAATTCCAGATCCGTGGCGTAAACGTCGTCAGAGCCGCCTCGCATCTCGTCGGTTTTCGAAGTGGACTCTGCCGCAGTTGCAACAACAGTTGTTGCTGCTTCTTTCTCTGTATCCAGCAGACCGCGGATCATGTCCATCGCGCGAGACTCTGTCTGCTCTTCAAACGCGGCATCCATCTGTTTTTCATCCTTGATTTCACGGTACGCAGCCTCCAGTTCCTGCTCAAGCACAATATCGTCATCCCCGACGCCTTCTTCGCGGAGCAAGACGCGCAAGACGCTGTCCTTGTGAAACCGGTACATTGTCGATGCACTGATCGAAGCACCCCAGAAGAACTCTGCATGCACGACAGATTCCAAAAACCACAGTGATCGCTCCACCATCAGAATTCGCTCCTTGACAATTTTCCGGTCTGCACGTCTGGACTCTGCGATGTCCTCTTCTGTAAAGTCACAGACCGCCAGCAGCACCGCATAGCTGCGAGTGTTGATGTTCGTAGTGCTGAACGCACAGCGAAGCAAATCTGCCTCCTTTGCAGACAGATCCAGCAGAGCGATTGCACGTTCGATTCGCGGTGGTGTTTTGCAGACTGCATTCTCGTCCGCGACGCGCAGCTTTGCTTGCGCAATCTCTTTCAACTTCTGCGTGCATCGGTCCAGCAAACCTGCGACCTTGCGTGCAAACTCAACTTTCTGGACGTTGAAGCCGTGCGACAGATCCACAGAATGCAGCATCGACACGGCAGTCGTCAGCTGCGACCGACAAGAGTACGAGTCGCAGCGGCAAGAATACATTGCCTCGAGGACGTTCATGTACTCCACATCGCTCGCAAAGGGGGCATCAACAGGCAAGGCCAGCAGAACAGCAAGTCTGCTCGACAGCAAGTACGCTTCCGACTCGCAGAATCCTGAGCTCTTGAGAATCTCAACAACCACCGGATGATCCATTGCTTGACACCTCGCAGTTTGGATTTGGAGGAGTGGGGAAAAAACGGCGATGAGAGAAAAACGAACACTGTGCACAAACAACGACAACAGCAGCAACAGCAGCAACAACAACAATGAACACCCAAAAGAAGAGAAAACAAGAAGGAAAAAACCAGAAGGAAAGAAAAAAGGCGTTGACGCCGTCTTTTTTCTGTCAAAGTCCTGAAACTCCCGACAAAAAGTAAACGCAAAGGGAACCCGAATCTCGAATCTCCCGACTTTCCCCAATTCCGCAACCAATTGGAGCCGATTTGAGCACCTCGAAAAAAGGGGAAGGGAGGGAAAAAAGTAGCACCCAATGTGGGGGTCGAACCCACGACCCTGAGATTAAGAGTCTCATGCTCTACCGACTGAGCTAACCGGGTGACAGCGAAAGGACGACCTTGCGCGTATCCTCAAAACCATAATCCACTTGAGGAGGTTCCCATCACTTCGCGTTTTCCTGCGTGAAAATCAATGAAGTGAAAGTGCTCAGCTCAGCTCAGTGTTTTCGTTTCTCTCTCTTTTCTCTTTTCTGCTTTCTGCTTTCTTTCTTCCATTCTTTTTCGTCTTCTTCTTCTTCTTCTCTCTCTCTCTCTCTCTCTCTCTCTCTCTCTCTCTCTCTCTCTCTCTCTCTCTCTCTCTCTCTCTCTCTCTCTCTCTCTCTCTCTCTCTCCCTCCCTCTTTTGGAATAAATCACGTATCTTGGCTACTTTGTGTTGTTTTTATTGTTGTCTATTGCTATTTGTATAAATCCTGTTGTACGCCACCATGACCACGCTGAACGCTGAGTCACTGTCGTCTGCGCTGACGGTGCTTCTACCTGCCTTGGAGCAGGAGCCGATCAAGTCTCTGAAGGACGAAAAGTCGAACATTTCTCATGTTTTGTCTCTTGTTCCTGCTGATGTGCTTTCCGCAGCTCATGTGGCAGCCTCAGATGCACCTGCGTTTGCGGATGCCTTGAAGACGAATTTTTCGGCGATTGAAGAGCTCGCAACGGACTTTTATCTGAAGCTTGGAATTAATCCGGAGACGCATCTGGCTTTCGAGTCCAAGAATGGCTGGAAGAAGGCGATCAAGGACAACGAGACTGCAAAGAAGAAGAAGGCAACTGCAGCCGCAACTGCGGCCGTTGCCAAGGGAAAGGGCACGGGCAAAGACGCGGCCGCCGCAGAAGCCGAAGAGGAGCTTGATCCGTCCAAGTATCTGGAGAATCGCCGCAAGATGGTGGCAGACTGGAAGGCTTCCGAGGTTGTGAATCCGTACCCCCACAAGTTCGAGGTTGAGCTTGGAATCCCCGAGTACGTTGCTCGCTATGGCCCGACGCTTGTGGACGGACAGCGATTGAATGACACTGTGGTCCGAGTTGCTGGACGTGTGCACACGATCCGTGCATCTGGCTCGAAGCTGGTGTTCTACGACTTGCACCAGGGAGGCGAAAAGGTTCAGGTTCTTGCAGATGCATCTGTGTACGACCCATCCGTGGACTTTGCTCATGAACACTCGATTTTCCGCCGAGGAGACATTGTCGGCGTCGTTGGACATCCCGCAAAGTCGAAGCGTGGCGAGCTTTCCATTGTGCCGATTCGTCTGACGCTGCTTGCCCCGTGCTTGCATATGTTCCCCTCGGAGCACTATGGAGTCCGCGATCCCGAGACGCGTTTCCGCCAGAGATACCTGGATTTGATGTTCAACAAGGACGTTCGCGAAGTCTTCCGTCGCCGCGCACTGATCATCCGTCACATTCGTGAGTTCTTGGACGACCGTGGCTTCCTGGAGGTCGAAACCCCCATGATGAACATGATTCCTGGTGGCGCTGCTGCCCGTCCGTTTGTGACTCATCATAACGATCTCAGTTTGGACATGTTTATGCGTATTGCGCCCGAACTGTATCTCAAGCAACTTGTGATTGGTGGTTTGGATCGTGTGTACGAACTTGGTCGACAGTTCCGTAATGAGGGAATCGATCTGACCCACAATCCGGAGTTCACAACTTGCGAGTTCTACATGGCCTATGCAGACTATAACGATCTCATGACGATGACAGAGCAGCTGATTTCGTCGATGGTTCTGCGCGTTTGTGGATCGTACAAGATTAAGTACACTCTTCACGACCACGCTGGCTCTGAATCGGCCACTGCTGCGGAGCCCAAGGTGATTGAAATTGATTTCACACCGCCGTTCCGACGTGTTTCCATGGTGTCCGAGCTTGAAAGATGTCTCGGAATCAAGCTTCCTAGCGATTTGGAATCTTCCGAGTTCCACCAACTTCTCAAGGATTCTGCAAAGAAGCACAATGTGAACTGCCCTGAGCCTCGCACCGTCGCCCGCCTGTTGGACAAGCTTGCTGGACACTTTATCGAGCCGACTTGCGTTAATCCCACTTTCTTGATTGATCATCCTGTGTCTTTGAGTCCTCTGGCAAAGGTGCATCGATCTCACCCACAGCTCACGGAGCGCTTTGAACTGTTTGTGTGTGAGAAGGAAATTTGCAACGCCTACACTGAGTTGAATGATCCGGCTGTGCAGAGATCTCGTTTCGAGTCCCAGGCCACTGCCAAGGCCCAAGGAGACGATGAAGCCCAGATGCTGGACGAAGGCTTCTGCACTGCGCTCGAGTATGCTCTTCCTCCGACTGCTGGCTGGGGCATGGGTATCGATCGTATGACCATGTTCTTATCTGACAAGAATAACATCAAGGAAGTTCTGCTGTTCCCTGCAATGGCTCCGCAAGACAACTGAGGTCAACTGTGCTCGAGACTTTGAAAGCAGTTTCAGAGTGCTGTTTTTGTTCACACTGTGTATGTTTGCAAAGAATGAAGTTGCTGTCAACGTTTTCTTCTTTCCCCACCCCTTCTGCTCCCAATTTTTTCATTTTGTCCCTGTCGCTGGTGGTTCGTTTGTTGGTTTTGAGAGTCTTTCATGTTTTTCACATCTTACATTTATAATTATTATCTTTCGACGTAATTGCGTTGGACGATCAACAGTCAAACACGCAATCACGCGGCAGATGACGACCACTCCTGCAACGCTGCCTCCAGCTCGGCGTCCAGGCCAGGCCATTCTTCCAGAACGCGTTTGGCATTCGTAATTTTGTTTTCTTTGGTCTTGGGATTGTTGCACAAATCAATGGTCTTCGCCGTTGCCTTTGAACGATCGTCGCACCACGATTCACACCATAACCAATCCTGCTGCAAAGAATGAATCGGGACGGAATGTTGCGCATAATTCGGCAAATCTTGATCAAGGTTCGACAACGAGTTGGGGTCGCGAGAAAGCTCCGAAAAGATGGAACGCAACTGATCCCCAGCACGCAAATTTCTGAATGCCGTCAAATCCACCAATGACAGCGCCGAAATATGATATGGTCTGCCTCCAAGATGCCCTCTCCAATAGCCTCCTTCCTGTTTCCAGAAACGATAACCTTCTTGCTCGGTTCGAGAATCGCAAAACGGTGTGTAAGCATAAGGATGCCTGTCGCGCAGCTTCATGTAGTAAAGATCGCTCATATCTGTTCTTGCAATCTGGTCGTTGTCCAAGATCATAATACGGTCCAGCTTGTGAACAACTTTGGACGAACCGTTCGGAAACGCCACCGGAGGAAACAGCACATCAGTAAACAAAATCTTATACGCCCACAATACTCGCTGCTTCTCAGCGGGCCTCGGCAAGAACGTTCGAGCAGACGGCCACTGGTAGTTGACAAATGAGTACGAAAAGTTGTACTTGGATGCCAAAAACGGAATGGAACTGCGAAAGTGCGGTGACAAAAAGGATTCAAGAAAATAGAATTCCACGTGTGAGCAGGTGTTGCGCAAGACTGACAGCATCATGATGCGCAATAGTCGCTCATACATTGCTCCCGATGAAACTGAAAATATGCGGATCGGACTGCAAGGATCTACCTTCAAAAGAGTGTCATGTTTTGGAAGCAGCTTCGAGAAGAACGATGACAAGGAAAATCCATGGGAAGCCTCAGTCGCTTCAGCAATCTTACTCGCAGGTTGCTCCGATGGGCGAGTGGTCTCCTCTGCATCCACGATAAATCCTCGTGGAAGGAGGGATCGCACGAACATGTGGATTTGATTGGTTTTGGGCACAAACGAAAACGTGTCATCTCGCGAGGAAAACATCGGTGTAAATGAATGATACTCCAAGTTGGGAGACACGAGTATCGTCGGAAATGGTCTGACGTGGAACTGGAGGTATCCGCCATTGGACATCGTATAGAATCCGCGACTGTTCGCGGATGTCTCGACACTCGATGCAACCGACGTTTCCACAACGTACGTCACCATGTCCTCCATCGACAGCGAGGACTGCGTGGCGTATGGCAACAACCCCACGAAACCACGGCCATGATCATCGCCTTTCCTGAATATGTGAGATTCCACAACCAGTTTGTGGACCTCGAAAATTGCTTGCAAATGCGGTGTCCGCTGCGGCGCAACATTGTCGAGGTCGGAATTTGCGTCAAGCGATCGAACTAGAAAAGCATGAGGGGGGTCAAAGAATGTGGAGTACACGCCCAGAGGAACGGCATGGGAGATGCAAATAGGACTAGCAGGGTTTCGTAAAGACATCCTGTAGTAGAACAGATCTTTCCTGTTCAAAGACTGGATTCGAGCCCGCAGATGGAAGGATACCAAGGCATCACCCTTGAAAGCATCTCTTACAAAGGATGCCATGAGAGCGGCCTTTGGGGCATGCTCAGACAGTGGATTGACATTCACTCGAATGCGAAGCCATGAATCCGCCGAACCCGTGGTGAAAGAGAAACGGTCCTGACTGTCAAACGAGTGATGCTGTCGCCGGCCGTACCCGACAGGAGAGAATGCGGAAGACGAAAACAGGGAAGAACAGAACGCAAAATTCAAACCGGCCACAGGCTGATCGACCACCCGAGCAAGGGGATCCAATCGATGTCTCCACTCGTACATGAAGAAAGTCTCCAATCCTCGAGCAGAATATGCAGGGATATCATCGAGCACAAGAACACGACCGTTGAGCCAAACTAGGTTTTTTGACGCATATGTACGGGACAGACCGAGAGCACTTAGAACTGCTGAAGATGCTGAAAAGGGGACTGAAGTCAGACTCAAGTGGTACGTGGAAAACATGGCAATGGCACTCTCCACAGTTCTGCGGACCTCGGGCGCGCTGTCGTTATATATGAGAACAACAGGAACTGAATCGGTGAGATCTTCTTCCGAAAAGACACCAGCAAACCTCTGGAAGTCTGGCGGAGATACATAATGCCACTGCGGATCCACAAACAACCATTTCACATGCGACGCGAAAAGAATGTGGCTTCTCTCCAGAATCTCCACGTCAATGGAGTGAGCACTAGAATCCCGTTCTTTGTCCCGAATTTCCCCATTACGTAGTCTTTCTTGCAAGTGCTGCCACTCATAAGCAAGGAAACGAGGGAAATACATCGAAAAGCGATGCATAGGTGGAGGTAAAATATAAAGAAGCCCATTAAGATTGAGAATTAGTGGGGTCTCATTTGATGGACCGTAACCTTGCTGTTGCAAGTCGGTCAGGGCGCCCTGCATTCGCATCGAAACGTCCTTCACATACATGCTGGTCATGGACGACAGAACATCCTGCAGTTTGCTCTCATTTGCAAATCCTCGTAAAAGCCGATTCATAACCTCCTCCGCATTCCCAATGGCAGCATAAAACTTTTTCTCTGCAGCAGCAAGCTTCCCAAATGTCTCCGCGTTGTGTTCTTGGTCAGAAAATATGCCAGCAGTCAACTCCTCAGCAATCGAAGACAGCAAGATCCGCTTCAACGATTCGCAGAGATGATTCAGCGCATCAATGCCGCCTTCCTTGAAAGATCGGAAGAAAAACGCTCGAATTCGCTGCCTTGCAGAAAATGACCTGTGCATCGTATCACCAAGCACTTGTTGCTCGCCTTGAACGCCAATTTCGATAGAATTCTCGAGCTCTGCAGACGAAGACGGCACTTCCGAGTCGTAAAACCAAAAGCCTTGTCGAATGGGCAGCTTGCGAACTTTAACCGCAGCCTGTACGAAATTCACGATCGAGGTTCCGAACAGGGATGTGGGATCCAGAGCAAACACCGCTGAAAAGGCATTCCGACGCAACTTGGGAGGAATGCCGCCGGTATACATCGGAGACGACTGCAACAGCGTGCTCAGGGAACTCGGCCAGCTCTTGTACATCTTTTGCTTCTCAAGGTCATTCGCCCAGCTGACAGGAGGAGAACGGTAATCAAACCGCGACGGAGCGTTGGACGGAACAGAAAACGGCGAAGGAGATGGATTTGCATTCGGAGGCCCAACAGGAATGTGACCTCGAAGCCACGCCGTTGCATTGGAACAGTGCAGAGCGGCTTGGGAATACAACGAATGCTCTTCTTCGATTTGCTGGAAAATCTGTAAGGAATCCACCGCGTTCAGATCAAACGCTACGGAATTGATAATAAACTTTTCTTCAAAGTCATCCCGATACGATTGGGCTACTGCATTGCTGTACTGTTGACTGTGCTGCTCTCTGTCGGCCTTTTCCAAAAATACACCATCAAGTTCCACTTCGGACAGTGCCTTGGCGTAAGAAGGCAGGTTTGATGACAGGTAGGACAAAGCATTCAGCGGATCGTCCTGTGTGAGAATTGTAGACGTCATCTGGTACCCCAATTTCGAGAACGAACTCGTATCCAAAACACCATCCACCATGGAATCCTGCACCGAATCGTCATCCAAACCAGAAACATGCACAAGTTTGTCGTCAATTTCCGAAGAACAGGAGCGATTGATGTAATGCAAACGAGAGGGATCAAAAAGAGCGTTGGAGTCGCGGTCATTCGACGCGTCGTATTCCTGAGACTTCACACGAAACTGGACTCCATAGCCCGTCATGGGCACCCTCAGCATTTGCCTAGCAGGATCCGCAATGAAATGCACCAAAGCAAATGAAATGCCATCCAGTTTGGTAAACAAAGACGCCAGTAAAGGCCCAAACGCCTCCTTTCGACCGTGATCCACATCGATGGCAACAATCAATTCCACACATTCTGAACCGCTGGATGAGAAGACGTGCGCGGGATGAAAAGACTCGATGGGTAAACATTTGTCGAGCCCTGTCATCGTAACCCCAGGCAGTCCTGGGAAAGAAGAATTCCAACGAAGCAAGCGCATACCAGCAAACGTGCCTTCTTCCAAAGGATAATCCAGAAAGCCGCGGAGTGAATTGTGGTCCGAAACAACACCCGGACAGTAGAACTGCAGATCCAAGGACCATCTCCAAATACTCTGTAGCTTCGAATCGAATTCATCAAAATGCAAAGACAGCACATCCGACAGTGCAGATGTTGCAGCACTCCAGTAGTCTTCGATGGAGTGTTCATCCGCATACGATGGTAAAATTGCAATTTTCTCCAGAAAATTGGGTAAGGCGCGCGGCTGGTTCTTGATTATGAACTCGCTACATGAACCCTCAACAAGAAGAAAAGCCCACAGGAAGCCCAAAGGAAAACGGAAAAATGAGCAAACCGTAAAGACGACCATGAATTCAGAGTTGAAAAAAGAGAGGGAAAGGAAAACATACACTGTTTGAGAAACCGGGCCGCACGAATTCCACTGAGGAAGCAGAGCAAACTGAGCGTCAAATGAAGAAGAGTAGGTGAGAGCCAAGCCAGAGATTGCAAGAAGCAGCAACAAACTCGATGCAGCGTGGAAAGAAGACCTCGATTTCATGGTTTATCAGCGGGGGCAGTGACACTCAACACACTGCGTTCTTTCACCCAGAGCGACGTGTGTAGCCTTTTCCAAATGCTCTGTGTTTTTGTTTTTGTTTTTTGATTTTTGATTTTTGTTTCCCTTCAGACAAGACACAGTTTCGCGTTGACGAGCGCCACGTGCCAGTTGCCTGTTGCCAGTTGCCTGACGTCACACAACTCGCACCCCCCTCTTTGTGAGGAGCGGGAAGCCTGCATGCAGCGTGCCAAGAAAAAAAAGGCTTATCGTGCATTTCCTATTATGCATCATTCCGACCTTCCCCGCCTTGGTAATTGTGCAGAGGAGGACCCTGTGAAATGTCGACAGTGAATTCAGAAGCAGATCAAAGAGTGCGAGAAGGGGGCCCGAGTGCGCGAGAGAGTTGAGTTTTTCTGTGCATGATGTCCGTTCGCCGATCTGCAGTTCCGTCTAGCCCGGCTTCGAGTGCGGCTGACGGGAAGCAGGAATTTTCAGAATCGACATCGCAACCGCCACCCTTGTCTTCAGCTACCACGCAAGAAAGTGGACCGCCAAGAATCCGCGATGCTGCTGACTTGGACACGGATCCGATGTTCATCGAGTCCAAATTCCACATTTCGAGGCTCCGGCATTTGATTCAGAACTACCATTTTGTGCATCACATGTCTGTGCCGCATCTTCCTGGAAAAGGAGGGCCGCCCGGGACGTCGTATGTGACGGCCGATTCACAAGCTCGCCAACTGGGTGTTCAGCAAGTGTTTCCATTGGATGATGCGACTGCAAATTCGTTTGAGCATAAGCGTGCTGAAGCTGCTTTCAAGGATTTGATTGAGCGATGTAAGCATGTGCAGCATTTGTTTACTGCCCGAATTGACGACAGTACGCACAGGGTTGACTCGCAAGATGTTTCTTCTGGTCTGTCACTTTTGCAGTCGATGATTGCAGAGGAAGAGAAGGATCTTGCTGAGTGGGAAAAGAAGGCCGCGGATATGCAGCGGCGTGTGGAGCAGGAAGAGTTGGAAAAGGAAGCTCGAGAGGCGGAGGCTGCGTCTGCGCCGGCTGCAAAGAGGAGGAGAGAGTGGCTGCTGACCAATCTTGAGGCTGCGATTGGTGCCGCCGCGAATCAGAACGGTGCAGCAGAAGCGAGTTGCGCTGAAGAGAACCGTGTTTCAGTGGTCCAGAAAACAGATGTTTTCGATTTGTCGTTTGACAATGTTTGGAGGGCTGTTGATGAGGCGCAGACTGAAGAAGAACTCTATCTCATTTCTCGTGCGGCGCGTCTCGATCCATTAGAAACAAACGTCCAGAGGCAACCGCGTACGCGGCCTGCGATGGAAGAGAAGGTTCGTGGATTCTTGACTGACTTTTCAGATGTCATATTCTTGTAAGCATGAACAAAACTGTCTTTGGGTTCTTATTTACTTGTGTGTTGTTTCTATTACCTTTTTTTTTTTCTTTTTTTTTTTTTTTGGTTGCTCCACCACGGTTTTTGTTTCCTCGAGTGCATTTTTCTCCTCTTGCTAGAGGATACCGTGGAGAACTCCCTGGAGGATCCTGTGCTCGGTTTCTGTGATTGCCGACGGATCCTAGTCCTTTTATTGTCGGTCGTAGTCTTCTCGATTCGCTAAGCACTGCGGAGGGGGGAAAAACAAAGCAGCCGACGGAAGAACCGAAAATCTCGGGAGTGGAAGGAAGACTTGGAGCTGAGGAGCCTGAACACTGAACACTGGACATTGAACACTGCTGGTCGTTGCTTTTCAAACGTTTTACAGACTGAAAACATACGGTTCGATCGCTCGTGTGGGAACCATGTTCGGCAAAAAGGTAAAGACTGCAAAACTCGACCTGAAGAACCGTCCTGGATATCTTCCGTGCTATGGGACAGCGTTCTCCAGCACATTCCAGGTCTCGTGCTCCTCCGTGTTCGGCCTCTATGCGGATGAAGAAGTCTCTTCCTTCGCGGAAGATTCGCTACAGAGTCTTGTTGCAATAGGTACCGTGAAAGGTGACGTGCTCATGTTCGGACATCCAATGATCCGCAGTCGCATTACGCCGCCCGCTGGGTGCGAAGGAGTGGTAACGGACCTGTGTTTTCTTGTGCCGTTCGGTGCGTTGGCTGTATTGTACTCGAATCGTTGTATTGCTGTCTTTTCCATTGCTGGTGCCGGGGCGTCGACTATCCGAGTTACTCGGCTGTCCGGCGATGGCCCGGGACCGTGTCTTTTGTATCACTTTAAGAATGCCCGATGTTTGTTTGTCGGATATCGAGACGGAAATGTCGGTGTGTTTAACCTGCAGGAATACTTTGTTTCCGACTATCTCCTGTCTCTTTCAGCTATGCTTGCTCTTCCATTTACTGCAGAAGATCCCAGCCCGTTGTTCGCCAAAGACGTTCGGTACTTGTGCGTGAGTCCTTCGGATGAGAGCCTGTTGTTTGCACAGGTTGGTTCTTTTGGATTGTGCAGCATCGATTTGATGACCAAGTCTGTTGTTCACATGGAAACCCCGCCCAAGGACTTTCGGTTGGTCTCCGCACATGTCTATTTTGAATCAAGTCCCATCATAGTGTGTGTTTTCATTCATCCCACGAGCAATGGTCTGTGTGCTTTGCGTATTTATTCGGTCTCGGAGAAGGACTGCAAACAATGGGACGTTTTGTACGAGGCGTTTGATTGCAGCCTGTTGTCCCCTTTGGACGGGCGGATTCTGTCTGCGTGTATTTCGGATGACTTGACGCTGTTGGTCAAGAACTGTTCCAGGCAAGTGTACGTCGCCAAATTCTCGTCGGGATTCAAGACCCTTTCTTCTGTCAATATTTCTGGCTCTCTCTCGTACTGGAAGGGGTTTGGATCGTTTTCCTCAGTTCCTTCGTGGAGAATACCGGAGTTTAATCCGTTTGTGTACAATGGTGGGATGGTGAATGCTTCTACAGAGACCGTGCTGTGGACTGCTCCGTTCCATTTACCGTATTGTGACTCCCTTTCTGAGAGGCTTTCGTTTATGTACGGCTCAGAATGGCCATTTTTCGGCGGAACTCCAGTTAGAACTCCACAATCAAAGAATTCTTCTTCTTTTTTTACCACCAAGTATGCGCTGGTTCCTTTGTGCGTGTGCTTGTCAAAAGGTGGGCTAGTGCAGGCATGGGCAGCTGGTCGGTTTTTGCTGGATGCGTGTTCGTTGGCCTTCGATGTGCAGCAGGAATATGTTGCTGCAGATTTTGCGCTCGTTTGCCATGTCTCCAGTCCTTTTGTTGTTGTTACGCATCAAGGAAAACCCATCGTTCAATTCCACAGATTTGAGTTTCGATTTTCCGCTCCGAACACGAACGTCTTGCCGATCGAACTTGTCTCGAAGGATCGACCGGATTCTGCAACAGCATCACCCACCAGTGTTTCTTGGACGATGGAACTTCCGGATGTTTGCCAATATCAGCATTCTCTGTTAGAACAAGTCCAGAGGAATTTTCCAAAGAAGAACTTCGTCGTGGCATCCCCGGTTTTTTGCGGGCCAGATGGGGCACAGTGCTTCATCTGTGGCACAGCAAAAGGGAAATTTACGTTGTACATGGTTTCCGGTACATTTCCATCTGTTGAACTGATCTCCAGGGCAAAGTACCAAACAGATGCATCACTGCCAGTGGCAGTGTTTCCCGCATCCGAGACTGGAATTCCGAGCACGAAGAGTGTTTTATTGTGTGCACCCTTTCGAAGGCTGCAGAACAGCGTGCTTTTGGATGGTGTGGATGAATCATCTGGATGCTTTTCTGTCTCTCGAGGGTGTGTCGAGTTGTGGGTTTGTGCGAGTTGTGCAGTTAACCCCGGGTTCATATTGCAGATGAATAATGTTGCAGTGAACGGAAGTCGATCCCCGCCGCGGCCCAAGCCCGGAAAATGCATGTTGCGGGTTCGATTCTTTCAGAGTTCTTCCTCGAAAGCTGTCGAGTGCCTGTCTGAGGCTCTTGATTCCTGGGAAGCGATTGACGGTTTGACGTTCTCTGTGCCGTGTGAGCACAGCGATGTGTTTTCTATGTCCTTTACCACAACTTCGTTGTGGTCGACTGGGGATGCAGCGTGTGCGGTTCTGGTCATTCCGCCGTCGCAAGATGCCGCACAAGAGATTCGTAATGGCGTTTTCCAGTTTCCATACGTCTTCGATTACGTTTGCTCTCCCATGTCGCATGCTGTTGTTGCCCAAACGTCATGCGTATCTTTTATGGATTTTCGAGACGCCTGGAACTGGTATCCGACGCAGGGATCCCCAAAGAAGCCAAAGCGCAAATACGGCACATCGCTCTGGACTCTTCCCGTTGTTTGCAATGTGCGATGTATCCCGCTGGATGTGGCTGTATTTGATCTCCAGTCCCAACGGTGGTGCAAGACTCCCTTGTTTGTCGTCGTTACCGCAGATCATACTGTCTTGCTGGTGGATCCCTTTTTTGTCTCCAATTACGTGTCAGTCGAATTGGGTGATAGGGTTCCGGATGGATATCGAATTCACGATGTTTCCGTATCAGAGGCCACAGGCTCTCTGTTGTTGATTTTGGTGCCATCAGGGTCTGCAGATTCTTCGCGCGTACTTCTCATGACTGTCGATTTTCTTTCCTCGGTTTCGCTGAAGGAAAACGCTCAGAGTCTCGGTTTTGAATTCTCTCTGTCGGATGAACTCGATCAGAAGCGCGTTGTCTTTCCTATTTTCTACGCAGCTGATCCAGTGTCTTTCTTCCAGCCCATTGAGACTGGATCGCAGGAAGCGTCGGAACCCAAACCTGTTGCTTCTGGGATTGCCAAACTCAAAAAGGTTTTGAGCGCCTTCAAGGTACCGAGTGGAAAGCCCGCGCAGCCGGTTCTGAGTCAAAGCATCGTTGACAATGCGTTGTTTGTTTTACTGTGCACTGCGGATGCGGCAAAGCACTCTAAGAGTAATGCACCCTCTTTTGGGGTTGCTTCTGCGAGTAACGATCAAGGTGCTGCTACATCGGCTGCACAAGCAAGGGATATGTTGAAGATGCGAGGAGAGAAGCTAAACCAGATGGCAGACAATTCAAGCCGGATGGAAGCCAATGCCGAGGAGTTTCTTCGAAGCATTCGAGAACATAACGAACGAGAAGCGAAGAAAAAGTGGTGGCAGGTGTGATGCATCTACGATCTCTCCGACCGCGCAATGATTGTTCTGACGTTGCGTGGACATACCACAATTTCATGCGATCGTGCTGTGGAGGAAAATACCGTCAGATCTTGCAGTACCATAAAATGCCCCGTTTTGCAATCTGAGCGACGTTCAACGACTTCTCTGTCCAGCGTCGCGGTCAACGTGCTGCAATGCTCCATTGGTTGCAGGTGCTTAAACTCTTCCAAAGAACACTGTTGCGACTTCGCCAGTGCGTCTGTTGAAACGAGGAGAAGATGTGCACGATACAATTCCATTTCCGAATACACCTGCATACTCAGCACATAGCACAAAAGAAAAGGGATCTTGACAGAACACCCCACGACGAGCATTTGGCGCGTGTCCGAATGCTTCAGGAGACTCGATGCTTGGACGTCAGACATGGATTTCAGAGCGAGACTGCATGCATGATACAGCTGCGTAGACGAGATACTGCAGCTTGGATCCAGTCCTGCCACACAACCTCCGCCGTCCACCAAGGACGGATGTTGGCAATTGGGAGAAGGTACAGAGCCTGCATCACGGATGGGTGTCGGTCGAACCGGCGAAGTAAAGATGCCGTCAAAGTCGCCCGGATTCGTGGAAACAGGAAATGATGACACGATGTGGCTTGAGGGCGTCTGGGAGCTTTCAGAGCTCCTGACAGAAGACTTTAATCTCGCCAGCTTGTCGTGCAGAGGCATCTCTTGCTTGCATAACACTCCACAATGGATCAGAATGTGCTTGTTTGGTTGGTTGGTTGTTTGTTTGCGTGATGCGTCCAAACTCTGAAGACCGCTGAATAATAACACGTCATTGTCATGCATACGGGGGAGTATACATAAACAGACACACAGTCGATACTGGCCGACACTAGCACGTTTTGTTTCACACGGAATCCGTGCTTACGCACGCTCGGCCAAAATTCAGCCGGTGACACAGGCTCCGCATTTTCGACACTCTTTAACGCAGCATCCGTAGCCATCTATTCTATCATTCGTTGGTTTCACTTTTTTTGGTTTCACTTTTTTATTCAAATATGGGAGCGAGTGCGCTGGGATGACGCATTCGCCTACGCCTACGCCGCTCGATACAGGGCCTCCGAGGTCCCGCAGACCTACTAAGAGACCACGTGTCACTACGCCTGCTGCTAGGGCCGTCAGAATCAAAATGCACCCTTCTCAGGAACAACATGTCACGCTGAGAAAGCGGCTCACGGATTGATCGAGATTGGGAACGGAGCGCGGAGCATTTATCTGAAGATCGCCGTGGGGCGTGTTGGGGGGCCTATCCCCTTCCCGGCAACGGGATGCAAGACTGCGTATGCATGTCTATTCGTAGATATGCATGTTCAGTGTGTAATGTAGGCGCAACTCCAGGCGGAGCTTCTGCACCGTAGTTGATGCTAAACGACATGCAGTTGATACATACCTAACAAAGGAACGGAGGGGTTTCCGCAAAAGGCGAAGCGGGAAAAGACGTGGAACTGCTCCGACGCTCGGGAACGGTGGACCGCCACGCTCTGGGGAAGCCAAGCAACAAAAGACCGACAAATCGGGAAAAGCTCCTGCTTTTGGGTCCTTTTCACTTCCCAAAATGAGAAGGACATTGTTTGACATTCTGCAGATGAGCAGAATCAAAAAGGTTCCGAAATGCTCTCGTGCTGTTGTTGTTGTTTCCATCTTTCCGAATTCCCGAGCGAGGACTTTTCTCGGTTTTTTTTTGGGGGGGGGGGGTGGGGGTTATTTTGTTATTATTTTTTTTAAACCCCCCTCGAGCTTTTAGAGCGCGCAATTTTCCTTCCTGCAGAATATTAAGAGCATCTTTTGGCTTCTGCAGGCTGCATCGTGCACGAGGGTTTCAAGGTTATGTGGCGCTGGATACTGCTGCCAGCGCTTTTCTTTCAGATTGTGTATTCGCAAGATCTGTATGGCGCGCAGTTGTACTCTAGGTGGTTGGGACCATCATATTTGACGTTCGAAATCACGTTTTTAGAAAGCGTTCGGCTTGGTTTTACGTATACTCCGCTCACGGTGCTGCTGGGAGACGGGGCAATTGACACATCCTCGGGTATTCTCCTCCGAAGTTATAACGCTAGCATAGGAACGGTGCTTGAATATGAAAGGAACATAGTGCATACGTATCCTGTTCCGAAGGTTTGGTCCGTTTCTGTTCAAGATTGCTGTCGAGTCCCTCTGTTGAATCAGCAAAACTTGGCGTATTCGTCATTTCGCCTGGAAATCACTGTTGACTGTTCGTCTGCTGCTGTATCTTCTTCCTCGTTCTTTCTCCCACGGCCTGTGTTCCCGTCCGTTTACGAATATGAAGCGTCGCAAATTTTATCATTTCGAATTCCCGTAACTTCTCGAATCAAGCAACGATATCGCTGCTCGTTGTCTTCTGCTGTTCCGGCTCCTTCTCGCAATGGATTGGGCGCGGTTGTTTCAACAGATTGTTGGTTTTCCTGGGCTGCGACGTTTACTCTTCCGGGAGAAGCGTACGTTGTACAACTGCTGGTGGCTGATAGTAGTTCTTCGTCCTCCTCCTTGATTGAATTTCTTCTGGTCGCGATTCAAAGAAAACATAGTGTTCAGTGCCATGTGCACTCTGCATCGGAGGGTCCCATAGAGCTGGATCCGTGGACCGCTTCGTTGTCTGTCACCAGCATCAGTCCACTCTTCAATGATACAACAGCACGTTTCTTTTCTTTGAGTCGCACTCCTTCTTCTACATTTCCTCTAGAAGAAGGCTCCAGAGTGAGTGTTCCGTCGACGGTGAATGTTACGTACAGTCCTCTCTTTCCGTTTGAAGAAATTGATCGAACGTGGATAGTCTCTGCGATGTTTCGCGACGTCAATAATAGCGCTCATTTTTGCTTCCTGGAGTTTCAAGTTAGCCGGAGAATGCCATCCATTCGCGCCTTTCATGTTGTCGATCCGACCAATAATGACAGTTTTCTTGGCATCGGCGACGTGTTTCAGATCGTTTTTGATTCATTGGTGAACACTTCGGCTCCATACGATTCTTTTCTTTGTTTCGATCCACCGCTGCCGTCCGGTCTCTCTGTCCAATCTGATTTTTCAAATTATACCACCACCGAATATTTCAAGGGAAGACAGGGTATGTTAGTGAATGCTTCTGTTTTAACATTGCGGGTTCTGTCAGTTCCAGCGGCTTTCGAATTCATGTTGAGATCCATTGATCTCGTCGGGATTACGTCTGCGTATGTATGCTCTGCGGCACTTGTAGATGATTCTGGGTTTTCGGTCCAATCGCATTTCAACAGTTCTTTTGCGGTCCTGACGGGGTCAGTTGGATTCCGTCGACCGCCACATATTGTTGAATTCTCTGTCAGTGACCCTGATTACTCTGATGGAGTTCTTTCAGTTGGGGATGAATTTCTGGTTCGATTCTCCGAGTATGTTTCGATTCCCGCTGCACCGTTTTCTGACTTTTTGGAATTCCTACCGTTGGACCGTTCTCTTGCAGTCGTCACGAACTGGACAGTATCATGGTCCAACTACAATACAACTCTTCGGATTTCTGTTGACGCTCTGAACTTCTCGAATCCTCTTGCTTTCGCTCCTGTGATTGGCATGACTTCGGTGAAGCTGAAAAATAATATCGTTCAGGACTTGTATCACAAGTCGATTGCCGACGATCGTGATTCGTTGAATTCTTTTGTTGTTTTGACGGGGGATTTTGGACGCCGTGTGGGTCCCAATGTATCGTCACTAGTGGTGTATGACCGATTCAGCACTAGCGAAGACTGTGGCCGGGGAGATGTCCTTGTGGCATGCTTCGATTACCCGACGAACTCCCCTCGCATTTCTTCGAAAATTGAAATTGACTTGTTGTTTGCATTCTCTTCCTCAATTGGCGATGATTATGCTGGCTTGTGGACGAACGCGTCGTGTGCTGAAATAGAAATTCTGATCTCTCCCGTTAATTCAACATTTTCCCCCGGTTTACTCTCCATTTTCGTCATCGGACCGTTGCGCGATTTTCGAAAAGAAATGCGGCCTTCTGTTTCGTCCAGTGCAGTTCTCTCGGGATCCTGCGGACTTGCGATGCCGAATGATTCCATCGTCTCATTAGTCGCGGCTGATCCAGACAACCTGGATGGAGTATTTTCTGCAGGCGATACCATTGATGTTCAGTTCAACTTCAATGCGACGATGTTGGAGCCGTTTGGAAATGGTACGTGTGGATCTGAACGAACGAATTTGGATGCTGTTCAAGCTGCTAGGATACTTGCCTTTTCACACCCTTTCCTTGTTAATTTCAGCCTGGAGATCAGTCCCGGAGGGAAGTGGACAATCCGAGTTCTTGACGTTGACGTGAACGCCGCTCCGCCTCCTTTTGGTCGGTTTTTCCTGCAGGTCTCGTCTGCTTGCATTATGGGTCTGCACAATGCCAGCAATGCAAATCTCCGGTCTCCTCCATTGTCAGGGAACTGGGGCGAGCTTATGGCCCCTCGAATTGTCGACTTTCTTGCACACGACCCGGACGACGGTGATAATGTGCTATCACAAGGCGATCAGTTGACGGTCGTTTTCGATCGATCGACAAACTCTCCGACCATTTCGGCATCCGAAGAGTTGTTGCGATGTTTTGCATTTTCTCCCGTTCTTGATATTGGGCTTTCTGCCGTTTGGAACGATTCTCGATCTGTACTTCTTACCGTTGTACAACCCCTGACTGCGAGTGAGTCACGATCTTATTTTCTTCTTGGTTCTCTCCAAATTTTTGTACGCCGAGAATGCTTCTTGAGGGATGATACGAACACAAGCTCTGTCAGCGAATCAGTGTCGCCGGTTCTGCGTGGCAACTGGGGCCGCCGTGGTCCAGTTTTTGTGGACGCTCCGCTCGCATTCGATCCCGGAAACAGGGATGCAGTGTTCTCGAACGGAGATGCGATTCGTCTTGAGTTTTCTGAGCCAACTAACACGCCTCCGGTGAATTCGAAAGCTGAGGTTGATTGCTGGCTATCTTTTTCGGAACCTATAGGGTCAGCGTATCACGGTTTCTGGTCTCTCAATGGAACGGTACTGACGCTTGTTGTCACCGAAGTTGGCTTCGTCGATGCTCCAAGAATAGGCTTGTTCACGGTTAGTGTTATCGGATTACTGCAGAGCGCATCGGGCGTGTCTTTGGTCAGTAACGTCACGTCGCCCCCGCTTAAGGGTGACTGGGGAACATCCCGCTGTCTGTTCGTTTCGTCTTTTTCTGTTGTTGACACAGGATCACCATCTGCCTGTCAGACGTATGGCTCTGAAGACATTTTTTACATCTTTGTATCGCGCCCGGTGGACATGCCGCTAAACTCCTCAGTCACATTATCCCATTTTAATGACCACTTTGAGTTCTCTGACAATTCGTTACTGGATTCCTCCTCGACAGTAACTTACGTTGAAGACACGCAAGGTGCGTATTTTTTTCGAATTCAAGCTGCGCAGAGTGTGTCGCTACAGTCTCGAGCACCAAAAATTGGCGTTTCGAGGATCGGTTTTCGGCCGTCATCTGATCTCATGGATGCCGCACATAATTGCCTTCCAGGAAACAATAGCAAAGCTGTTCTTTCCGGATCGTATGGTGTTGGTGTGCCCGTAACAATTGCCAGGTTTTTTGCAGCAGATTTAGATGACTTGGATCGTGTTCCCTCTGTTGGAGATGTCATTTGGGTGGAATTTTCTTCGAACACATCAATGCCATCTGTTTTTCCATGGGCAAACTTTGTGACTGTGTTTTCCTTGGACGCGATGCTGTCGAAATCCGCAGTGTTTGCTGCGTCCTGGACACGCCCCGACTTGCTACGATTGGATGTTATGGCGGTTCTGGACGAATCCGCTCTGATTTCATTCGTATCTGGAGTGGCTGTGAAGATTTCAGTCCGGTCCCCGTCTTTGTTGGACACCTCTCGTTGTTCGAGCCTTGTCTTTTCCATCAGCCCGCAGCTCACTGGAAATTGGGGGCGGTTGTCTCCCCAATTGCAGTCGATTTCCTTTGATGATCCTGATGATTTGGATGCCATTCTGTCTGTTGGAGACCGATTATGTCTGTACTTTGATTCCTCGACGAACCAGCCGACCCTTTCTGGTGGTCTTCTGGAATATGTCGACTTTGTTTCGAACCCGAACGCACTCAATAATGCTACGTTTTCTTCTCTGTGGCTGAATACTTCCACACTGTGCTTTACCATCACGTCGCTACCAGCTGCAGTGGTGTTGCCTGTCATTGGCTTCGACGTTTTACACATCCGTTCGAGCGCGGGTATACAATTAGCTGGACACGGGTCTCTGAATTCTACGTCGTCGGCTGTTTTGGCAGGGAACTTCGGGACACTTCCGGGTCCTGCAATTATATCGTTTGTTGCCAGTGATCCAGACAATTTGGACGGCATCTTTTCGGCATTCGACGTTTTTCTCGTGACGTTTGATGGACCTACAAACTGCCCAAACGTTAACTCCAAATTCTTGATTGATCAGTTGATTCTGTTCTCAGGTGCTGGATTTGGTGCCGATTACAATGCAACTTGGTTGACTTTGGCTACGCTGAAAATCGTTGTGCTCAACGTTGGCACCTTGACAAGAGCATCCAGTCCCCGAGTTGGATCCTATCGTATTTCGATTCGATCATCCGGTAATTTGAAGAACTCCATGAATACGTCGCTGCCAAGTTCTGCATGGTCCCCCGTTCTTTCTGGAAGCTTGGGTGCGTACAGCGGACCCTCGATCGTGGACTTCGTTATTTCGGACCCGATCGATGTGGACCATTCTTGCGGCGCTGGTGACGTTCTTGAGATTCATTTTTCAGAACCGACAAACATGCCACCGCTGCAATTTCTCGCAGGTTCGACACCACAGACCAAGTACATGAGTCCTCTGGACAGTGTTTTCTCATTTACCGCTAGCATTGGAGCATCCTATCGAGGCTACTGGCATAACGCGTCTGTTGCCCGCGTTGAAATCCTGCTTTCGTCTTCAGTTGTTAGCTCCATCCAAATTGGATCGCTGCGAGTTACGTCTCTGGCAAATGGGGATATAGCGAATCAGGGAGGCTTCTCGCAGGCCTCTGCGTCTGTTTCTCCGGCTCTTCGTGGCAGTTGCGGGTACGGTGGCCCATCCATCACATCCCTTACGGCGATTGATGCTGATGATGCCGATGGAGTTTTTTCCGCTGATGATGAACTGGTCATTACCTTCAGCGAGGATACAAATACTCCGGATATCTCTCGGATGGATCTTGTCGATGAGGTTTTTTATGTTCCACCACCGTACTCTTTGGGAACTAATTACACAGGCGAGTGGGCAGATCCACGAACAGCTCGAATTCATGTTCGCAATGCCGCTATTCCTGCAGGGTTCTTTTATCCATTGGTTGGTGCGCTCGATTTCTTCATACAAGTTAAGAACACTTCGGGACTCGCAGATGGGTCTGGTCTCGGAAACCTTTCCTTTTCTTTGAGTCCTGCTCTGGCAGGTTCGTGGGGAAACCGCCAAGGTCCTTATATAACGAGCATCATCGCGGACGGAGATGATGCTGTCGATGGTATATATGGCGCCGGGGATGTGTTGTACGTGACTTTCAATGAGTCGACAAATGAACCGCCGATGACGACGCACGCGCAACTTGTCGCAGGCTTTTTTGTGTGTCACACCCCTCCTTCATGCATTGATCCGAATGGACACACTTTGGGAACTCTCACAAGCGGGAGATGGGTGAATTCTTCAGTTTTACTGATTACTATACTTATTCCCGGGACCACGATAGCTTCAACTCCGATAATAGGCCGAACGCTCATTGCACCCCGTCAAACTGCAAATCTGCGAAACAGTGGATCTTGGTCTCTCGTGTCGTCGTCTCCGTCCCCGTCCTTAGTTGGAGATTGGGGCTTGTTTCCCGGCCCTCGGATCATTGAGTTTTCATGTCGCGATCCAACAGATTCTGACTACTGGTACGGAAACGGCGACGAGATTATGATACGATTTGATTCTGGAACGAACACCCCACCTGTTTCTACAATGTCGCAGTTTGATGCGCTTTTCAATTTCTCGCATGTGATAGGCAAGATGTACAAAGCTATGTGGAAAAATGACAGGGTACTCATCATCTCTGTCAGCGATGTTACAAATGGTACTCTGCAGCTGAATGAAACCCAAGTAAGCATTTTATCTTCGATCCGGAATTCGGCAGGGATCTCGTCTGTGCGTGTGGGTGAGCTCTCGCCCTTCTTATCTGGTGACTTCGGTAAGAAGGGGCCGTTCATTTTGTCCTATGTTGTTTCTGCTCCCAATCCTGCGACGGATGGGATTTTCGGAGAAACAGACGTCATTTCGATCGAGTTTTCAACACCAACGAATGTGCCTCCTCTGTCAACAAAAGCCCTAGTGGACTCGGTATTTTTCTTCAAGCCCCCCATCGGACAAAACTACTCGGGATCGTGGACTTCGTCAACTACTGCAGTCATAACGATAACTGCATTTTCTGGAGTACCGAGAGAGAGCCGTCCTCAGATTGGTGCATCCACGGTGCGCGTCCGAGAAACTTTACGGAACGACTCGCTGACGTCCTACGTTTCGGTGAGTGAATCACCGCTGTTGAGTGGGTTCGTTGGAAATCGATCCGGTCCTGCAATTGTTTCATTCGATATTTCCGATCCGGATAACAGTGACCGAGTTTTGTCAATTGGAGATGTTTTGGACATTTGCTTTTCCGAGCCTACGTCCATCCCGTTGCTGTCATCGACAGCGGCGGTCAATTCTGTGTTTTCTTTTTCAGCTTCCATTGGAGCAGCATATTCTGGGCTATGGAGCAACTCATCTTGTGCAAGGATTGCTCTGCTTAATATTTCTGGAAACGACATTCGTCTTGGAAATCTGTCTGTTTCGGTGCAGTCTGGAGTGTTGTATGATGCTTCTTCCGTCTCACTTGCAACAACTCCGGTGTTTTGCTGCCCTTTACAGGGAAATATGGGTCTTCAAGGACCACAGATTGTGTCCTTTGTTGCGGATGACCCTGATCAGGCGGACGGAATCGTAAGCTCGGGTGACACCCTGAAAATTTGCTTTGATCTTCCAACCAATCGTCCAGAAATACTTGCGCACAACCAAGTCATTTCGATATTTCGGTTCTCCGCTCCCATTGGACAAAATTCAACCGGCACATGGGAGACTGATTGCTGCGCTTTGATTACGATTGAAGATGCTACGACTTCATCAGAATTCGAGACCGCTGTCGGTCACTTGCGTGTCTCTGTCATTGGAAATTTACGCGACTCAAACTCTTCTCTGCTGCCGTCGAATTCTTCGTCAGGCCCTGTAACTGGGACGTTTGGGGATCGTGCCGGGCCCCGGATCGTGTTCTTTGACGTCTTTGATACTGATGACCTCGATCGTGTCTGGTCTGCCGGAGACGTTCTCCGACTGTGCTTCAATGAGAGCACCAATACTCCGGAGATATCTACTCCGGAAGCAGTTTCCAGCTGCTTTGCATTTTCTCCCGTTTTGACAGGAGTTGCTTTTTCCGGGACGTGGTTTAACTCATCTTGCGCTGACTTGACCGTTATTTCGCTGGATTTTGGATCTGCACCGCCCCTGCTTCATGTCACTATTGTTGAGGTACGGTTTTCTGCTGCACTGCGGGACGCCAAGAACGTCAGCCGTCGCTCCACTTCTCAGTCACCTCCCCTAACTGGAAATTTCGGTAGATTTCCTCCGAATATTTCCGGGTTTGAAGTATCGGACCCTGACGATCTTGATCGTGTGTTGTCAAGCGGTGACGTACTTACGATTGAGTTCGATATTCCCACCAACACTCCTGCGGTATCTTCATCCTCGGAAATATTTCAAGTTTTCGGCTTTTCCAACAATCATTCGTTTGCATCAGCGCTGCAAGATATCTCGGGTTTGTGGGTGACTGACAGGACGGTCGTTCTGAACCTGACGTTTAGAAACTCGCCAATGGCATCTACCTTGATACTGGGCCAATCAGTTGTGTTTGTGTTACCTTCTGGAAGGTTGTATGATCGGAGTCTGTCCTCGATCCCGTCTTATCAAACGTCACCACCGCTCTCCGGATCGTTTGGGAGGTTTCCTCCTCAGTTGGTGAAGATGGAGGCTAACGATCCAGATAACTCTGACATCTTTTATTCTGTGGGAGACGAGATTGTGTTGACCTTTGATGTGCCAACTTGCAAGCCGGATCTGACTTCGAAGGTCAACGTTGATGCAATGCTAAATTTCTCGATTCCCATAGGACTGATGTACGATGGTCTTTGGGATGCTTCCGGAAAGGTGCTTCGAGTACGTATTTTGATTGCGTATCCGTATCCAGCAGACGTCTCGACAAACGCTCTTCTTTTTTCTCGACTCAATGTCACGTTTGGGGGAAATTTTCTCTGGGGTGAGGATCGTCTACTGCTTCCTCTGGTTGGATTTTCGAATGTTAATTTGACTGGATCCTTTGGAGAGAGGGCTTCTCCGATCGTGTCTGCATTTGTCGCGAGCGATCCGGATGATGGGGATTTCCAAATGTATAGCATTGGCGACGTGCTTGATTTGCAGTTTTCCGAAGCGACAAACCAGCCGCCACTCTTCCAATACTTGGTGTTTTCTCATTCGGTCGGGATCTTGAACGGCTACTGGCTTTCTCCATCCATCTTCAGACTCGTCGTTCTCAATGTATCACATGCGAATGTTACAATTGGGAACCTTTCGGTGGCAATCCCGGAAAATGCGAACTTGCGATCAGCTGGCAATGTTTCTTATGCTCTTGACTGTTCAGGTGTTGTCCTCGCAGGTAATTTTGGAAGGCTGCCCCCGCACATTGTCGCCTCCTACGTGTACGACCCTGCGGACGATGACAATGTTTGGAATACTGAAGATGTTCTCCAGGTAGTTTTCAACAGCCCGACAAATCGTCCAAACATTGGTTCTTCCTCTAATGTTAATTCGCTCATTCTCATTGAGGACTTGTTTGGAGTACCACTGCTTCCTATTACCTCGTTTGTTGGGTATTGGAATAATGAAGGTGATGTTCTCACCTTAGTTGTTCAGGTTGCGGGAGCTCCGATCGTCCCCGGTCTTCATGTTGTCCGGCTCAGAACCAGTGGCAATTTGAGGGACTCGTCGGGCGTTAGTCTTCCTTCATCAGCCCGGAGCCCAGCAATATCCGGAAACGTTGGAAGGTTTCCTCCGACGATTTTGGCGTTCGTCGCTGACGATCCTGATGATCTAGATCGCATCTATTCAGACGATGATACACTAATGATTGTCTTTGATCGCCCGACGAACCAACCGCCATTGTCAAATTTGTCATCTGTTTTGGTTTTTTCCAATCCGTCTTCAGTTGCAACAAATGTATCCGCGAGTTGGCTGAACTCGTCTACCATTTTAATCAAGATGCTAACGGTAATCCCGGATGCTCTATTAATTGGGAATTCCTTTGTATCCGTCTTGTCTTCTGCAAATGTTACAGATCCGCTCGGCATCTTGAACCCCTGCAATTCCAGCAGTCCTTTTCTTTCGGGTGACTTTGGACGTTTTCCTTTGAGGGTAGTTTCGTTTTCTGTCCGCGATGACGACAACACGGACATTTATTTCGGTATAGGTGATGAATTTGTGTTGGACTTTGAAGGCCCAACCAACCAACCATTTATGGGGTCAAAATCTCTTGTTGATTCACAGATCGCTTTTTCCACGTCCATTGGAGACAACTATTTCGGATATTGGGAAAGTTCTTCGAGACTCGTAATTCAGGTGCTTGCTGAATCGTCATCTCCAGTGTATGGCAAGACGAATGCAACAAATGTCTTCCTTTTTGCGCACTTGAATGCAACGCTACGAGGACTGTCAATTCAAGACAATCTGCTCTTCCTAAATCCTTCGTGTGCAACCACGCCTGCTTTGCAAGGCACTTTCGGAGAAAGGAAGGGGCCTAGGATACTTGCTTTCATTGCTGCGGATCCTGACGACAACGATTTCCAAGTGTGGTCCGTCGACGATACGCTAACGTTGTTGTTCTCTGAGGATACCAACATGGTTGACATTGCTCCTTTCCTGGAATTTAGCGATTCGGTCGGGGTATGGCGTGGAATCTGGGTCTCCCCAAAGGCGTACACTCTTACCATCACCGACGTGAGCAATTCACTGCCCATTATCGGCTCTTCGAATGTGACTCTCCGTGACTCTGGCGGCCTTCGATCCGCTGGGAACGGGTCGTATGTGACGCATGAAACTTCTCCTCCCCTTGCGGGAACATTTGGAAGAAAACCGCCACAAATCTTGAGCTGTCATGTATGGGACTCCACTGACGGAGATCACGTGTTCGGACCTGGTGACCTGGTGCAGCTTGTCTTTGATTCTCCAACTAACCGCTTGGATGTCCAATCCGTCGACAATGCTAGTCTGTATTTCCAAATGTTGCTTCCCCCTCAGAATTTGAGTGCTACATTCACGGGATCTTGGTGGAACGACACAGTCCTGCTCCTGAACGTTTCGGGATTCTCGGGAATCCAGCCGGTTGTCAACCAGTCGCGATTTCGACCATTGCAGTTTGGAAACACGGGCGTTCAGGATCCTACTCTGTACAGCATTTTCTCTACTCAGGCAAGTCCACCGTGTGAGGGAACGTTCGGACGCCGAGCACCGTTTGTGGTCTCTCTACAAGCACTGGACCCCTACAACGACGATCGTGTCTGGGACGAAGGCGACAAAATCCGCATCCATTTTAACCGTCCTACAAATCAACCACTGGTCAACAACAAAACAGCGATTGACAACCTTGTGAGATGGATTCCATTCCCATTAGCGAACAGTTATAACGGAGAATGGCTGAATAGTAGTGTCCTAGAAATAACATTCCGCGATGTGCTCTCAACTGGACCTCTCATTCATAATACTACCATAGCCATCCTTCCGCAAGGGCGACTACAAGATTCAACATTAACCTCCCTCATAGCAAACGAAACCTCCGCAGTATCCCTAAGTGGAAATTTAGGACTTCTTGGTCCGCAGATCCGTGCTTTTTGGGTGCGGGATCCGACAAATTCCAGCGTTTACTTGCAGGACGGCGATCAATTTATTATTGACTGGGAGATGCCGACGTCACAGCCGCCACTGGCGTCGAAGGCGCTGGTGGATTTGGAGTTCAACTTCAGCATGCCCTTGGGTCTTAATTACTCTGGCTCGTGGTTATCGTCTTCGCGGCTTGCCATTACGGTTCTTGCGGCGTGGCCGGATTATGTCAGTGTACCGTCCACTCTGGACTCGTTCTTTGCCAATCTCACGGTGAGCGTTTTGGGCCGGTCTATCCGCAATGCGTCGCTGGATCTTGTGCCGTCGTTAGCCAGAACTGCCCGGGGTGCGCTTGGAGGGTCATTCGGATACAGACTTGGACCGTCGATTGTGAGTGTCGTGTGTGACGATCCTGATGATGGAGACTTCCAAGTGTTCGGCGCAGGTGATACCGTGACGATTTTGTTTTCTGAGGCGACGTCCATGCCGTCCGGAATTGGATCGTTTTTGACGTTCAACCAACCGTTCGGACAGTTTGTGTGGACGTGGGCGGACAACCGGACGCTTGTGCTGGACGTGACTGATGGGCAAGGCAAACAGCCCGATATTGCCAGTCTTCGCGTGAGTGTGCCTTTCGAGGCGGATTTGCGGGCAGCTGGGAATGTGTCGCTTCCGTCGAACACGACGAGTGCTGTTGGTGGGACGCGTGGCGATTGGGGTCGGCGTTCTCCGATTCCAATTGCGGCGTGGGTGGATGATCCAGACAACGCGGACTACTATTTTTCCGCTGGAGATGCAGTGTACGTCATGTTTGACATGCCGACGAATCAGTTGTCTTACACGGGCACGTCTGTGGTTGCGGACTGCTTTGTGTTTCAAGGGCTGTCCAGCGGAACTGTTGTGAACGCAACTGGTGCATGGCACAATGCCACAACACTCCTGCTGACGGTAACTGCTGTTGCGACGGTGAATGGGAAGCTGCTGGAACACGAGGACGTTGTTGGGTTGATGGCTGTGAGTGTGCTGTCGTGTGCCAATGTCACAGAACACACGTCGTACTCACTGCCTGCTTCGTCAGTGAGCTCCCCGAATGTGACGGGAACTGTGGGTTTGCAAGCGCCGTTTGTTGTGAAGTGGTGGGCAGATGACCCGGATGACGGTGATCGGGTGTGGTCGGATGGCGATGAGCTGTTTGTGTTGTTCAACCGTCCGACGAACACTCCGATAATCGCAAGCTTCGATGCATTGCAGCGGCTTCTTGGAGTTGTAGCATCGACAACTCGCAGCGGGGTGTCGAACGGGATTGGATTGAACGCAACTGCGTGGTGGCAGAACTCAACGTTGCTTGTTGTGCATCTGTTGAATGTTTCTGCCGTTGGCGACTTTGTGGTTATGCAGACGCGTGTCTGCGTTTTTTGGTCAGGGGGCCTCAGGGATCATGCCGGCCGTTCTTTGGTTTCTAACCAGACGAGCGGGCCAGTATTGGACGGGGATGTAGGACTTCTTGGTCCGCAGATCCGTGCTTTTTGGGTGCGGGATCCGACAAATTCCAGCGTTTACTTGCAGGACGGCGATCAATTTATTATTGACTGGGAGATGCCGACGTCACAGCCGCCACTGGCGTCGAAGGCGCTGGTGGATTTGGAGTTCAACTTCAGCATGCCCTTGGGTCTTAATTACTCTGGCTCGTGGTTATCGTCTTCGCGGCTTGCCATTACGGTTCTTGCGGCGTGGCCGGATTATGTCAGTGTACCGTCCACTCTGGACTCGTTCTTTGCCAATCTCACGGTGAGCGTTTTGGGCCGGTCTATCCGCAATGCGTCGCTGGATCTTGTGCCGTCGTTAGCCAGAACTGCCCGGGGTGCGCTTGGAGGGTCATTCGGATACAGACTTGGACCGTCGATTGTGAGTGTCGTGTGTGACGATCCTGATGATGGAGACTTCCAAGTGTTCGGCGCAGGTGATACCGTGACGATTTTGTTTTCTGAGGCGACGTCCATGCCGTCCGGAATTGGATCGTTTTTGACGTTCAACCAACCGTTCGGACAGTTTGTGTGGACGTGGGCGGACAACCGGACGCTTGTGCTGGACGTGACTGATGGGCAAGGCAAACAGCCCGATATTGCCAGTCTTCGCGTGAGTGTGCCTTTCGAGGCGGATTTGCGGGCAGCTGGGAATGTGTCGCTTCCGTCGAACACGACGAGTGCTGTTGGTGGGACGCGTGGCGATTTTGGATTGTGTGCTCCGAAAATTCAATTCTTCGTAGTATATGATTTATTTAATGCTGATTACGTATTCAGCACCTCGGATCGTTTTGTTTTGGTATTCGATGTCCCCACAAATCAAATGGATGTGTCTTCTCCACAAGATGTTGAGAAATTGTTTGCTTTCTATCCGCCGCTTAATGCGGATTTAAGATTCTGTGGAGCTTGGTTAAACTCATCCGCAATTGTCTTTGAAGCTCAGGTGTCGAACTTTTCTTCTCCACCTATAATTGGGTCGCAAACAATTTGTACGCGCCCGTTGTCTGGCATTCGGGATTCTCACAACTCGTCGGTTGATGTGGGTATTTCGTGTGCTGTTTTGTCTGGAGACTTCGGACGGATGGCTCCGTATATTGTTTCGTCCTGGTTCGACGACCCCGACGATGCAGATCGGTACTGGAGTTCCGGAGACATGTTGTTCGTTGCATTTGATCGTGCTACCTCGTCTCCTCCATTTTCTTCATTATTCACTGTTGATGACTTATTTGAATTTCAGAACATTCGTGATCCCTCTCTTCCTGTTTGCCTGGACTGGATTGCACACTGGATGAATTCGTCTTTGGTGAAATTGCAGTGTAACGCTGCGGTTGATGGACAACTGATTCCCAACGTTGCTGCGATAGCAGTGAAGTCAACGGCGGGCCTTACTTCGGCGGATGGGATCTCATTTCTGTCGTCTGCGGGTTACGGACCTATTGGGGGTCATGTTGGTCGACTTGGACCACAGATCGCAAAATTTTGTGTGAGGGATGTTTTGAACGACGACATTCATTTTGGTCAATCTGATTGCTTCGAAGTTTGGTTTGATCTTCCAACTAATCGTCCTGAACTTCCCCCATATTCCCTTTTCAATTTCTCTTTGCCTGATCTTGCCAAAAATTTTACCTGGTCGTGGCATAACTCTTCTGTGTATGAATTTTGTGCAAGTACTCCAAACTTCGAGCTGTATCCTCCGGATGTTGAAACCGCTAATCAAATCATGTCGACGTTGGTTATCAGCGTTCAATGCGATTTGCGCTCAGCAGACCTGTATTCTGTCCCTTCCCGTTCATTGTCGTTTTTATCAGGTAGTTTTGGGGATCGTTCAGGACCAAGAATTATTGGCTTTGAAGTATTCGACCCTGATGATTTAGACCGTGATTGGTCAACAGGAGACGTACTGATTCTTACATTCAGCGAAGCAACAAACACTCCACAACCAGTTTCTATCTTCGATTTGCTAATGTTTTCTGATGATCCCGGTCCCTTGACATATCATTGGCAAAACAGCTCGACATTAGTAATGACCAGTCTCGGACATAATTCCGTTTCATCATTCCGTCTTGGAGTGTCTTGTGTTTCCGTATTATCAAGCGTTGTGCATCTTCGCGACAGCCTGAACAAATCGCTTGCCTCCATCGCCCGTTCTTCTCCATTGTCCGGTACTTTCGGAAGGATGGCTCCAGTCATGACGTCGTTGCTAGCGGTGCCGAGTACGGCCTCCTTGGACGCCAGGCTATCCGTTGGCGACAGATTTCGAATTGTATTTGACGTCGAAATGGCTGAATTGCCTGTCCAGTCGAAAGATCACGTAGACTCTCTGTTTCGATTCAACGATCCGCAATTCTACGAGTATATCTTGGAGTATGTAGGAAGATGGATGACTGCGACAGAATTGAAAAAGAATCATTCAGTGTTGGAGATCACGATACTGGCTGTTGATGCGTCCAAGTTCTACGGAAAGAAGTTTTTCCCATCAGTCGGGGTCACCAATTTTACTGTCGACCCATTTTGTAACGCGTCTCTTTCTTTCTTCGGCAGACTTCAGGTTTCCAGTTTGACTGCTCAGTTATTTGATTTGAAACATGATCTGCTTCCGTGTACGTCGATATCTCCGTTTTTGATAGGAAGCTTTGGTGATCGTCGAAGCCCAGCAGTCTTGCGATTGTTTGCAGAAGACACGCGTGGAGATAATGATTGGTATAATGTCGGTGACAAAGTTTACATAGAGTTTGATGAGCCAACGAATTCCCCGAATCTTTCTGCACAGTCTCTTCTCTGGACACCGAGCATTGCACAAGAACTTGCATTTCAATGGAGGACTCCGACTTTGTTGGAGATTCTTATAGTGAACGTAACGGAGAGCGTGCCTGTGCTTGGAAGCGTTTCCGTCGTATTCACGGATTGCACTATCAGATCTGAAGATTTCCTGTCCATGCCTACCCAAGGAAAGTATGAACTTCAAGACGGAAATTGGGGTGTTTTCAAGCAAAGCATCCTCTCTGGACAAGAAACATCTTCGACATTCGTGAGTGACTTCACTTCCGCGTTGGTCAGAATGAAATGGTATCAGACGTTGATGATTTCAACATGCGGAATTTTGCTCCTTGCGGCGTTCATCTTGGAACTTTCGAGTATTATTCGCGATAGAAAGAAGCGGCGAACTCATCATACCCCTGTTTCTGCATTCGCCTGGAATGAAAGACCTGTTGAAAAGTCGGCCAAACGTGCCATTCCTCGTTCAGACGTTCGTCATTTTGAAAAAGGTGGTAATTCAGAATTGCAAAACGAAGAACTTGCCAGATCTTCGCGCTACATTACATCGCCTTCGAATAGTATGATGCATCAGAGAGCGCTTTCTCCGCATGCTCCGAGTAATGATTGGCACTCAGCTTATGTCCCGCTTCCTGGTGATACCTTGGATGAAATGCTCGGCAAGATTGTCGAAGAAGAGCAGGTTGAAGTGTTCGAAGGACAAATTATTCGATTGGATCAACACGGCCATTATATAATGTTTGGCGAGAGAGTCTCCGTGTTTGCAAACAGCGCAGACGGATTCCAGCTTTGGGTTGAAATGCCTGGGGCCATCGACCGTCTGGGCAGCAGATTGATGCCCGCTCGAGACTTTCTGCTTGATAGATGTGCATTTTCGTTTAAATCGCATTTCAGTCAACAAATCGCAAACAGCCGACGCACGAAGAGGAGAAACAACAAAATCCAACAATAAAAGTCTTTGAAACCAACGGAGACAAGTTTCCGTTTGTGAGCACATTGTCTAGGGTCAAATCCCACCTTGTCATCTGAAAACGTATGTTGAAGCGTTATCCTGTTGGCTAATCGAACTCTTGACAGAGTCACCGACACTACTGGGGGTTAACAGCCTGTCGCACAGACGGATTGCAAGGGAAAAGATGCACAACGTCGAAATGTCCTCAAATCGGCTCTGTATTTTTAACAGCCTATATCATCCAGATGCAAGAATGTCGAGAAACCCGTCCTCAGTCAAAATGTCCTGCATTCAACAGAGTATGGGAAATCTGTGATTTCTGCTGCCACGGCACGGACAACGAAAACTCCATTACGTTAAAGAAAGGAGTGACTCGTAATGGAGTGAATGGCTCGCACATCCCACATAACCAAAACACAAACGGAATCGAATAAATAATGCAACAATAAGGGGCAATGATGTTGCTGTAATGGAATCACTCATAAAATCGTCACCGCAAGCCACTTCACCGCGGAACCTAGTTATCGCGTGAGAAAGTCGCAGTATGAAACGCCTGAGTCTGTGGATGCTTCCGTAGAAAATCGAGGAACCGGCAATTCAGAAAACGTGGGTGCCAAATGCAGACTGCATCATGAGAAATGCTGAAACGGATCGCCAAACTGCTGCCAGCGAGAACGCCAGCCACCGCATGAATGTGCTTTCGAATGTCTATAGAGCAATCCTCATCTTATCTGGAAATGCATCAGATGTCTTTTGGATGGCAGGGGTGAGAAATTGTGAAAATAAGTTACCGTTGCTTCAGCACAACTTGCCAAAATAACAAAAAAAAAATGGATGCCGCCGCAGATGAGTGCAACAAGATTTTGTCATGTAACGGTGATAATCAGCGATATCTCCTTTTAACAGCAAGACATTCTCGTTTTGATGGTGAGAAGACGATGAATAAGATCTCGGATCAACTTAAATTGTAAGGTGCTTCTTTGAAGACATTCTTGAATACCAAACAGTCAGCGACAATTCAACCAAATGTTTTTTCCTCCTAGCCTAAGCCAGCAACAGTTGGAAGAAGGGTGACAAGAATTATACGAATAAATAAGACCCGCTAGTTCAGATCTATCCAGAAAGTTATCCAAACGTGCCGTAGCCATCAGCAGAGGACCAGGGTGTGGAGATGGCTACTTCAAACCAAAGAAGGAGGACTACCGGCCAAAAGGAGAGTTTTCCGGTTGTTCGTCGGAGCCACGTTTGTTGTGGAGTTCTTGAAATCTGAAAACGTGACCAGAAGATCCAGCAGCTGTCTGCGCATCGTTCTTTCGTGCATTTTCGGTATAGCAACCTTTACATCCGGAAAATCACTTATAAAGTTCGTGGTTGGAATTTCGTTCATCGCATTTCTTTGGGTATTCGGAATTCTGTTAGAGTAAAGCAACTACAACTCTTGTTGGGATCTGTCCTGGGCATCTTCTTTTCGGAATGGAGTTAGCGGATATCAGATCCTTTTTCATGACAAGATTGCGTTTCATAACGGTTTTCAAACAGAAAGTCTCGCTGATTTTCGCGTCTTCTTTTCGCCGGATGTGATACACTCTGTTTTCGTTTCAGTGTGAATATAACTGTAACATGGTGGTGCTTTTTTGATCCGCAGGTTGTCACTTTCATTCGGAACGGAATGTATGCAGTCTCCACAGCATTTTGGAACTGTACATTCTCTTCAGTGCGGCTTGTAATAGGACTTTTAACGGACTGTCAGACCCAACATTTTTTTCGAAAATACGTACATTTCTAGCCTAACTTTGCAGTTGCGTGTCCTGCTGCATGTTCGTCGGACGAGACAACCCGCTTTCGCTTCACTGTCGTTTTGTGTAGTCGTGTGTTTTCCAGAAAAACTTACGGTAAGATTTTGATTCCAACGTTGAGACTTTTTCACTGGGTTCGAGAACCATGCGTAGGTGTCTGACGAAAGTGATGACTGACGTTCGTCAACCTAATGTTTCATCTTTTTTGCGCTGATTGCTTTGTTTCTTGGTCCGTTCTGATTAAAAAGCTGTTTGTAACCGAAGTGGGGACTTCGAAATTTACTCAGATGCGCAATGTTTAATTGCAGACCGTTGCCTTCCGCCCACGCATTATTCGACAGAATCGGACAGTCGTCAGCTATCTCTGTCGGATGTCATGGGTTTCAATGACACCGCCAAAAGCTAAATGTTCATGATTTTCCATCGTCCGTGACATGTCAATGAAGGAATATGCACGTCTGCTGTCGCAGTTTCCGTTGAGGGTTTTTCCAGGTTCCGAACCGCTGTCCAACAATAGTTTGAGGCGATTCTCCATTTATCCCGCTCACCAAAAACCATGAATTGTTACTGATTATTATGTTGAGTAACAGTGTCTGAATTGACGCACGTATGACGTATGAGGTTATAGCAGAGAAGTGCTCTGAGTTCGTATTTAAGGAGCTGTTTGTTTATTTGTTTGTTAGTCTGTTTTTGTTTTCTCTCTGTAATAAATTACACACAAAACCATCTTTTATTATCCCTGGTTATATCTTTAACTGGATATATTACAATATATTATCGGTAAGATGTCACCGAAGACAGATCCAAAGCCACATGTTTTGTTTGCTCCTTTAACTGAGGACGAGGACCAGCTCTTCCATGCACTTTGCTCTGCCTGGAAGGAGCGTCGCAGCCACGAGTTTCTTGGTTCTCGGCCTCTTCAGGCATGGCCGGTGTGCGTTGTCGGGAAGATTCCTCTTTGGAGCCACGAGATATTTTGTCTCAGATGAAAGGTGGTGCTTGAGGGTTCGGTTATATAAAATAAGCAGAAAAAACGCGAAGAATGAAGAAATTCTGGATATGCGAACGGTAAGGAAATCGCGTCCCCATTGGGTGAGATAAGCAACTTCCGGGATGATGTTGTTTATTTGCTGTTCATGCGCAAAACGGTGTGCCGCTTGGTTAAACACTGATCAACAATAATAACGAGTTTCAAAACTGCGCATGGAAACCGGGGGGGTCTAATTGCAGTCTCAAAATTGCCAACTGGAGACGTTATGGCGAAGCTGCTCCCTTTTTCATGAAAATGGTTCAGCGCTTCCCATAACAAGTATGTTGTTGGGTGTTTTCAGTCCCACGCAAACACCTCCCCCTTATTACGAGGAGGTTGAAAAGGGGCTTGGGTGTTGGCAGACTCCAATGTAGTCTCCAATACACTCCACACCCAAGATCGCAACGTTTCTCGCACCATGCTGGTCACGAGGTTGCGAATACGTGCATCCCGCGTGGGGACACTGTGACGTCTTCACTCTGTTTCTGGCACATCTTCTGGGTGTTCAATGGCGGGAACAGGATATGATCAGCATTCTGGCACACTGCCTTGGCAATGCGTACATGTCCATCATGTTGCATGTTCTGAATGCGGTGCGAAATGTTGCGCATCTTGTGCCGGGCATTCCGTCTTGCCGTTTTCGACATGCGAGTCGTCTCGGTGGCGCGTTTCGATTGCAATTTCTGATAGCGTTTCTGGGGTTTGATCAGCGTCCAGGCTCGCCTCGGAGAACTCATATTCCTTGTAATTCCCACAGCCATCATAAACAGTCTGGAAGACACGGCCTCCGCCATCGCAGCTGTTCATGACAACCATGTCCCCGGTTTTCGCCTTGGGTGGTGCCATGGATCGCGCGACTGGGACAATCAGAAAAGTATCGTCCTTGGACTTAGGAAATGGAACACGTGCGCAGGACATTGAAAACCGAGCCGCTACTACCACCTTGGGGTTTCTCACGTAGCCGTCGAATTTCACGCTCCGCCTCCCTTCCTCGTTTCCACAATTTGATGGTGCTTCCGGGAATGAAAGTGGACCAGAAAGCAGCACCTTCCTCGACCGACAATTGGACGGGAGGTTTTCCACCATTCTTGGGAACCTTGAAGCTGCGATGATCGGAATGCTTGTCTCGCGGTCTCACGACTAAGCGTTTCGGACAACGTCTCGTGTTCTTCGTCAGCCTGGAGTCGGGGTTCGGAAAACATGTCGATCCATCTTTCGGGATCTTGCAGGGACATTGCGTTTCTGGTAAAGGAAGACGCAGTTGTTATACGCATCGTCCCAGAGATCGAGCATCTGATAAAGTTTCAACTTCTGTTCTTCGGTGGGTCCGCAGGCAAATCTTGAATGCGTACATAGCCAAACCGGGAGGTAGCTTCTTCTCGTCATCCCGCTCACATGCCTCCGATTTGGGGTTCGACTTAGACGCCTGAGGCTTCCCCCGGAGGCTCGTCTTCTGTTTTCCACGGAAACGGTTCTTCTCGTGGATTTTCTGTTTCTTGGGTTTGGGACTTTGCTGAAGCAGCCGCGGGTTTAGATTTCGTCTTCGCTTCGGGTTTCTTTTTTGGGAGCCGGTTTCTTTGTCTCCCTAGGAACAATCTTAAGTTTCGCCAAGTTGGCTTGGATCGTGGCAGGATCGAACAAACGCACCGTCGGCAGACTTTCCGGAGTCGAGTTGATTGTGCGCACGCTGACCCAGCTGTGTTCCAGCTTTCCGGAACGAACGACTGGGGGTGGTCATGTCCCGCAGGCATCTGCTGCGCAAGCAACCTTTTGCGCTCAATATCTACCCAAGGCACCGTTCGAGCGACGTCGGAAGGAGGGTCTGGGAGTCTTCCTAAGGCGCTTCTTGTCGGATTTGCGACCTCCTGGAAGGCTGCGTCTCCGAGTCATTCTTCTGCTGTTTTCTTGCTGTTGAGAAAAACGAGGATTGTGCGTTGGGATTTCGGGAAAGATGGAAAAAGAAAATCGTGGAAATGCGTATGTTTTATGTCAGCCGTAGCCCACGATATTTTTCTCAGCGGAGAGTCGGAAAATCTCACTTCTTTCTCCTGACGTCTTTTTCCAAAATTCCCATTTTTCTCCTATTATTCCAATCCATGCAATTCACATATACCCACAATGGCTGACGATTTCGCTGACGATTCTCCGTATATTTTCTCGGATGCCGATCTCCATTTACTTACGCTGTTTGACTTGTCGTATCGCAATTTTGCGGCAGAGTATATTGCAGTCTGCGAGCTCCTGCGGACTAGTCGACCCGAAGATGCGGAGCAGCATGCCGTCCAACTTCTCGCCGTGTATGGAGAGTTTGCTGACACTTGTGTCCGAGTATCCAAGAATATCATAGTTAACACCAGGAAAGACATTCGATCTGCAAAGGATGAGTATGGCATTCGATGCCCAGAGAACGTCTTTTTGCAAGATGGCATTTGTGTCGTCACCAATTCACCATCATGTTCTCGGTTTTTACGTCGATGTCAGCTTCCACTCGCGGTGGTTTGCGAGTATCGAGGTATGGTCTGCTTTTGCTATGCATTGTGTTCTTCCAAGGAACAGTCTGCTTTCAGTATTTATCAGCGATCATTTTTCGATGCGTCTGCAAAGTCGCCAGGTTGTCGTGAGATGCTCCTTCAGAAATGTGCAACAGATCTAGAATCATTATTTTCAAACGAGTCGATGGATAACGTTGATTTTTCTTCCCATGTTCACGGCCGTGGGTTACGGATGCGAGACCTGCCATTGTTGTATGGGCTTTTGCGATCAGATCACATCAAGTGTCTGTTGATTGTGGAAATTGTTGCCAGGTGTTGTCGAAAACATCTGCGACAGGCATGGATTTCCACACCGTATGATACAGAGACTGTTCTTGTTTCCGCATTGAACTCTCTCCTTTTTGATGATTCATGGCCAGATTTTGTACAATCGTCTCATATGTGGACCAGTCTGCCACGCTTTCCTGAAAAAAAGGATGTTCCATCGCTGTTCATCATCTGGCGGCTCTGTCAGTTTGGGATGTTTTCCATTTCAGAATCCTGTCGTGAACGGATGGTTCTGCAAATTGATCCGCTTACGATTGAAGACATTGTGGACTTTCCAGTTTGTCTGAAGCGATCGGATCACTGTCGAATGGTTGTGGCAGAGCATTTGATGCTGCAAAGAGACTTTATTGATGTCCAAGATAGATTCGCGCACTGGATGCAAATTCTTGGGCATTCTATGTTTTCGATCAGAAGCGATGATCGAAACATCGAGGCGTTGCTTACTGCAGGAGTTTCATTTTTTGAGCTCGGCAAAAGCCCGCTTCTTCAGGGTTTATCTGAACTCCACATTCTTCCTGATGGTCTATCTGATGCATGTCTACCCTCTATGTTCTTCTTCGGGCGTGAGTATGAGCCTGAAAGAAGAATGTCTCTTTCCTTGCGACACATTTTCTTTGCCCTTCGGCTCATCGAAACGATTGAAGACTTCCGGAACTTTGGAGAATGGGAAGGAGGGTCATATTTGTCGGATGCGAAGATAATGGCTCTTCGACGACGCTGCATCGCAATCTTGTCTTGCATTACAGTTTGTATTGGATTATCAACGTTGTTAGAAATGCAAGGGTCTACTGCTTCTCCAGTTATTTCATGGGATAGGGAAGATGAGGATGAATCGGACAGTTTAGAAGAGAATCTTGATGTGAATGATGATGTAGCAGAAGCCTCAGATTTACCTGTCTTGATCCAAAGATTGGTTGCTTTTGTGCATTTACATTCGGATGACAAAGTTGTACTATCAAATCTAATCCATTCTGTTTCTGAACTGCAAAAGCGGTTTGATGTGAAATGTGAGTGGATTTTCGATGCATATATGCGTTGGCCTGCACGTGATGTTCTCCCGGACTCGTTAGATGCATCGTTAGCGTCTTTGTTGTCTTGCGTTGCCTCTTCGGACTGTTTTCACACGAAAGAATTGTTTCGTCATCTGAATCCGCGTTGGCTGTTTTGCATTTGCTGTCGACCTTACGTCTCTTTGTGCACCCCTTTGTCTGAAGAAGTTTATTCTCTGGAATCGCTGTTGGCAGTCAAACGTTTTCTGTATCTTGACGATGTATCGTCGTTGAAGACTCGAACTCTGTCTTACTTCTACGACCTCTTCAGTCTTTGCGATAGGCAGATAAGCACGAACATTTTGCGGCGGAAAAATTATGAACAGGTTTTAGATGAAATGGTCCTTCAAGCCCGTGTTGTCGCCCGTGTTTTGTTTTCGATTGACAACGAAGATGTGCATCTCGATCTTTCTGACAATTCTTTCCTGTCCCCTGCGGAATGTGAATGCCTTCTTCGATGGTGCCTATTGAAGAAATCTAGACTGTCGCATTTAACCGAGTCTGAGCAGAACGAAGTCCAAGCCATGATTGCAGAACATTTGAAGTTTGTTTGTACTCCGCATATTCTGTCTTCTTATGATCCATGCCTTGTTCTTTCTTGTTCCATTCTCTATGCGCAAGCCCGTTATGCAATGAAAGACGACGAGCATTCCCACACTCGGCTGTCTTCTGCCTTAAACGTATTGGGGTTCGTGTTGAGAATTATCCGATCTCGCACAACATCCACCAAACGTTTACGAAAGCTATCGTTCGGCGAACTATCATCCGCCGGTGGCCTTTTGTACGATAAGCACTTTGGAACATCCGTTATGTCTGTGGATGCGGGGTCTTGTGCGGATTCTGAATCTCCGGAATCTTTGTATATCGGACATACTGCGCTTCGCAATTCGGGGGTATCTCGAATTGTGCGACTCGTCAGCCCTGGAAGACGCTCTACAAAGCCTTCTCTCCTCCCACACCATCCTGGAACCTCACCAGATTTATTCTCAGTTTTTCGCAACTTAGTTTCCTCTAAGGCATTTCCGCAAAATATGAAGCTTAATGAGGAGTCCATGGTGGCTGCGCTTGAAATTGAAGCTTCAATTCTGCATTCGCATCTCGGACGAGAGTTTGCACATCGTTTCGAAAGAAAAGACTGGGTTCCGTATGTTACTCGGCTGCAAGAGAGTGTGCTTACCGTCACACAATGCCTTGGCAAAAGTTCGTACAGATCAGCGGATTGCATCACGCAAGCTTGCAAGTCGTTGTCTCTTCTCGCTTCTGAAGCGTACGAGCATGTTTTTGGATTCTCATTGAAGGCTTCTTCCAAGCGTTCTGCGCAGTCACTCTCATCCCTGCCTCCTATGTCTACCTTTCACCGAAGTGATCATAAGGAAACCAAGTTGTTCTCGGAGGAAACGCTATTTGAGAAAATTGGTCAGCTGAAAGTTGTCTGTGACTCTGCGGAATTCTTGGAATATTTGTGGCCGTTATTTGATGTCAGTCAAGAAAATCTTCTGACAAGGAATCTCGTTTCTGACATGGTGTCACGGACTCGAGTATTTTGCGTCCAGTCCAGTCTTGCTCTTGTTTCGCTCATTGCCGATGATGAGCGCAGCTTCTCGACTGTTTGGAGTGCGTTTTCTGAAAGCACGACAGAGTCCGATGATGCAACGGAGAGTGAGGCAGATAGTACTGTCGGTGGTACGAACCGCCATATGCATGTTCGTCGTTTGTCTCTGGAACTTAAATCGAAAACCGGAGTCGAATCCGATTTTCCGCAGATGCAGATTCCGCAGAATGACAAGATTTCTTTCTTGTTCGACAAGATTGCAAATCGCATAGAGAACTTTCTGAACCGTCTTTCTGAACAAGAGGTGGCCATGAAATCTCAAGTGGACGAGTATAGGGGAGATCTTGCAATCGTACGAGCCCGGCGATTGCATTTTCTGGACCAGAGAATGGCGTTTGTTACCAATGAAAGGAAAAACGAGATTGAGAAGCAAATAGTGACTGCCCTGCAGTGTTTCTTTGCTTCGGACTCTTTGACGGCGAGAAACAAGGTGAAACTCTCCCGTGATTTTCTTTTGTCGCATGTTGGGTTGCTCCCACGTGTTTTCAAATGGGGCATCCTGCGAAAGCGCGGAGCAATATGGAAGAATTGGAAACCGCGATGCTTTGCGCTTTATCGTGAACGTTTTGCATATTTCAAAACAGAGAGCGATATGTTGAACGGGTCATCAACTTTGCGAGAAGTTTTCTACTCGGACATTATTGGAATCGATGATTTGACGGACCAAGTCCGCATTGATGAATCTATTGTTTTGCCATCTGGAACAACGGACTCCCAGGTCATTGTTGTCAGGACAACGTCTCGCGTTTTCATCATCATTGCTGACAATGAATTGGAACGGACATCTTGGCTGGATGCCTTTTTGGAGAGATTGTCTGCTTTCTCGGCCTTGAAAAGGGCTGGAGTGCCACTGTAAGGATGTCAAGTGCCGGTCGGAACATTCTTTGTGAGTGCTGCTTGGAACAATATCTGGAGCATCACGGATGCTGGAGATTGCGGAAACAGCAAGCTTTGATACCGTTCGCACACTGGTAAACGAAACTTCACTTGATACTGAAGAGAATTTGCAAACACATCCATGCAAACTGTGGGACCATCAACCAACGCCCTTTCAGCGTTTCCTGGATCCAGGAAGTCCCCGGGGTCAACGGACAACATGCACTCTTGAGGTTTCTGCAGATTTTGTCCAGATAAATGTAATTCTAGCTTTTGCAAAAGAATGCGGTGCAACCTAATCAGACAGTGGATTCGATTCATTTGCTCCTCCAGAATCGCACGTTCTCGACTGTCCTCCGCAGTACGGGGAATTTGCAGATATTGAGAAACCAATACGCGCACTGATCGCAGTGCAAATTTCAACATTAATTTTGTATGCATAACATCGTAGCGTCGCAGAAATGGAGACCAAACTATCCGCAAGAACCGATTTTCGGCTTCAACGTACGTCGTCGGGAGAGCAGCAAGATCTGAACAAAAATTGAACAATCGGATGCATTCGTCCAGCATCGTCTTTTCAGCTTCGGAAAGATTGTAGTCTTTGAAATTCAGCGATTCTTCCATTGCCATTCTGAACTGGTTCTTATTTTCCGAGTCCATCAAATCAGCAAAGTGCGTCATGAACTTGGCAGCCTCCGAAAACATTGATCTCGAAAACGCTGCAAACGTCGCTTGTTTCTGAATTCGAGACAGTTCCTCAAGCAGCACGGGAAGAATTGCACTTCTGAACTCGAAAGGATATTCAACACTTTCTCCACGAATAAACAAGATCTTCGATGTACTGGGATGAGAGAGAATGTCTTTAACAATCTGATTGTTTCGATATGCTGTTTGCAAAGCCGGAGGAAGCTTGAAGCGCACAAGAAAAAATCTCGATGGAACCTTCAACGCTTGAACGTACTCCATAAACGGAATATCAATATTCTGCAACACAAACAGATACGCACTCTGCAAAGACTTGGTAGAAAATGCTGGTAACGTCCTAACAACTTCATCGACAGAAGGAAAGCACGGCATGGAAAACCACGGATGCCTTGCACAAGAAGGTTCCAGACGAATTGTCTGGCAAGTTCCTGTGCTTAATACCGACGATGTCTTACGCCTCCAATCTTCAAGAATATTCTCCAAATATAATCTCTCAAGATTTGAGAAGAAGTTGCTTTTGCCAGCAACGGTGGTCATCCACGGAAAGATAACAGCACCTGAAGTTGGAATACTTGGAAAAAAGCTTCTCGGACGAAAGACGACGCACACAGTTTTCGACAGGTGTTATGGAAGAAGGAGCTCGGTGGGAACAGATGGGCCACTGGGAATGAATAAAGATCTTCAATAGACCACAAAATTGCACGGATGGACAGTTTACGTTTTGAGACAGTATGATCCCTGCTCGTTGGTCCAAACAACAATAACAACAAACAGCCACGGAAAGAGGCCAAAAAAAAATAATTAAATAAATAATAACAATTAAAAAACAACAAATACAAAAATGCTCACCCACATTGAGGAATGGGTGCTGCAACTTGCATCACGCCGCGGTCGTACTGCACCCTTTTTTCTCAACGGGCATGCTTGGAAATGGAGACTTGAGACCAGCTGCCTTGTCATCTCGATCAACCCAACCGTTTGGATGCTTTTGCAGGCTTCGACGCCTCTTGTTGTTTGTTTTTTCTTTTGAATTTGTTATCGTTACTAGCCAAAAAAAAGTTTTGATTAGAATTAAATGGATTCCGAGGCCATTGAGATACCGGGATTGGAAGATCTTCCATTCGAGCTGTTAAATGACAAAAACAGAGGCCTTGCCGTTCGGATCAAAGACTCTTCCAAAGTGCTCTCGTCGAAAACAAGAGAGCTCGAAGAGTTGTATGAAAGATTGAAAGTGATCCAGGAACACATGAAGAATGTGTCCACGGAGGTTTCAAACACAAAACAGCTTGTGGATGCTAAGAAAAAAGAGCTGGAATCTGAGAAGCATCTGCGTTCTCTGTCCGAAAGAGAGTTGTCTCGATTCACTTCCGAATCTGCAAAACTTGAAAAATCGTTCAGCGAAATCGCAGATCAAATCAATGTGATTCAGAACAACATATTTCGTTCCAACGAGAAGATGGATGAATTCAAACTGCAAATGGATTTCAACCAGGAGGAGTTGGAGCAGTGGGCTCTCGCAGAGAAACAGAAGAACGACGACGCAATAGCTTTGGAAAAGTACCATCGGCAGGATGACAAAAAGCTCAAGACTCTTACTCTTGAGTTGGAGAAGTTGACTTCACTTGTGAACGCGGCTAGGAGTGATCTGGAAACTGAAATCACGGAGACACAATCAGTTCAAATTGAGCTGGACAAGGCTGCTGAAGATTTCCGAACTCTTCATTCCGAGCGGCAGCTGCTTGTCTCTCAGTGGGAAGAAGCAATTTCCTCGATGCAAAAGCGAGATTTTGACATCCAGGCAGTTGGTGAGAGGTTTGCCTCTTTGAAAATGGAATTGCAAGAAAGGAAGGATTCCGTGACTGAGAAGGAACAGTTTCTTCAGGGAGAGATGAATGGAAACCGGGACCTTGAAAACCAGATTGCAAATTTGGAACGAGTTGTTGTACGTGGAAGAACGGAGTTCACAACTGCCCAAGCAGATCTGAGATTGCTGGAAGATGAATTGGAGGTAGTTCGTTCGACTTTGGCAAAGCAATCTGCAGCGCTTTTTCAGAAGCGAGCCCAGAACCAAGGTTTGCTTCAAAACATGCAAGATCAGAAGCGCCGGTTGGAGAGCATTGAGAGCGAGTTCACCAGAACCGAGGATATGTGGAAAGACGCACAAGATTCGGAAGCAAATATGGAACAGAGAATGTTGAGCGTCGAAAAAATGCTGGCTGATTCGGAGTCAACGTTGCAGCGCATGGACCATTCGTTGGAAGATGCAAAGAAGGAACAGTACAAGAGATCTACGGAGCTGCACAGTATGAGAGAAAAAGAAAGTGTTTTGCATTCTGAAATCGCAGGTGTCCAGTCTCAGAACAAGAACTTGCAGTCCAAATTGCAGCTGTATGATGCAGAAGCATTTAAGCAGCAAGAGCTGCTGTACAACATTGAATTCCAGATTCAGCAGATGGAGAGAAAAGTCTCTCGCATCCAAGGAGAGCGTACGGAAGAGGAAAAGCGTATGCTCAAAGAGAAGATCGAGGATCTCCAGCAGCAGCTTGATGAGAAAGGGAGAACGTTGAAAACAGTGAATGACCAGTTGAAGAAGGTTGGTGACGAGGTTCGGCGGACCGGACGTTTGCTGGTGGATAAAACAGCAGAGGAGAAACGTCTTGAAGAAAAGATCAACGAGCTGAATCTCGAGAATGAAAACGAACAGTTGGAGATTCGTGCTTCTCTGAAGAACAAGGAGTCTCTTATGGTGCAGCATGATTTGCTGAAACTGCAAGTTAAGAAGGTTCGTGACCAGCTGAATGCTCGGAAGGACGAATTAATGGGTCTTGAAAATCGAAAGGAACAGTTTCGTTTGCTGATTCTGGAGCGGGTCGAAGAGGTGTCTCTTCAGAGAGAGTCTTTGCGTGCAGAGCTGAAGTGCATTTCCGATGAAAAGCACAAACTCCTCTTGGAAATGAAGGATCGACAAATGCAGGTTGACAAGTTACGTACCAAGTTTGATATGCTTGTGCAACGTATCAAGAGCCTTAGTCGTTTTGGAAACGATGATTCTTCTGATGCGTTCGATGATTCCGATGAAGGACCGACACAAGCACAATTTTTGATTCGCATTGCGCAACAGCGCGAGGAATTGCAACGTCAAGGAGATGATTTGGATTCAAAGATTGCAAAACTAGAAAAAGAGGAAAAAGCTCTGAAAAAGACCATGTCGCTGCTGCAGGCGAAGAATGCCGACTTTTCCGCATCTGTGAAGAAAGCTGATCTCGGGGGCCCGGATGCTGAGAAAAAGTTGCAACTTGAAGAGAAGATCCGTGCAGTCCGCTCCACGGTGCAGGCCCAGCGCAAGGAAATCGCTGAAATTGAAGGGGACAACACTCGATTGGATAATCAGATTCAAGAACTTGAACAGGAACGGGTGAATATTCATCAGACGATGGTGAAACTGCAAGGCGACGAGGACACGCTTCGGAGAGAGATCGGCGAGCATTCCGAGAAAATGGGGCAATATGAACAGAAGTTGTCTAAACTTCGAGATATCATTCGACCTGACGGCCGCAAAGACGTACTGTCGATTGAAGAAAAGGATGTGGCTTGTTCTGAACTTAAGAACAAGAACAAGGAAGTTGTTCAAAGAGTTCTGCAAATTGCCCAAGCAAATTCTCGAGTGTCTTCTGTTTTGGAGCAGCTGATGTCCGATCTTTCGATTGGCGGAAAATCTGTCGGCAAGACTGCACCAAGCCGCACGAAGACCAACGATAGGCCCGATTCTGCGCGTTCCGTAAGTTCGGATCGATCTGTGCGGTCCAACACTTCTGTGCGATCCAGTGGTTCGGCGCGGCAGTCAATTGCACCGAAACAGGTTGCTCTTGGCCTCTGATGAAAGGAAGGTGTACATATGTAGAAGCCTTCTTTTTCCGTTTAATTCTTAATTCAAACAAACAAAAACAAAAAAAACAATAAAAATATCTCAAAATCTGTATTAATTAACCATCAAGGGCGTGTCTTCTCTGAAGGTCGATGTTGACTGTGACTCGGAGAGCCCCGATTCTACGGAAGAAGACTTTTCAATTACCGTTCTTCTCCTTTCCCTCCTGACGGTTGATATCATCCATCTTTCAAATTGTATTTCCGCATATAAAAACACAAGCAGTGCTACCATTAGGATCACAGCTATGGGGGTATCCGCTCCTCCGGTAGTGACCCATAAGAAGATCACATACATGAACGTCACGATTGCTCGTCCAATGAAAACAAAAGGATATAAAATCATCGAAAACGTGAGCAATCGAACGCGGTTCTGGTTGGAAGCAACCAAAAAGGCAACGTTTGTTGCCAAATAGATTGGCCAGTCCCAGGTCCCGAAATAACCAAACAGCAAGATGGGCTCGTAGTACGCAGTTTCCAGGTACAAAAGGCATCCAACAAGAACAACCATTACGTGGTGGATTACAGGGCCCGCAGTCAAAATTCTATCAGAAATCAGTTCAAACAAGTACGGGACAAATGCTGAAGGAATAATATATCGAAACTGGTCATTATAATACTCCGGTGAATGATGCCGTGCAAAAATCGAGTCACCGATATAATACGTGGCAAATGCACACGTTCCGAGAAAGAAAACGGAAGAAACAACCTGAACAACCCGCTTGTCGCGCCGATCTGGGTCCATCTTAGACCAGCGGTATGAAAAAAGCTTTGGAAATGCATATTGCAAGCAGAATCTGCGCACAAGAGCAAGAAGCAGCAAGCACGCAACTGGATAGACAACGTGAATTCCACCAACATAGATAGCACCCATTCTTAGCGTCTCTGTGGAGCTTCTCTTTCCCAGAACCAAATAACCAACAGACAGAGAGCAGAGACGAGAAAACAGAATTGAAAATGATAATAAAAAAATCTAGAGACGGAGAAAGAAGAAAGAAAGCGCGGAAGAAACACACACACACACACACACAGAGTGAAAGAGAGAGAGAGAGAGAGAGACAGAAAGGGAAATAATGAAAAGATCAAACAAAAAAAATAATAAAAAAATAAACACCAACAAAATAACATAAAACAACAACAAAACAATAAAGAAAAGAAAGCAAACGCAGTTGGTGCGCCGTGTAAATCCTTTTCCCTTTTCCCTTTTTTCCCTTTCCCTTTATTTATTAAATTTTTTTTTTTTTTTTGATCATCCGCAGACTCACAAAGTCCCAAACGCATTCCAGACAAGCACAGATTTTTCGGCGGAAATTCCCCCCTTTTCCTCAGGCTCATACTGCCCCTCCGCTGGATTGATGGTGTTTGCTGCGTACTACAGCTGGAGAAGAGCCATTTCCCATTCTCCAGGAAACGTCTTGGCGTCTGCTGGAGTATCTCTTATTATTATCATCATCATCATAATATTATATATTACATATATATTAAAAAAGAACACTCCGGGGTGTCGTTGGCGCTTATTCAAGGCTCGCTTCTAATGAGCTTCGATACTCGGATCGTGCCAGATGTCTTAACGGCACTTCCAGACATGACATCCACTGCAAGGAGAAAGGGTCGGAGGAAAGTGTTGGATGAAATCAAAGAGAAGCCTGCAGACGTTCCATACACGGAAAAGCGATTGTCTGAAGAAGGGAAGTTCCCTGTTTCAGATAATGGATTGCGGTTGACGAAGACAACGTTTCTTCACGAAGCTTGTCGAGCTGTCAATGAAATCGAATCCGGATTTGGCTGCAGTCTTGTACTTGGTGGAAAGCGCGGCGAGGCGCACAACATTTCAAAAAACGCACAAATTGAATGTACAGAGGCGGGTGATGAATTATTGGCCATGAAGAGCAGTTTCGATCCCAGCATCAATGCTCGAAGGCATCGTCTTCTGCACATCCGTGCTGGCCACATTTCTTGTCTACGATATCGACATGTGCTGCACACACGAGCGAAAACAAAGACGCCCGTCGCCTGGGAAACTTGGGTTTGTAACCATTTTGCATCGAGAGGCTGCACGAGTGAAAACTGCTCATTTCGAGTTGAAATTGTGGTTCCGTGGAACAGTGAAGGTTCCGCAGAGCGGAGTGCTAAACGACGGAAGGCACGCCGACGGGCGCGCCATTTGGTAATTAAGACCTTTGCCTCCTTTTCGACGAATGACACAGTTCCTGAACGCAGCATCAGCTCTCAAGAGCCTTCTCCGCCCCCTCCTGCAGCCGCGGCTTCGGCGCCGGCATCTGCTGCACAAGTCGTTGGTGCGCATGGGAGAAAGCGAAAGCGAGCGGAGCCGGTTGCGTTTGACGAAGATGAGGAGGAGTATGATCAGTGCGTCATCAACGTGTACGGCTGCCATGCACCATCTGCGTGGTATGATGTTTCAGAGGCGCGGCTATTTCCCGATGTGGATCGGCAAGCCAAGCGACTTCTGGCATTGTTTGCCCCCCGGCAGACAGAGAGGATGTTGCTGGAGAGAAATTATGAAATATTGCAGCGAGCAGGGGCGCTTCTCCAGAATCCGGATCCTGCGGTGCAAACACAAGGAGAACAACTAAAACTGAATGCCTTCAAGATGTTGCCGTCCAAGGATTCTCTACAACATCGACGCAAAACAATTGCTAGGAGACGGCAACTCGCACCCGAGGAGAATCCTTCCGAGCAAGAGCCTTCTGATCGTGTGTGCGAACTGTCTGGAAGAATTCTCGCGTCCACATTTCACAATGCTTCTTTGTCTTCACCGTTTCTCCTAGAGAGTTTTTCACCGCGAATTCCTCTTGCTCCTCCCGCTGGCTGATGTGCAGCAAATCATTCGTCTTGTGTCTTCATTTTTCATTTTCGTTTTTTGTTGTTGAATAGTATTCAATGTTTCTTTTTTTCTTTTCTTTTCTTTTTTTTTTGTTTTTGTTTTTTGGATCGTCCATCCTATTTTAGAGTTATGCCGAGCATACCGATATGGATAGTGGACGTGAACTCGAACGACAACCAAACTCGGTGTGTGTGTGTGTGTGTGTGTGTGTGTGTGTGTGCGTGTGGAAAGACGTTGAAACAGACAAGATCAACTGCTTGCATGCGGAGGGAAAAAGGAAAGCAAAACGCAAACAGCATCATCATCGATTTCTGTCAGCTCGGACGAGTCGTCTTCATCAAGATGGAAAAATGGATGTGATCTGAACGAAGCCCCTCAGGGACCAATTTCCACCACTCCACCGGCGGAATTCTCGATACTGTGAAACTCCCTGCAACACTTTGGAAAAATAAGTCCTGCGCCTCCTTGTTTCGAATCTCGGAAACACAGAACACGACAGTCGCATCCGTGCAGAGATTGTTCAACGTGCCGACCAATGCGTCGGCTGACGCTTCTGAATAGATGCAGTCTGCAAGAATAACAAGGTCCGGGTATCCGTGTTGGTGGATATACGACTCCTCGTCTGCTGCATTTCCCCAAGAGAGCTGCATTGCGTGAACGCGGTTTCCAACGTGATTTGCGACTATATTCTGCTGCATCACTGGCACTAACTGCGGGATGTCTGTGATGACGACCTCTGCACCCAGAGCACCGACGAACAAGCCTGGTAGTCCCACTCCAGCACCAAGCTCAAGGACCTTCAGCTTTGAAATACTGAGCATCCGATGACTGTGAACAACATACTTCCCAAGCTTCTTGTTTCTGCTCGCTTCGGTTTCCAACCGCGTCACAGCCAGCATGTAGCAGCAAAAAACCTGCGCAGAATCCCATATGTATCCACCCAGATGCGGGGAGTGGGGGTCTTGCAAAATCCGAATCTTGTGATTTGCAACGTAAATATCCAGACTCTGCGCCGCCTGCGATGTCCAACGGTCCAAAGACGACATTTCAACAGTCTTGAACACTCCATCTTCCCACAGATTCAGATCAACACGGTACAAGGGCACGTCGTCACGAAGAACAGAATACATCACTGGAGGCGGAAGTGCAATCGGGAAAACATCTGATGGATGCGGATACGACGGAACGCTCATCGGGGCCCTAACTTGTCTTCCTCCTCCTCCTCTTCTTCCTCCTGCTCTTCCACTTTCTCCTCCTCCTCTCTTGCCTTTTGCTTCTTTGTTGCTCGGTTTCGGTGGAGAAAAATCGAAGACCAATTTTTCTGCGGAAATTCCTGAAGCAGCGAGAACACTCAAGGCCTCAAGCGGCTGCCTTTTTAAATTACCCAAAAGGTCCGAAATCCAATCGATCCTGTGTGAGTTGCCAGCAAAAAACCGATAAAGAAGAAGGAACACCGATACGTTGTTGATACTTGGATCGATTGTAACCGGCACCTACAAACCAGAGCAAAGAATGAGTGACAAGGAGAGCAGGATGAGACAGCGAGCACGCCGTCTTGTGGAGCAGCGCACAGACGAAGAATGGGAGTATTTGCGAGAATATGGAAAAAAAACTCCTCTGAACGTCTGGTTTTCTGTCGTTGCGTGGACGGGCGTAGCAATTGCCATTGCATATGCCTTGCATTTTCACTACCGCGTTGATCTGACAAAGTACTTTCTTTCCTCCTAATTGCACCAATTACACGTCCCGACTGCTCTATTCGTTGCTGTGCTCGGGTGATCCAGGCACAGCTTCTGCCCGTCGTTTGGATCACGATGCCACAGGCAGCTCCACAACGCCATAACCCCACAACGTTCCTCCTCTGATGTTTCTGTTTGATGAATTCCACTCTATTCGCTTGCCCTTTGCCTTCATACATCGCATCTTCCGACAATAAAATAATGGAAAGAAATGTACTCTGTCCTCGTTCTCACTGGGGCCGTTGGCAACGTTTGAACTGTTCTTGCAGTGTGTTTTTTCTTCTTTTCTTTTCGTTTTCATCGTCTTTGACAAGTTTTCTTCCGTCTGGTAAGAACTATATAAAAACGAATTTTCCCTCTTGGAGGCATGGCCAAAACTGCAGGAACGACCCGAAAAGACGTACGATGTTTTCAAGACAGGTGCTTCGGAAACGGGCCGCAGGCAGAAAGCTGCACTTCTTACCAAACGACTCTCTACAAGAGCGCCCCAGCTTCGCGAGCTTTATGCGCGAACTATGATGGCGCATGTACGTGTGTACTGGGGGGGCCTTGCCCCTTAGACAATTGATTTGTGGGATCGATTGTCATGCAACATTGCAATAGCAGCAGGCGTTTCCACAAAATTCAATTCCGAAATTCCGGCAATTACTTCGTTTTGCCAAAAAGAAAACATTGAATAAAACACTGTTGTGTTCATATATTGATATTTTTCCTTTTATTTGGCACCACGTCGCCGCACTTCGCCGCGCGTTGTCGGGTTTATCCTTTTCGTCTTCCTCATCCTTTTCCTGCTTTCGGGACCCTAGTTGTCGCCGCCGACCGTAGTGGTTCGAGCAACGGCACCTTTTTGAGTTTCTCTCTCTTTTGTTCGTTCGTTCGTTCGTTCGTTCGTTCGTTCGTTCGTTCGTTCGTTTGTTCGTTTGTTAGTTTATTTGCTTCTGTTTTTTCTTGTGCTTGTTATCTTTTCTTTGTGCGTATTTCTAAAATAACGTAAATAGTAGTTTATTTCAGTTTTAAGAGTACTCTTTATTACAGAACCACCACATCGGTGTGTGCCATCCGGCGAGCCCATCGAGAAGCGGTTCAGGAATTTCGAGCTAATCGACGCGTACTGCACGACGAAAAATAAATGCTGCGGCTGTGGAAATAACCTTGGATTACCTTTTCTTTCGGTTCCGCCAGCAGCCAAAGAGGGGTGCGCATGAAGATGTCTGCGAATCCAGCCACTCGCCGCGAGCGATTCGTGCCCCCGGAGGGTTGAGACACTGGGCCACAGCGAACTGTCCATCTAACCGCCGAGGCATGGACCGCGATGAACATTCGTCAGTCCGGCCGCAGTTTCTTGTGTCGGAATCCACCGGGTATTCCCAGTGCAAGCGAGTTGGAGTCTGGTCTACGGCGTCCCTGAAAGCTGGGTGCGAGGACTACGACCATTTCCCTGCATTCTGTGCATTTGAGGTAAAATGGAGGTGTTGCCCTCACAGGCGCAGTGTAAAACTTGAAGTAATCCAGCAGCCTTTTCAGCTTCTGTCATTTATTTCTTTGGTGTGCTTCGCTGTCGAGCTTTTCGCGCTGTGGACGAAGGAGATCGGGGAAACATGCGATTCCATACGCTGCAGAGCTTGGACGTTGCGTACTTCAAAAGAATCGTGCCGTCCGTGCTGACGGGGACCGCAGAGGAGCTGAGCCGTTATAATCGGGATTGGATGGGAAAGTTCATGGGATCTTCGGGTGTCGTACTGCGGCCGACTTCGACTTCTCAGGTTTCCGACATTCTGCGGTACTGCAATGATCGAAGAATTGCGGTGGTTCCCCAGTCTGGCAACACTGGTCTTGTTGGGGGGTCCGTCCCGGTGCACAGCGAAGTTATTGTGTCGATGGAATTGATGAACCGCGTGGAGAACATCGATGCATCTCGTCGACTATTGAAATGTGAATCTGGCTGCGTTCTCGGAAAGATCAATGCAGATCTGTTGGCGCATGGTCTTGAAATGCCGCTCGATATGGGATCCAGTGGGTCGTGCATGGTCGGTGGCAACGTGGCCACGAACGCAGGAGGCATTCGGTACATCAAGTACGGAGGAATGCACAGCACCGTGCTTGGTCTCGAAGTTGTTCTTCCAAATGGATCTACCATGGATCTAAACTACAGCGCAGCAGTAATGAAGGATTCTACAGGACTGCCCATCAAAGATCTCTTTATCGGCTCGGAAGGCCTACTGGGCATCATCACCAAAGTAGCAGTTCGTCTGTTCGCAAAGCCGTCCAATCCGCAGTTGTTACTTGTTCGAACTTCCTCGAGTACGAACATCAGCGATTCTGAATTTGCGATTCCCGACTTCTCCGCAGTGGAAAAAGTGCACTACCTGACCCAGCGACACCGCGTGCAATTGTCTGCATTCGAAGCATTCAACCACTGTGTTCTTATCGAATCTGATGTTCCGTTCTCCGAAGACTTCGTTTCCAGTTTGTCCAACCTCTTCCCGTCATCCTCCATTGCGCAGTCTGAGACGGAGCGGCAATCCATGTGGCGTTTGCGCGAACAAATGCCTGTTCGTGCATCTCAACGAGCGAAAGACTTGCAAAAGACTCTGCACAAGTTTGATGTTTCCGTTCCGATCCACAACTACACCGAATTTTGCACAGATGTCGACAGGATAGCACGAGATCATTTGAAGGACCCCGGAGATCCTCCAACATCCATTTACGGACACTATGCAGACGGAAACCTCCATGTGAACGTCGTTGGGACGTTTTCAGAAGCTGCCGAGAACGAGATCTATGACGCGGTGTGCAAGTATGGAGGGTCCGTTTCAGCAGAACACGGAATCGGACTCATGAAAAAGGCGGCACTGAAAAAGCAAAAGTCTGCAGAGGCGATCCGCATTATGCGAGGAATCAAGAGTGTGTTCGATCCACACGGAATCATGAACCCGGAAAAGGTCATCTAGCCCGAAAGCTACCGCTCGCCTGGAATGTACACGAAACATGGCGAATCAAATTGCCGACCCTTCACATGCAGTCTTGCATCGGAACCGAAGATGGTTTTCCACTCAGAAAAAAAAAAGGAGGGGGACGGGGGAGATAGGCTCCAGTACGCCGAAGTGTTCTTCCAATAGATGTTGCGCACATCATTCCAACCTCGATCTTGACGTGTCGGAATGACGATGTGGTCGGGCGTGAATGAAAGAACAGGCGAAAGGAATAGCATTGTCTGAAATTTCTGGGTATGTGGGGGTAAGGAATGGTAAAGAGTGGATAGCAAGTTGGAACGTTTGGTATGTGTGCAGTACGATGGATGTCAAGGCTGGCTTGCTTGGGAACGGTGCGCAATGGCCGTGGAAGCCAACGGAAAATCTGCTTCAGAATCCGATTGTCGCTGAAATCCCTGTGTCCGTTCCTCAGAAGACGGGAGAGTGTCGGTATTGCCATCGCCGTAGAGCGTCATCTTGCGATGCTCTAAAAGGATATCGACATTTCGCATGATATTGTACAGACGAAATATAAACACTTGGATTCTATCCATTGCTGTTCATGTGTCAGTTGCCCCTTCTTTTCCTGCCTGTTTCGTCCTCTTTTTTGTTCCCCCACCTCTTTATGACCGTTCTCTTGTTTTTCGAAGCAGCAAAGACATTTCATTGCTTGCCGCCGAGCTTTTTTGCTGCCATGCTTGATGCTGAAAGTGCTCGTATACGACAGAACGAGTGTTGCGCAGTCTCTCCAGCGCGTCAAGCTAGCGACTTACGGCATTTGCGGGCAGCTCTTTCAGCCTCTCTCTGTCCAGGGATGCGTCGAACTGGAGAGACGGAACACTGCTGAAGATCCCTTTTAGCAAGTCTCGCTAGGCTTGACAGGCTGAACGGGAATACTGTGCAGCGACTGGTTAAAAAAACGGTGCCGACTTGCTCTTCAACGGCGCTCTCTCCTGCAGAGGACTTCGAGTGAACTGTCAAATCAGCAAAACATGCTTCATTTAGTTTACGGAACCCCCTTTCTGGTGGTGTTTTTTCTGCACCCGGCCGATTGAAGTCGCGATTTCTGGTGCTCAGCGGGCGGGTCTTCTCTTGATCTTCGCTGGAACTGTTCAGTCATACTAATGCTTCGATGATGTATCACCTGTGCAGTCCGGTGCGCATGATTTGTTCGTCAACTCGTGCTCTTGTTGTGAGGCTTTTCGTGTATGTGTGTGTGTGTGTGTGTGTGTGTGTGTGTCAAGACAGCATTGTTTATCGTTACTCATAGCGGCTCGCGCACATGTCTAGAGCGTCTCCTTCTGTGAATCCACGGACGGACGGGTCACCTGCAAGCAACGGAGATGATCCGTCTTTTGCACCCCCTCCAATGCTGGAATTCAAGCTCGGTCCACTGCTCAACCTTTATGCAACTTCAGAAACGTCAGTTTGTTTCACCGTTTTAGTCGTGGCATCGGTGCCTGCGAGAGCTGCGGCAGAACAGTACCTTTCGCAGTTCAAACTGAAATACATTTATGAGCAGTCTTACAATGCTTTGGACGTTCAAGAAGAAAGGCGACCCGACCCACTCGCGATTGGTGCCGACGTCGGAGAAGATGGCAAGATCCTGATGCAGCGAGTGGGAATATCGTCGGACTACGCTTTGCGCTTCACCATGACACTCCAGAAATTTCCTAGAACGAGTGTGGCCGTCGATCCATTGTCTGGCAGCGGACAAGTGTCCTCTCGACTGCACGAGACCTACTGGTGTCATTATGCGATCGTTTGGGGAACAACATCGTCGACCATCCTCTTCAATGTGCCTGTTCCTTCAATAGGAACGGACCACAGAATGGCATTCTATTCCTGCAACGGGTTTCAGGTCGATCCGTTTTCGTCGCCAAGGATGCAAGAACGCGTAGCCCAGCGGTTTTCCATTCGGTCGGAAGAACAGTGGGGCAAGTTCTGGAAATTGCATGAAAGTCGTCCTGTCCACGTGTTGTTCGGAATCGGAGATCAGCTGTATTGCGATGGCGCTCTGTCCGTTCCGGAGATCTACAAGCGGATTCTGTGCGATTCTTCCGGGCACAAGAGAAAAGGCAAAGAGCTGTATGCACTGTGGACAGCACAGCACGACGAGCAGACGCTTGCGAATGTTGGCAAACAAGTCGAAGATTTTGCGTTCAGCAATTACCGCAGGAACTGGAACTTGTCCCAGGTCCGAAGAGTCTTTGCGTCGATTCCACAGATCAACACCATCGACGACCATGATGTCATAGATGGTTACAATTGTTATCCTCCAGAGCTCCTTGGTGCGCCGCTGTACCAACTGATCACAACCATTTTGCTAAAGCACGTGTATTTGTTCCAGCACCACGTCTTTGAATCGCCCGCAGACCCACACCACAAGAGATACGTTGAACAGGGTACGATGAATCTCTTTTATGATTTCGGGTCAACGGCGGTGATCTGCGTCGATACCCGCACGCAGCGAAATGAGAACCGAGTGGTTGAGGAAAACTCAATGCGCGTGATAATGCGGTACTTGGATGACTATCTTGGAAACAAAGCGCTGGACGCTGCCAAGCACCCTCATACAAGCTTCACTGGCGACAGAATGTCGACTCGGTCTGCAGGCGGAGTTGCAGAGACGTCGAACTCGGGGCACAAATTAACCACCGGAACGCATTCCGTGTGCCGCAAAATTGATCACCTCCTCATTGTTTTCCCGGTTCCTATACTGTTTCCGCGGATTCCCTCAACGATGCAGTCCTTTGCGAAGCTTGCGGGCGCGAATGTCTTTGGCCTTCCAGAACTGAAGGATGATCTTCGAGACCAGTGGCGACACAGGTGCCATCGAGAAGAAAGATGGGCCTGGCTTCGCGGTTTTCATGACCTGGGGGCCGCACACCATGTTCGGATGTCTTTTGTTTCAGGAGATGTGCATGTCGGAGGCCGAGGGTACATCTACAACGCCCGTGACAAGAAGACAGAGGGGTCTCCGTGGTTCATGAATCAGATAATAACATCTGCCATGGTGAACGAATGTCCTCCACATGGCGCTCGCATGGCGCTGACCATGCTGTCCCTCTTTCGCGAACACGTGTTCCGCTCTGGAAAGGATCGCATTCTTTCTCGAATGGAGCCGTGGTTCAAGAGACCGCTAGACAAACCGCTGCGACTGATCCGAAAGAAATTCCTCATTCGTCGTCGCAATTTTGCTGTTTTGCAAGAGTCCGCGGGACGATCGCTCGATGTAGCCTTGTATGCGGGATGTTCCATTTCCCGGAAGCACCCCACAGGTCTCAAAGAGTATGGGTATTTCATCGACCCTCTTATGTGACCCAGCATGGGTTGTCCAGTGCCCAGTCCGTAAGGCCGATTCCTACTCTTACTATTCATAAACGCTCATATCTGCCGTTGTTCCTATCGCCTTCCAGCAAGTGACCGACTGTAAAATACGTGCTTTGCCTTTTTTTTCTTCTTTCTCTTATGCAGTGGTCCGTCGACAGCCGTCGATTGCGCAGCGGTTGCTTTTTCTTCGTCCATCCCATTTTGGGGAAAACACCAAATGCCTCCGACGACGATGACGATGCTGATGTCGGTGTTGTATGCAGGTGATCCTTGTGTAGCTGGAAAATGGCGCCTCGGAAAGTGAAGTGTAGTTCTTCGACAGACTCTCAGTTGCGTTCTTTTCTTTCTCCCGCGCAGTATGAAGCACTGCAATCGTCGTTGCGACCAAAAGACGCTGCTGCTTCGACATCCACGGTTCGAAGACCGCCCCCGCCATTGCGTGACTCTGCGTCCTCGAAGATTTCCGCACTGTTTGCCTCGTCGGATGCACCACGGATTCCAAAGGATAAAGTTCATCGATTTGCGTCCGGAGAGCTGGCTGTGGCATCCGAACATCTAGTTCGCCAGGAGGTTCATTCTCTCCGCGATTGGTTCGCTACATACGGAAAGGTTGATGATAAAAAGCAGGAGACATTTGGACAGACAGGGCAGTTGTCCACGACAAAATCGAATGCGTTCAAATCGAGCCGGCAGTCGACGTCGACGCTGAGCTCGGCATCGACCGCAAAGGATCTTGAGCAAGCTGTGCAGTCCCCGGGCTGGGGCTCTCGCAGAGCAGTATCTGTGACGCTGAGGCGTGGGCGTCTTGTATAGAGTGGTGACTGACAGTAATTGCTTTTTTAAATTTCATTTTAAATAATAATAATAAAAAAGGATTAGTTATTATCGCAATTTTTTAATTTTAATTAATTTTTGGAGCCAAAGTAAAGCATTACGTCGGAGAAGGACAAAGATGCCGTTACTGTTGGGCACAAACACGAGCACGTACCACGGCAGCAACCCACTCCATGGGGATGGTCTCTGCAGATCTCGTTGCACACTCTTCGATCAGGAGTTGGTGATCCGAAGTACGCGGCCCAGAAGTCTGCGGCAGATCGCGGATCATGGCAACTACCCAGACAAGACCAATGAACCGAACTACGCTTTGATCGGCTGTGTTGACGCGGTACAGCACTCGGTCCACCTCCCCCTTCAATTCGTTTCCGTATGAATAGGCCTGGGAAGCAGACTGAAAAGGAAGCCAATCGACAACTGCAGCAATGTCGCGGGAATTCGCAACATAATCCACAATGGAAACAAGCATTCCCAAAGAAGAGTACGCCATCGCATTTGTCACACCAGGCTTCGCAGGGGAAGCGAGACTATTCGAGCTCTCATGTGACAGACTTCCAAAGAACCGCACAACTGTTGCAGCCAGAGGAGAAAGCGAAGAAAACGAAAAGTCTCGCGCAGCATTTGAAAACGAAACGTGTGCCGCAGCAAGGACGACGTTGGCCGCCCGAGAGAGAACCCATTCCGCCATCATAGACAAAATCGTCTCACTCTCCATCCACACACCCGCAGACAGCGCGAGCTCGCAAGCAGCAGCCAGAACCCCAAAACCTTCGTCCCCGAGCGCAGACGCCGGAAATGATGTAGAAGACGATGCAAGAAGTGCTCGCGTGCTTTGGGCCACGGCCTCACGCAAATCTCCAATCTCAACCCATTTTGACACCATCCCCACTCGCTGCCTCACAACATTGATACCGGCACTCGTTGCGGAAACAACAAATCCCTGAGAGAGAGATTTGACGCGATCCGCGCGATCGGCAATGCACGAAGAATACAGAAGCGCAGCATCATCTCCCAGACGAGAAGAGATGGAATGCAGAAGAGCCGACTCTGCATCCAGCAATCCTGCTAACATCAATGCATGAACGAGTTCAGTGCGAAACGGAAGGCAGCGTGCAACGAGCTCTCGGAAACGCTGCTGGATCAGCGAGAAATCTGCAGACGACAGGACAAGCCGGGCATATGTCAACGGATGTGCGGTGTCAACTGGGAGAGATGAGACATGACTGACCCATTCTGCGTGAGACAAGGACCGGGTGTGAACCGCCATGTATTCTTCCAACGAACTCCAATCCCAATCTTGCGAAGCTCCAGGCTTTGATCCGTAAAACACAGAGGAAATCTCCGACACGGAATTATGCAGTCTGGATCTCAACATGATGCACGCAAGCGCACCTGGAACACATCCAACTTTCCTCGGCATTGCTGTTCTCGACAACCTCTTTGCTGATTCCAACAGCATCGAATCCTTGGAATTTCCGTCAACAGATCGTTGGGTCATCGCATTCATGATTGCTGCAAGGTCTGCATCAGGGCATCTGGAGACAAAAGCTCTTGCATCTTCGTCGCGGCCGCGGACGAGCAGTTGGAAAACATGAATAAGAGCGTCTCCAGAATCTGCAAAGACAGGTGCCGCGGAAGTGGTGTCCAAAAGAGTAGCAACGTGCTTGAACAGTACGTCCATGACTGTGTCTGGATTTGCAGAGGCCGTCGCAGAAGGATATCTGATGTGTTCAGCAACAAGAGCTGCAATTTGGAATAGCTCTTGCGCATGTGCTGTTCGACCTGGTGTATCCTCCACAACCTGTTTTGCGGTCTGAGTAAGGACTTTCGCACATTCAATTCGCATTCCCGGAGACGCACTCGCAGAGGTCAACGTTGTGAGCGAGTGCGTATTGCCAAACGAAGCAAGAGCTCTTGCATACGCCAGAGCTCTCGAGTCTGGAGCAGACTGCAGAACAGGCCCAAATCCACTGTCCTGGCTGGAAGATGCCGGGGTTCCTGAGATCCTGTTGGCTATCGGAGATCGAATGGCTTGGGCAAATCCATTCTGTTCAGCCTGTTGAGGAGCAGGGTGAGAAAGTGATACGGACGGTTGGCCAAATCTTGTCATCTCCATCAGAATCTGATTTCTGTTCTTGAACAAATCGTCTTCCATTCTCGTGGCGAGTTCTTTGGAGATGAGCGATGAAACATATGCACGCTGGGCGGACATGACCTCTTGCGCCATTGATTTCCGATGATGTTCCAGCATGGTGTCTAAATCCTCGAAAAAGAGAGGTTCCGAAGTGCCCCCTCTCGGCCCAACAGGCGCCAGACGGTCATCCTGCTCAACATCAATGCCGGAGCCAGCCTCACCACCACCACCTCCAGAAAGATCCTTACGAGCTTGGAGTCCTGTACCGGCATACGAATACAACGAGTGTGCAAGATGAGAAGGATTGAATGCATTGGCCGCCAGTAAAATGGATCCTTCGTGCGACTGCGAGTAGTCTGTCACAGCAGCCGATGCATGGGGTAGTCGCTTAGCACGAGATGCTAGCTGCGAGAGCGAGTGTGGAGGAGGAACAAACATCTGCAGCCAGCAACCAGCAACCAACAACCAACAACCAAAAATAAAGTCTAAAACAAAAACAAAAGGAAACACGCTTCGTATCCAATGTTCCGCAGCCCTCGAGGTCCCAAAGCAGTGCGACAGTGTTGCCTCAAGTGAGACCAAAATGCAGAGGCTGCATTGAGATGGGCGATTCTCCTTTCTATCCACACTCCATTTTCGTCCTTATGAACGCACGTCTTTTTGCTACAATTGTTTTCGTTTCTCATAGTATTTTATCGTGTTTGTGCATTTAGAGACATGAACGGGGTTGCATCATCATCATCATTGTCGTCATCGTCATCGTCGTCAGTGAGCGCGGGTCGAACTCTCGTTGCGTCTCTTCCAGTCACGGTGCATGATGCGAACTCGTCTTCGCAGCTGCTTCTTGTCCAGTCTCTGCTGCGTCCTCCAACACGGCCGTATGATCTGACACGAGTTCGCAGAGTGGCGCTTAAGCCTCGACATGGGCGCATTGAACTGGAAATTGCACACGACCCAGAATCGAATACAATGGATGTCAGCGCGGGGTTTGCAGACTCGTTCCGCCTCGCAGGCTCCTTCTCTGCTCCGTTTTCCAATCCGTATGCGTCGTCTTCCATCAACTTACCTTCTTCCCATGCTCCGGTATCGAGCGTGCCATGCATGCTGGCAGTTGGAGTTGTTCGGCAAGGGAATTTGCACATGGTTCCTGTTTCGGCCATTGCGCAATTGAAGCCATCATTCAAGAATCTCCCAGTTCACGCAGGCGCAGAATATGGAGTTGTGGTGCGCGATACTACCGAAGATGATCTTGCAATGGATGATGCAGACGATGTCGACGAAGATGACCAAATGACAATGCTGAATCAATCAGCTTCTGGCGCGGGCGATGAGGGTGTGCCGGTGGTGGTTACTGTGCAAAAGCGAGAAACGGAGAGGCAGCAGGCCGCTCGACAACGATCTTGGGCGTACATGGCTGAGAGAGAAGCAGCGGAAAGATGGGTCGACTGTTCGTTGTCAAGGTCTCCAGTGTTTCCCTTGGAAGATGTCGTTGCATCGGAGGATGTATCAATGGAAGATGCACAAGGAGCCTCTTCCTCAAATGGTCTTCGTAGACCGAGTTCTGTGTCTTCCTCAAATTTACGCACAATGCTGCTACTGTCAAGTCCTTCGGATGCCCTGCCCTCTGTTGAATCTGTATTGCGACAGTCGTACTGTTGCGCGCTTCCTCAACTGGTTTCTTCGCTGCGATTGAACGTCCCTGCTAGCGGTGGTGCAGCGATTTCGCTGGATATGTTGCCAACGAACATCAGAACCCAGTTGGACAGAGTTGCAGTGTACTCACGAGGACTCTGGTTTTTGAGGTCGGACATGTTGTTTGAAAAGGATTCCCGGCGCGAACTCTCTCGAGACCTCATTCTCGGCTGTTTGCATCACGATCATCCTGGCCAGGCCCCGCCAACCTCCATTGCGAGCAATGTACCCCTTTCCGCTCTCTCCGCGAAAATTAATTCGGATTATTGGATTGGGATTCGGGCCGTTGATGACAAGACTGTTGTAGACATGAGCAGCAATTTGCTTCCGCCGTCCCTCACCATTGCATCCATCAGCGCAAGATCGAATCTTGCGTTGCAGCTTGTGGAGGAAATATTTACGCAGTTGTTCTCACGACGAGGAGTGAAGTGGTTCTTGAAAGCACTTCCGTATTTTCTGAATGACGAACATGCACGCGCTTCTGTGTTTTGGGAAAAGCGACGAAGCGTATGCGAGAAGCTTCTGGCAACCGATGAGCCTCAGCGTCGAGTGCGTGAAAGAGCCCGCGAGAAGATGCCCGGCGGGCCCCTTCGTGTCAATGTGAATTTGGGTTCTGGATCGTCCTTGTCCAACAGCACTCCTTCTGGATCACTTTCTTCGAGCTTCCTGTCAAACGGCACGTCCTCTGCTGCAACTTCGCTGCCTTCTGCTAGAAAGGGATCTGCGACCGCTGCTGCTGCTGCTGCTGCTGCGGCAGCGTCAGCATCCGGGGGTTCGGTAATCCCTGAGCTCTCCAAGTTCTTGATCGACTTATTTTCGCAGCACGGTGTTCTCTCCGTCGCTTCCGTTCGTGCCGCCATCAATCTGCACAAGGCACAACTACCGCCCTCTGACCCGCTTGTGTCGCTTTCCGAGTCGGATTTTGCAGCAACGATGGAGAGCGTGTGCCGTCCGTTTACATCGGTTTCTGTTCGCATCCTCAAATCCGTCGGCGATCCCTCTGTCGACGAGTTCCGCGATGCAATTGTCGGCCTGCTGCAGGAACGAGGAAAGCTGAAGAAGACGGAAATTCTTGACGGCGTCAGGGAACGAACCGGCAGGGAGGTTTCCCAGGCCGTGTATTCCCGAGTCCTCAAAGAAGTTGCTGAACGCCAGGGAATCGCATGGGCTCCAAAAGTAGGAAGCTCGTAGGATCATCGTATTGTAGATAGGTACTGAGCGTGTCCACACAGTTGTATTCTTGGACGTCCAATCCGTACTATAGATAGAGATCCTTCCGTAACGGATCGTGTTCTCGTGGACGTCTGATCACGATCATTTCATAAACAACTCTAGTGTACATTCCTTGCGATACGTCCGCCATCTTGGCACCAAAGCATGAATCATTATTGGCCATCATCGGGTAAGTTGTCACCGGAGACAGACCCAAGCCGCTCGTTTTTTGTTTTTTATTTATTTGGGGGCGAGCACCCACTCTTCAATGCAAATTGTTCTGCATCAATGGGGTCATCGCTTCTTCTTGCTCTCCGCCTCCGACGAGAGCGAATCAACGGGTTTCTTTGTTCTCGGTATCTCCGGGCATGGCCGGTTTGAGTTTATTGGGAAGATCCCCTCTTTGGAGCCATAAGATGTTTTGGGTTCAGATAAACAAACTTCCGGTATGATAATATCTGATGTTCACATACACCGTTGGAAGACATATTAATTTTTAAAATAGAAAAAAGAACCAAATGAGATGCAAAATTCGGAATCCCGTTTAATTAAGAAAATGCATCTCGAAGCGAGCGTGGTTAAAGCCAAAACACTTTGATATCTCTTCCATGACGCTCAGAAGATGACGGGGCTTCCTCTGGAAACATCGAGTAAATCGTGGACGCCTCTACTCCATCGAATCCATCCGAAAGTACCTCGCAAGCCGCTCCGTCACCATTGCCACGGAAAAAAAGAATGCAAAGAGAAGACGATCTGTTGCGCGAGAGTTCTCCAGCGATTATCAACGGCCTGATCTCGAAACGACATGTCCAAGACCCTTCAAACGACAATATCGCGTCCGGGATCAGCTTCAACTGCCCCATCTTAAAGACGATGCCGTAGCGGAAACGTCGAAGAAGCTGTGGTTGTCCACAAAGACCGTGTCGCTCGGATTCGGATTCGATGTTCTCGGCTGGATTTTCCCAGACGTTTGCTGTTCGACTCCGATCATTCACACGGACACGACGAGCAACGTCGACCCCGGTTGTCGCACCTTCTTGACAGGATACGACGTTTTCGCCAGCATCTGACAACCAAAGCTGCTGAATACGAAGATGTTGTAGTCCACGACGAAGCAACTGAAGAGCACAAACACTGTGGAGTTCGAAATGGATCGAGATTGACTTTGCTTCTCGAAATGCATGTTTGAAGCATTATTCAATCATATTGAGGGCTTTCTCCTGTGGGGAGTTGTACGCATAAATCGCATGAAAGCGACGTGAGTGTTGCCAGTACTGATCAACACTGATTGGTATTGAAGCGAGGCGTATTTTTTGACGCGTGTATTGCCGACGAACCCACCGATTGGATTTCTCCGATTCTGGATTTTTAGGTACTAATTTGCTTATTTCTCACCTCTTTCTTCTCTTCTTTCTTCTCTGCATCATTTCCTTTTTTGCTGCTTTCAGAAGCAGTTTTGTATTGCCCTATCACTGATTTAGATTGATGAGTGGAGAAGATCAAAGCCAAAGGAGCCAAAGGAGCCAAAGGAGCGAAAGCAGCCAAAGTCAGGATCAGAGAGACAACCAGAGTGCACCGGACATGAGTACTGTTCCCGAACACTGTCCTGGGCCGTCGTCCGAGACTGCCGGCCAGACGTCTGCGTGTGCCGGTTGTCCGAACCAGTCTTTGTGTGCATCTGGGGCAGTTCGACAGCCGAAAGACGACCCTGACATCCCGATTATCCGTCACAGAATGTCGTCCGTGAAGCATCGTGTTCTTGTCATGAGTGGGAAAGGCGGCGTAGGAAAATCGACTCTGTCAACGCAACTTTCTTTGTGGCTTGCGCTGCTTCCGGCATCCCAGCTAGGAGCGATCCTGGCCGGACAGTCTGCATCGACACCGGTATCGTCCGCGGTGGGCGGAAATTGGTGGGAGTCTTACGAGGCTCTCGCGGACTCTGAGAAAGTCCAGGTCGGTCTCTGTGATCTGGATATTTGCGGGCCCTCCATACCCACGATGCTTCGTTTGCCCCCCAATCCTTCTGTGCATGCGTCCAATGCGGGCGTCACCCCGATTTATCCCACAATCCCGGTTTCCTTGGACGATGCGCACGATGCGACGGATGTTTATCTGGATAATCTGGCAGTAATGTCGATTGGAGCACTACTTCCTTCCGAGTCCACTGCCGTCATTTGGAGAGGAGACCGCAAGTCAGCCATGGTGCGCACGTTTCTGCGCGATGTGGACTGGGGCGACTTGGACTTTTTGTTTATTGACACCCCGCCCGGAACATCGGATGAGCACATCACGGTGTCCACCACCCTTCGCGATGTTGGCGCACTCGACGGCGCGCTGCTTGTTACAACACCACAGGCAGTTGCATGTGCGGATGTGCGGAGGCAGATATCGTTTTGCAAGAAAGTCGGTATTCCGATTCTTGGAATTGTCGAGAACATGTCTGGATACGTCTGCAAAAAGTGCAAAACCGAGACCGCCATTTTTCGAGCCTCCGAAGGTGGCGGGGAAGCACTCGCCATTGAGTTTGGCATTCCATTTCTGGGGCGCATTCCTCTCGATGGAAACGTTGTTCGAGCGGGAGATGCCGGAGTGCCGCTTCCAGACGGCATTGTTGCCCGTGCTCTGCACAGCGTCGGATGCAATCTACTGCACCAAATCGCTGCTCACCAGGTTGCGAGTGCCTGACCGACGCTGTGTTCGGCCCCTCCCCTCTCCCCCTTCTCCTTTGTCTGTCTTGTAAAGTATTATTATTGGTGCTTTTACAGCCCCTCCAAAGCAAACAAACGTGTGCTTTCCTCATTCGTCTCCCCAGCAGCTGTACTATCGTATTTTGGCCATCTCCCTCCTCTGATCCGCAGTTCCTGCTGTACAGCCCATGCTCATAGCGACTGTTGCACACACCGCACGAAAATCTGGAGTTATATTAGTACCAATGTTTGATTATTTGAGTTATGTTACTCGTTGCGATTATTGCGATTATTGCGATCTTTACCTCTTTTTCCCCAATCACGATCCCTATTCCCCACCTTCGTCCGTCTTTTGTTTTTTCGTCTTGGAATGTCGGTGGAGATCAAGCTGAAGCGACCTGACCGGACGCATGTGCCGGGAGACATTATGAAGGGGGTTGTCGTTGTGACGTCTCCGAAGGGCACGTTGTCGCACCAGGGACTGACCGTGACGGTGTTTGGGCAGTGCAATGTGCAGCTTCAGCCGGCGAAGACGATGGGTGTGTCTGACATTGTGCTGACGCCTCTGCGACCCATAACACTGATTAAGTCCATAACGACGATCGTTCCTCCGAATGCGGAAAAGTTTCCTGAAGGCCGCACGGAAGTTCCGTTTGCGATTCCGTTTGCTATGCCTTCCGAGAGCCATCTTAGACCGCATGTTGAGGAGTTTGACTTTCTCGAGTCGTACCACGGAGTGCTCATTTCCACCGTGTACACAATCACAGCCGAGCTTGCGCGAGGCACCTTTTCGAAAAACATTTCCAAAGAAGTGGAGTTTTTTGTGCAGGTTCCGAAACTTGTTGAGCGTGGTTCGCAGGCTGCAGCTGCCTTGCTGCGTCCCGTGGAAATCAATCTGTCGAAAGATGACATCAAGACGGTGAAGCTGAACAGGGGATCTGCGATGCTGCCCAGCTTTGTCATTTCTGGACATTTGAACTCGGCGATCTGCAATCTTAATGGATCGGGGACACTTGATGGCGAGCTGACAGTTGTCGAGTGCGATGCGATCTTGAGATCGATTGAGTTGCAGCTGGTCCGTGTAGAGTCGCTGATTACTGGCGAGAGTGCGCCGGCAAGAGAAGCCACGGAAATCCAGAACATCCAGCTGGTGGACGGAGACCTGCCAAGGGGTATTGCTGTGCCCATATACATGGTGTTTCCAAGACTTTTCACTTGTCCAAGCATGAAGACAAGGCAGTACGGTATCGAGTTTGAGATTAACCTCGTTGTCCAGTTTATGGGCGGACTTCAAATTACCGAGAACATCCCTATCAAGCTGTACCGCGCTGTCCAATAGCCTCCCTTCCATGATTTTTTTCTTCTCCCCCTATTTTTCTCCCCCTTTCCCCTTCCCCTTCACCTTCCCCTCCCCCGTCCCCTTCCCCGTCCCCTTCATCTTCATCTTCATCTTCATCTTCATCTTCCTCTTGTTTTTTCTGCGTTGCTGCCCCGTTTCCCGCTTCCTGTTGGATGTCGGCTCGCAATTTTACGAAGTCCCGACGGTTGTTGTGCTCCGTCCGCTCCTTCCCCCACAACTGTAATCGCCAAGCTTTTCAGAATGAAATGAAATATGATCAATCCCTCCCTTTTTCTCTCCATCTCATCCATTCCCGCCTCCAATCCGTCCAGTCCATCCAGCATCCCGACTCCAGTCCACTCCACTCCGCGCTCGTACTCAGTCCACACCCCAGCCGGGAACAACCCCCCTCCTCCTCCTTATCATCAATTGATGCTGTCCTCCGCAGCGCCCACTTGGACTTCAAAAAGAAAACTCACTTCATTCCTCTCTTCCACGTTTGCCACTATGCAGGATTATCGTTGTCTCAAAACTGCATCCCGGTTGCGTTAAACTCGCTCTGCTGTGTCGTTGTGTCTTGGTGAAATTTGTAGAGTTTAGGAGGGGGAAAAAGGAGCCAGCAGTTCGTAAGAAGAAGCAGAAAGCGAGTAATCACGGAACAGAGATGGGTGTGGATGAAGAAGTGGCACAGTATCGCCGAGATACCGAGTCGCTGAGTGCGTCGTTTCACGAGTATTTGTCGACACTAGCAAAGTGCGAGTCACTGGAATCGAAGCTTGCCAAGCAGCTGAAAACGCATCGAAAAGCACTTGGGAATGTGTCCAAGAGCGCACCACCAACGCTGTTTCCGCAGACGGAGGCGGAGGCTGGGAAAGAGCTCGATGTGAAGGTTGGAAACATGCTCCCGAAGCCCGGTGACTACTTTCTACGCTTGTTCTTTGGCGGATCTATTTCGGTGATCTTTTCGTCCAAGGAACGGAAGCTGGGTTTCAAGTCTGAGTATGAGCGATTCAAGCAGAAGATGAACTACATTGCAATGTTTTTCTGCGTGATTCTGCTAGCGTCGACAGAAACTCGATTTCTGGACGTGCTGTTCCAGCTGTTCGCAGTGTACTACTATACGACTTTGGTTCTGCGTGAGCTCATTCTCAGGGCAAATGGGACGGATCTCAAGCCTTGGTGGATTGCGCATCATTACGTGTCTATTGCAGCGACGACGTTCTTCCTGACTTGGCCAGATACTGCAGCGTATCGTGAGTTCCGAAAGACGTTCTTCGTGTACGCTTTCTGCACGGCACTTGTCCAGGTTCTCCAGACCGCCTACCAACTTGCAAGGCTGTATCCACGACGCGTGCTGGGAAAATCACAGATGGAAACTGCGTGGGGCGAACTGCCGTTGTTCTTCTCTCGGCGGGGCTTGGTGTTTCTTGTGCCGTGTCTGCTGGCAATGTATTCATTCCAGTACTTCTTATCCTACGCATTATTCCTGCAATGGTGGGTAGAAGGAGCAGAGTGGCAGACAGTAGCCCTGGCGCTGTCGTTTGCAGTCGCTGCAACGGGAAACTGCGTTACTCTGTTCCTCATCTTGACGAGAAAACTACTCAATTCTCGCAAGCATGTCAAGGCTCTTTTGGAAGATCCAAATCAGAGAGTCGGTTCTGTCCTCGAGTCGCCGAAGCTGTCTAGCGATCCGGTTGCATCCACCATTAGGCCCTCTTCCTCGTCCTCCTTGTCGTCGTCGTCTTCTGGGCAGATTGTATCATCAAGCTCATGAAGAGGTGGCGGGGCATGCTCAATGTGTACTTTAATGATGTGTATGTGTGCGCCACGTGTGTGTGCCGTGTGAAAAACAGGAAAACACCCCTCCCCCCCCGCCCCAAGAAAATGTGCATTTGTTTTGCTTGCATGATCGACCTATTCCACTGATAAAAGGAAACAAAATCCGAATTAAAAACAGCAACTTGTGTTTATTGTTCTAGAATTGGATTTTTTTTTTTCATGTGGCAAACATGGTAGAATCAGCAAAAAAGCGCTGCTGCAATTCAACATAGTAGTCTTCATGCAAGGTCAGCGGAACTCCTCGTCTGCAATCCACATCCCTTTCTCCAAGCGCGTCCGTGTATGGAGAAGGGAGCCGATGGGCCACGCCGCGCACAATGCACAAGACTTGGCCGGAAGGCAGCTGCAAGGCAAGAGCGTGCAATCCGTGCAAATGGGAACCAACGTCGTGAAAGGTCTTACCGCAAATTAAACATAGATGATGTGCCTGACCGTGTTGCTGAATCACAGAAGCGTAATCATGAGGAAGACTGATCAACCGCCGATGGATCTTTGAATCTTCCAGAGAGAGACCGGACGATGAGAGGAGCGGTGAAGGTACTGACTCGGTATCTTCGAGAATCCTTTCAAGCGCCCGTTCCTCAAAAGGAGAAACGACTCGACGACGCTTTCGTAGCCTCCCACTTTCCGCCACAGCAACGTTCTCCACCAACGACCAAAGATGGAAAACGACAGGGTGCAAGGACTCGGAAAAGGAATCGGCTGCAGTATCCTCGCCACTCCCGAGCTCCGTGACAGTTGGCGGTACATAGACGGTGCATCCAGCATCGAGGGTTTTTGCACGCAAGTCCTTGACAACCTTCCACATCTGCCGCAATGCTGTCACGTGTTCTCTGGCGTATTCTGCGCTCTGCAGTGACAGCCAAGCTCCAAAAGAAAGCACACGAATCATCAAGTCAACCGCATTCTCTTGGCGAGAGAAAACTGCAGGCGATCCATTGTCAACAGACAGCAAACGGGCCACAAAATTCTCGACTGGCCCCCGAAGCCATCGCGTAGGAATGCTCGCAGGACCATGACCACCAGAATGGGTGGCGCTCAACAGGTTCTGACTTCCAGAAAGCGGCGGGACCCCGCAGGGCAGGATGGTATTCGAAAGTGACTTACACGCAGGGCACTGAAATTCATTCTTGTCCAGACGAACGCTGGTGAGAAAAAAAGACTTCTTCACCAACTCGTTGAAAAATGAGTTGAAGCATGCAGGATGAATGTAATGCGAGCATGTTGAAACAGAGATGGGAATCATGGATGGTGAAGGAGAGGAAGCAGAGTGGACAGAGGGGCCGACGTACGCGACAGTGCACATCTCGGAGGCCGCCGACTCGGACCGACACAAGATGCATGAAAACCGAACTTCATCGGGCTTCGCATATTGTGGATCCACAATGTCTGTAGCGACGAGTGCTTGCTTCTTTGATATTTCAGCCAGCCTGGATCGCCTAGCTTTAGCTGCCCTCTCTGAAGACAACGACGACGCTAACGAATCATGTGGATCAAGAGAACTAAAACCCGAGCCATCACTCTCTGACATATCGCCGGAAGAATGACAGGAGCTGGACGAGGACGAAGACGAAGTGGTGTTCTTCCCGGATACTTGTGAAGTAGATCGTGCACCACTGCTGTTGCTACAGGAGGCTGAGCAACGGTGTGCGGCATCGCCCAAAACCCGGACACGTTCCTCCTCATTCCAGCTGCGCGTCCATTCCTCCAATGCCTGGAAAACACGTGAAGACGAACTGAACGCCGCGGCAAGAGCACTCACGCACAAGCGTACTTCCTCGTAGCCGGTTGTGGACGACACGTGGAACTGCGACGGCCGGACATGCTGAAATTCCGATGGGCACTGAGACACCCACCAGGGAATAAATCCCACGATGCCTCCGTCAACTTTGGTCTGCAGCTTTTGGTCAATAGAGGAGCCAGAATCTGGTACACGAATTGGATGCAGCATGTCTCCGACGCGCTTCGTGCATTTTGAAATTACTTGCAAAGAAGGTGGGCACGGAAGCCAGGGTGGGCAAATTCCAATCAACTGGCCAGCAGCACTGCCGCCACCGCCATGTGGCGCCTGGAAAGCGGTTTGGGAGGCGCTTGTGATTTGCACGTACTGCGGAGCCTGGCTGCTGGTTCCAGAACTTGTCCCTGTAGGATGCTGCGGTTGGAACGCTGTGCTTCCTCCAAGCGAGAAGGCGCTTGGAGGAAGTGGGCCATTCGCCGCGACCAACCATTTCACGTACTGCGTTTCCGACACGCGTCCCTGGCCCAGACGAGAGCAGTGCCACTCCACTAGATGCACCAACAGTGCCAAGCAATCAAGACCGCGGACCTCCTGGCGCAGTTTCTCTTCCATTGCATCTTCTTCTGGACGGACTCCGCGTTCAACATGTGAGATGGGATCTTCCGGGCACGCAAATGCATCCACAACTGCTGAAATGCATTCAGAACGAGCAGCATCCATCCACAGTCGCAGCACAACCAAGTCCCACCACATGGAGCTGGACGTGAGAGGCGATTCCAGCCACGCACACTGATGTTTCACGCCCAGCGGATTGCGCTCCCACCTGTGCGCACGAGCAACATCGCAAGCCAAGACACGCGAGGAAATGATGTCCATTCCAAACCAGCTGACGCAGGAAACAGACGAGCGAATGACACGCATATACAGAGATTCTTCAATAGAATGTGGCAATTCAATGGTCGACAACCCGTTCGTAATACCGGAAACCGTGCTGAGCGGAAAGTTGGCTGCAGGAAGTGATGAAGTGATCGACAATGGTGAATATTTGTCGATCGAACCTGCGCCATCGTCATGAGCACCAGCGCCAGCACCGCCACTGTCTCGTAAAGCACCGCATTGAGAAGTCCACAGTGAAGAGAAGAATCGTGCCATCACGGGAAAGAACGATACAGAAAGTTTCCTCGTGCCTCGACGCTTGATATCTCCAACGTACTCGTCAAACTTGCGGATCCAGAGGGACAACGCATCGATATGTCCCGCAATGTCTTCCACGTGATCGCGGCGGAGTGGTGCATGCACCGTGAGCGACAGCCATGTACCAACAGTTTTATACAGAGTATCCAGGCATGTCTGTTCCAAATGAAGCATTGACACGTAGCTGCTGTCATCGGAGTCAACCCTTCTGACAGGCACAGCATGATCCAGAGGCTGCAACAGCTGGATGTACATTCCCACGAGATGAGCAAATCGCTCTGCGTCAGAGACCCCAAGCCGCAGTCTGTCTCTGCGCTCCAAAAAGTCAATCCTCAAATTCTTCAGCAACGAATAAATAAGAGATACGGGCTTGCTTCCCCTTGGGTACCGCTTTCCAGCCAGAGCGCCGACAAGTTCGTTCACAGGAACCCAATCGCGCAAGTCCATATTCAATGTTTCATCAAACGACAACTGCCCGACCGATGCAGCAATTGCTAGCAGTACGTCAGACCACTGTGGCAGCAGCATCGAAGTGACCATTGGCGCCAAGTGATCATCTGCCAGCGCAGAAACCAAAAACGCAAGCACGAGATGCGGTCGTTCCGATGCGACCTGCGCCAGCGCAGCCACAAAGTGCGACTGCGCGTGGTTGGCATGCTGTGGATTTGCGACCGATCCGTGAATCGACGGGTCCACCGCAGTAGCATGGCACGAACAAAGCCAATGTACAAGATCTGAAATGCCGAATTCGTCTGCAAACAACCTCGCATGAACGAGATCTGGAACTTCCGCAAGCAAATTGACGTGCATTTCACGGTTCCACAGCTCGGAGACTCTGGATAGCGTCGACACAGCATCCAGCTGCGCACTTGCAACCGTACTCGGATTCGGTCTTGGATCTAGACTTGGAGCACTGAGAAGAATCTGGGAGAGATGTCGGATGAACCGTGAAGAACTATGAAAGGACAGACTGGCTAGGGTCTTGAACCGATTCATTTTGGACTCTGCGGTTTCCCCATGCTTCTGCAACCGCTCCTGCAAAACAACCTCAGCTGGAAGCAAATTTGTACACAACGACGCGTGCTTTGTCAGAAAATACGAGTGCTCGCGATGCTGTTCAGGCTGAAAACACCGACTGCAATACTGGACATTGCATGAATTGCAGAACCACGACGGCGACGCTGGAGTTGGATACGATATCGCGTGGCACCGTCGCATGCATGCTCTCCCTTGTATGTAGGACCAACAGATAATGACAACCAAAACAACAAAAAACACAACAAATTCCGGACTAATGATAATCGTCAAAAGCACTAAACATGAAGCAAGCAAAGAAAGACAAAAAAACAACGAGCCAAATAACAAATTTGTGTATAATTAAAAACTCGTTTGGGAGCGTTCGGACATTTGGGTTTTTTCGTTTGGCGTTCTTTATGCCCGCTGTGAAGGACTGACGTCATCGTCGCCAAAGAAAAGTGCAGGAGTGCGCGTTTATCTTTCTTACAGCAGATTGAGGCAGTGGTGACTACGGTAGACGGAAGGTGTGAGGCGCGCCTTGGGGGGGTGGCAGGACGTAATCTACGGATGGGTTCCTTTTTGGCATCCAAGACAGGCGGTTCTGCTATGTACATACATGTGTGGCGGACGGGGGGGCCGGGGGTCCAGCGCAGACGGGTAAGGAGAGAGAATCTCGGCAGGGAAAGCATTACAGTTCCATCGTCTTGGGAGTTTCGGGGGTGCCGTCGTGTTCTGCGCTGAGAAATTCATACTGGTTTCGTCCGTGTTGGACGACGACAGCATGCTGCACATCAAGAAGTCCCTTTCGGTGAGATGCGTTCATGATGCTGAGTACCAAGCAGTTGTTGGCAGCGGACGGCGAGTTTGCAGCAGACGAAAACACCGGTCGATTCATGGGAGAAGCCTCGCCACTCGAGTGGGAACCGAAATTCGAGTTGAAGTGGCTGGGAGAAGCAGAGAGCCGCATGGTGGAAGTCGGAACATGGTTCAGGTAGGGAGCAACCTTGTCTGACTTTGCGTACGCTTGATGTTGGACCGCGTGCACCTTGACGGGACAGTTAGTCGGGGAAAAGAGGACGGAAAATGAGTCCTTGGCGGTGCCTTGCATCCGGTCAATCTGCTTCCACGGGATAAACGACGAGTGCCATCCTTGAATTGCAATGATGCAGAGAAGCCGCTGTCCGCCAGGTACCTTGATGCGGTTATCTTGCTTTGCGCCGCTGAAATGTTCACTGAGCACCGTCAGTTCATGAGACGACACTTCGCAGATCTCCTTGTTCGTTGCCGCATCGATCGAAACGACCTTTTCCAGGACCACAACCACTCGAATCGGAAACATCCCGTAATTGTAGACCTTGACATACGTCACCAAAGACGAATCCGCCGTCGGCCGATGGTCTGTTTGCCGTGTCAGGGAATGCAGATCAGTCGGACTGCTGTCCTGGAAGTCCGTCGTCAGCGGTGCCAAATGCGTGCCAAACTTCTGTGCCTTGGTCCGTGGCGCTGCTGTTGGCGAAGGGGCAGAAGCAATTTCCGGAAGGTACCCAACACGCGGCGAATGTGATGATGCTTTGACTGGTTCGTAGACGGGAGACGTTTTTGGATCAGCGAACGCGTTCTTCTGCGAGCAGATGAAGCGAGTCCAAGAAGCATGGACTTTCCGAACTGGAGAAGGAACAGTTGGAGATGGAGGACTCGCTGATCGAGGAGACGCACATCTCTTCATAGGCGACCCTACGGACATTCGCCCAATGCCGGTTGCCGACGTAGGGGACTGGGCTTGTCCTTCTGCCGAAAAGCCTGTGGTTAGATACGACGACTTCTCATTCACATCAATGGCGGGTGGTCGCATAGGACGGGTCTTGGAAGAAGCTGACATTCCCCTCTTCACTTTTTTTCTTCTTTTTTCCCCCTCCAACAAACACTGCGTGCGAAGAATGCAAAATAGCAGTACAATACGTTTCAAAGCGTGAGAATTCAAATGACTGTGACGGTGATGATGATGATGATGATGATGATGATGATGATGGTGATGATGATGAAGAAGAAGATAAAAAAGAAGAAAAGAGAGGACGCGAGGACGAGACGGAAAAAACACGCTTTTATAGTTGCTTGCTGTTGCTTGTTTCTGCGACGGCGCACTGAACTGATCCGTGGTGTGCGCCGACTGCCGAGGAAACCTGCGGTGCTGCGACATGGCGAGACATTGTTTGCTACGTCCGAGGAGAATCTTCTACAAATTTCCCTCGTCGCCGCCTTGCATGCTCACTCTGGCTGTCACCGAGCCCCAGCAACGAGCAGAGTCGGAGACGACCAGATGAACAGGAAGTTCCCCTTGCTCTGACGGCTGTACCCGCAGATGCGCGGCTCTGGTAAGACCTGCCTACTTGGGGAGCATGAGGCGAGGAGCCAGCTGAACACCTGTCGTTTACGCAATCTGCCAGTTGCAGCTTTAGGCTATATGGGGAAAGAACCGAACGCACCTGTCAATGGTGCTCTCACGCTGTCCACGCATTCATCTGCTGGATTACGTGTGCATTCATTACAAGTCGCAGGATTCCATGCAGATCCTGCCTTTGTTCACGCCGTTCCCTGTCTGATTGCCGGCCTGTGCGCTCGCATGCAGCATGAAAGCTGCGCCGAGTCCCGACTCTTGCGCCCCTCAGCTGAGGCGCGTGGGAAGTTCTCTCGGTTTTCGCAAGCTCTCTGGCTAGATCCCGTGGTCGAAGCCGAGCTGAGCCACAGTATGTGTGTGTATGTGTGTGTGTGTGTGTGTGTGTGTGTGTGTGTCGTTTCAACGACCGTTGGCTGATTTTTGAACTGGTCTTATTGGGTTTTACTCCGTTTTCATTTGTCTTGACAGAATGTTTTGAAATCTGAAGGTAACGGGGGTTTTCTCCAACCAATTAGAACCCATTAAAAACGAAGCTTCCCTCTCTTCTGCGTGGGGCTTCTTCCAGTCCCCGCCAGAGACTGCACTACAAGGAGAGTGAGCACGCGGGTCGCAAAGTTCACGTAGTGACGGAAGAGTGCGCGTCCTCATCAGAAAACGGGAGGACGTACGGCGCTCCGATGTCCAGCGTGTGCAGTGGGTGGCGGGGCGCTCTTGTACAGTTTTTATGTTGGTAACGACTGTACTCGCTTCCTCTCTGTGGTTTCTGTGTGATTGGCATCGTGATGTGCTTGACCCGCGTGGTGCGTAATGCTTAGTGATCTGCGGGCGAGGGCAGTTGAACACTGAGATTCAGAAGGGGAGGGGAAAGAGAGAAGAAGAAAAAAGAAAACAGTATTAAAAAAAGGAGGATGTCGCTTCGCGGGGGTCCGATGTCAGAGTTGCTGCGTCTGATGACGTCTGTTCTCGGGCTTTCGTCGCTTCATCCGAACGAAAAGACCCGCACGTTGCTGTCGCTTGGTGCCGGAGTGCTGTCGGCGTCGGCGGCCTGGATCATGCTTGCATCGTCCGTGTACGAATCGTATCGAGTGGAGACGGAGCTGGCTGATCTTACGGAAGAAGAAGAGCGGAAGAAGACGCAGCGAAGACTTCTGTTCCAAAGAAGCCTCGTTTGGACATCTGCGGTCGGCGGAAGCCTTGCTGCGGGCTACGTCGTTGGCAGAATCCAGGGACGAAAAGTGTACTTGAAGGCTCTGCAGCAAGTCGAGGACATCCTGGCCGCGTCTAAACCAAAGTAGTGTGTATAATTCTCCAAATCTTGATTCTATTTACAGACACTGAGCACTGATGGATACATGGCCACACACAGACCAGGACAGGGACAAAGAGAGGCAGAAGGAGGCAGAGGGGGAGACTGCTGCTTGGCTGGTTACCGTTTCCCAGATTTGGATTCGTAGTATTGTCCGTTTCGAGGGTTAAAGTAGAGCTTGAGAACGGCATCGTAGATGAGCTCGACTTCATCCGACGGCAGCGATTCTTGAGAATGCCGTACCATTCCTTCGTCGTCAGCCTCATCGTCATCTTGGAACCCACTCAACGGCTTGGAATCTCGGTGCCGCAGGCCCACGAACTGATCATCGTCGTCATCCTCACTTGCATCGGCACGGCTGGTTCCCCAGCCTGCTACTGCTTCCGGAATGACAGGTGGTTCGTGACGCTCCGGATCGGGATCAACCATCCTGGGTCTCAAAAACTGAGGCGCAGCGGAGGCGCCGGAATGGTCGGTTTTCTTCATCGACACTGCATTCGCCGCAGTTGTCGCACCTCCTGGAGAAGCAGGATCATCTGTCCGATAAATTGGCTTTGCTGTTCCAACAAGACAGAAATCAAAGTCGTCGTCGTCGTCGTCGCCGTCGCCGTCGCCGTCGCCATCATTGTCACGATGGTGCCCTTCATCATCGTCGTCTTCTCCATAGTTACCGTGCACAACATGCTGCTCAGGCTCTGAATCGTGCTCAGGCTCATCGTTCCAGTCTTGTCCGAGTGCGTGTCTGTCAGCACCCATGACTTCATCGTTGTCCAGCTGGTCTTCGGCGGTGGCAGCAGGCTTGTGGCCAGGAGACACGCGGGTTTTGAATGGACTCGCCTTGTAATTGGGCTTTGTGACGGGAAGATCAAGCTCAGAGTCGGAGGACATGACTTCTTCGCGGTCTTCGTCCTCGTCTTCGTTCTCCTCCGCACTCGCGTGGCTCGAGTGGATCTTGGCAAACGGAGATGCCGAGGAATGGGGGTTTCCAGTCCCTCGTCCATGGTCCAATGAAGAAGAGGAATCGTATAGCGAAGATTCCTGGCCCGGACTATGTGGTGGGGGCGGGGAATCGATAGAGGCCTGCGGATAATGCGCGTCTCTTCCAGCACTTCCAGCCGGCCGATCCGGAGATTTGCTGGAAGATGCATAGGAAGACGACGCAGAGAACCCGCTGGAGCGCAGGGAAGACCGGGGTGACGCATCCGAGTGGCGCGGAGAATCAATGATGTCGTACCGCGGTCCCACTTCTCTGCCCGCTGGTCGTTCGTTCCGACCTTCCATTCGCCTGCGTTCAACTTCCGGCGGAATGGAATGGAGATCATCGTCATCGTCATCTCGATATCTGGAAGAATCATAGTTGTCACGAGGTCCAGGCTCCTTTCCTTTCGAAACGTCCGCAGGCCGCACGCTATGGACAACAGGTTGACCTGCCAGTGGACCGGTATTGTGCAGACGGACTTGTTGCATCTCGTGAGTTTGCTGTGGCGGAATTGTCTTGACGCTCGTTGTCCCGTTGCGAGATGATGACGACCTGCTTTGCGTTCGCGCACTCGGATCACGGCTTGGCGCTGGACCGACAGCAATGGCCGCTTCTGCAGGGGCCGCAGAAGCTCCCGCTCCAACAGACGACTCGGCAAAGGTTTTTCGAGTCCCTTGAATGCCAAGAGGTCCTTTGTCCGGTACATGGGCCGCAGTCGGCGCCTGTGCCTGTGCCTGTGCCTGTGTCTGTGTTGGATTTTGCGAGTGACCCGAAACTGGCTCCTTTGCCACAGATGGCATGTTGTGTGACGGGCCCAATCCTGGGCCAATCAGCCCCAATGATTCGCGGTTGAGAAGCTGGATGACGTTGGGAACCGACGGCAGAAACGCCAATGGTCTCGGAAACTCCAATCGCGGATCATCTCGTAGAGTAAACACCTTTCTGAGTTTGATTGACGGCCCAATCGCAATTGAATCGACGCCTGCAAACACCGACCCTCCCGCAATCAGCCCTCCGGACCCGCCCGTGTTGAGCCAGCAAAGATCGTTCATATCAAAGCACAGCGTGTTCCATGTGTTCCGCACGACCACTTCGCCAAGAGGAACCTGTGTGTGCAGCGGCGACGCATGCAGCTTTGCAAATGCCGTTGAGAACAGTAGTCTCCGATGATTGGAGTTCGCAGTGAACCCAAATTCAAAGTACAGCGGAGATCCAAGAGGTGCGAATATCTGAAAGCACAGATACCGCTGAATGAGATTAAGCGATGTGTTGGCATTCGCCGCCGCAATCACAAGCCTGTTTGTCATGGCGCCTTCAATGGACACAACATAGCACTTTACGGACTTGTCAAATGACCGACCTTGGTTCGCCGGTGCTGGCTTCGCTGTGAATTTGCAATTCGGGAGAGGATTTGTCCCCGAATTCGACACGACTTCGAAATACGGACCGCCCTGATATGTCGTCGTCATATGCTCGCGCACCCACGGAGTTGAGGATTAACAGAAAATACAAACTAGGATTAAATGATGATTGGCGATGGATGATTGATGAAGGATACAGGATACAGGATGAAGGATACAGGATAAAGGATAAAGGATAGAGGAAACAGGAAACTAACGATCGATTTCAGGAAGCAACTGTAGTCGAGAGGGAAAAAGCCTTTTTAATTGTAAAAAAACAACCCGATAACCCAAACGTCTGGTGGACGGCTGTGAACATCATGGGATAGTATGGCTGAAGGTATGCAGGTCGAGGCCCACTGAGAGACACTGTCGGATATGACAACCGATTCCTTGTAATTGATGATGGGCGATGATGCGGATTGTAAAAGTTCCTTTTTTACGCCAAAAAAAAAATGTGTCTGAGGCGCAGCATGCGAGACAAATTTTGGAGACGTTTGGGTTGGAGGCAGTACTTTAAGTAGATGCGGCCGGGTACCTGTTCGACTGCAATGCAAAAGCCGATCCACGTGACGCACACATCCTGAAGAATGACTGGGCATATATCAAAACGCCACGCCGTCCATTCGCGATCTCTCTGCCCTTTGGCAGCATTGGACTATGCATTCGAGGGTCCTTTCACGCACGCTTCGACAAAGGCAAAGAACGGCGGGGACGGCTTTCCCGGTCGGCTCTTGAATTCCGGATGGGACTGCAGCCCCAAGAAGAAAGGATGCAAAGACCGCGGCAGTTCCATTGCAGACATGCGCACACCTGATTCATCGCGGCCCGTGAAAAGCATGCTTGAATCTTCAAACATCTTGACAAGGTCCGGGTTCACCTCGTACCGATGGCGATAGCGCTCCGTCGCTTCCGAGGCGTTGCCGTAGACATGCGAGAGCAAGCAAGGTGGATCCGACTGCTTGATTAAAATCTTATGCGATCCGAGCCGCATAGTGCCTCCCAGAACTTCGCGGGAAACATCTGGCATGTAGATCAGCACACGATGTTTCGCGGTCTTTTCAAATTCTTCGGAATTCGCACCGTCAAGATGCAGAACATCCCGAGCCCAGTCAATCACCGCACACTGCATCCCTAAGCAAACACCCAGGAATGGGGTGCGTGACTGACGAGCCCATCGTGCAGCAAGAATCTTTCCTTCCACTCCGCGAGCCGAAAAACCTCCCGGTATCAAAACCCCGTCAGCAGATCGTAGCTTCCTCCAGGCATCGCGATCCTGTTCTTCTAACTTTTCAGCATCGATCCAATCAATCCCCACACGCTTCTGCAGTTGATTGCCAGCATGTTCCAGAGCTTTCGCCACGGACAGGTACGCATCTTTGTCATCCGTGTACTTTCCAACCAACGCAATGCGAACTTCACCATCCAGGTTATCCTCGCGCGACGCCAGGTCCCTCCACTTCCCCATATTCTTCTCAAAAATAGCAGAGTCGAATTCCAAGCCAAACTGCTCCTTGATGACATTGACCACACCCTGCTTCTCCAGCAGCAGCGGAACCTGATAGAGGTTCGAGACGTCTGGAAGCGAGATAACGTGATTCGGGGAAACCTGGCAATGCAGCGCAATTTTCTGAATTGACTCCTCCGAGAGAGGAACCTGGCAGCGGGCGGCAATGAGATCCGGCTGGAGCCCGGCCGCACGAGACTCGCGAACAGAGTGTTGTGTCGGTTTGGTCTTTTGCTGGCCTGAAATAACAGGAACAAGAGAAACCTGCACACATGCAAATCTCCTGGGCGTAACACGGTGGCGGAGCTGACGCAAGGCTTCGATAAATGCCGCAGATTCAATATCCGAAATAACACCACCCAGCTCAATCATGACAATTTTGGGAACCGGATGCTCAGGCGTCTCATTCAAGACGACCGGATCGCAGGCAAATGCACAGGCAGCCGTCGACTCAATCCACTGGATAATTTCATTCACCACATGCGGAATGACCTGGACTGTCTTCCCCAAAAACTCACCTTTGCGCTCTTTTTCAAGAATGGAAGAGTATATCTTCCCGGTGGTGATGTTGTGCTGCCGAGTCAGGTTGACGTCCAAGTACCGCTCATAGTTTCCAAGATCCAAATCGCACTCGGAGCCATCCTCAAGAACAAACGCCTCTCCGTGCTCAAACGGCGACATCAATCCAGCGTCGATGTTCAGATACGGATCAATCTTGATGGCCGTCACCGCACACCCGCACGTCTTCAATACTGCACCAATGGAAGACGTCGTAACGCCCTTTCCAATGCCCGAGATCACACCGCCAGTCACCAAAATATACCGGATCATAGATCTCTCTGACACTCCACCTGCACCGTCCATACTGCCGTTCCAAGGACGGGAGAAAAAGAAAAAAGAATAAGGAAAAGAGATTGAGCTGCCAAGAATTCCCTCAATTGCACACAACACCGCAGAGCGCAAAACGCGAATGGGCTCACATGGGAGCTTACCCAAACTACTTCTGCCGACTGTAAACATGTTTAATAACCGGCAACTACAGTAGTTGTGTCCGGGGTATTTGCAGCTCCCCGACGCTCTGAGAAAAACATGCAGTGTTTCATGTCTCGCTTTTACTAGACTCTCTCGCTCATTCGCGCGCTCTGACACACTCTGACACACACGCCTGCTGACGGTTGCTGACGGTTGCTGACGATCTCACGTACATTGGAAAACAGAAGATGCTGGGATCGGTGCTTCGACATCGGATGCGTGGCCGTCTTGCTTCGCATGGAAAGCTGGCTGGGTGTGTGCTGTACTCGACGAAGGCAGGCGATTCTGGGAAGGAGTATCGATCGACGCTGTTGCTTCCGCAGACTGATTTTCCAATGCGAGCGAATGCAAAGGTGCGGGAACCGGAGCTTGCGATGCAGTGTGCGGATGAACTGTATGCACGGCAGCTGAGGCAGACGGAGCGGCCGCTCGTGGTTCTGCATGACGGACCGCCGTATGCGAATGGGAAGATCCATATGGGCCATGCGCTGAACAAGGTGCTCAAGGACATGGTTTGCAGATGGAACATTCTGTATGGAAAGCGAGTGTCGTTTGTTCCTGGATGGGACTGTCATGGACTGCCGATTGAAATGAAGGCTATCCAGCAGCTCCAAGCAACCCCAACCCCAACCACAACCACAACCACAACCACAACCCCAACCACAACCAAAATCACATCCAAAACCACAGCTGCAACAGTACCGGGTAGCGATCAAGCAAAGGGGAAACAACCAGGGACAGGGACGGAGTTGTTCGACGGCTCGAAATTCTCTCCTGCGACGATACGGCAGGTTTCGAAATCCATTGCAACGCAGTCGATTGAAGATCAGAGGACTGCTTTCAAGAGGTTGGGGGTCGCGGCCGACTGGAACTCGCCTTACAAGACAATGACTCCCGAGTACGAAGCTTCGCAGCTGGATGTGTTGCGTGCATTGTATGCGTCCGGATGCATATTCCGCGGAGTAAGGCCGGTGTTCTGGTCGCCTTCCTCACGAACTGCGTTGGCAGAGTCGGAGTTGGAGTATCCCGAAGGACACAAATCACGTGCAGTGTACGTGTTGTTGCCCGTCGTCCAAGCTGGAAATGGCAGAGTTCGGTTTGCCAGTTCATTGTTTCCTGCGCTTCCGGAGCACGATGAGGATGCTCCTTTGCATGTGTGCATCTGGACGACAACTCCATGGACACTGCCTGCAAACCAGGCAGTTGCGTTCAACAAGAATTTAAATTATGTCCTTCTCAAGGTGTCGCATGCAGATAACACACCGTTTTACGTGCTGGTTGCCGAGAATCTTTTCCACCCGTTCGTGCTGTCCAAGAACAACCCCGAGTACAAGGTCGAGCGAGTCTATGCTATTGGAGGCTCAAAGCTTGAAGGTCTGTGGTGTGCTCACCCCATGTCGTCGCCGTCCGATCCGTCACGAGCGACATTTCCAGGGACCGCCCCTGCGCCGTCGCCTTTGCCAATGATCGTTCCGCTTATTCACGGTGACTATGTGACCGAAACCAGCGGTACAGGGCTTGTGCACACTGCCCCCAGTCATGGACAGGAGGATTTCTTGCTTGGCCAACAGCACGGTCTGAACACCAGCTTCTGCGCTGTTGATGATGCCGGGAAGTACACGGCGGAGACAGTCCGCGCAGATGAACTGGAAGGCCTGTCAGTGCTGACAGACGGGAATGCAAAGGTGTTGGCGCTTCTAGAAAGAGAAGGACGAGTGTGGAGTACTGGATTGTATGAGCACAAGTATGCGTATGACTGGCGGACGAAGCAGCCTGTTCTTGTTCGAACGACTGCACAATGGTTCTGCTCTCTCGACACCCTGAAGGAGAAGGCAATGCAGAGTGCGCTGGATGATAAGTTGGAAATCATTCCTGCCAGCGGCAGGGCTCGCCTATCGGCCTTTGTCAATTCGCGCTCCGATTGGTGTATTTCGCGTCAGCGTTCTTGGGGGGTTCCGATTCCAGTGTTCTACGAGATTTCGACAGGCCAGGCGTTCATGAATGAGGAGATTATCGACCACGTGCGCAGCGTGTTTCTCAAGACTGGGGGTTCTGATGCGTGGTGGAATTTGAGTGTCGAGGATCTTTTGCCTCCCTCTTTGAAGTCACGGGCGGCGTCATTCAAGAAAGGAGCAGACACGCTTGATGTGTGGTTTGACTCGGGCAGCTCGTGGAAGTATCTGCAGGACTCGATTCTGAAGCGCGATCTGCTTCCTGCTGGTAGCATGTCGAAGAAACACGCAGGTGTCGAGAAGGTTATCTACTGCGAGGGTTCGGACCAGCATCGAGGGTGGTTCCAATCCTCTCTGTTGACCAGCATTGCGGTCCAGAATAAGGCACCATACAACGTGCTCCTCACACACGGCTTTGTTCTCGACGAGCAAGGACGGAAGATGTCCAAGTCGCTCGGAAATGTCTTGGACCCAATTCAGGTCGTCGACTCGTTTTCGGCGGATATCCTGCGCATGTGGGCTGCGTCCTCGGATTATTCACGTGATGTGCTGGTTGGAAATGAGATTTTGAACAAGGTCGCGGAAAACGTGCGAAAGATTCGAAACACTTGTCGCTTCTTGCTTGGAAATCTTTCGGGGTTCACTTCGGAATCACTGGACACAGTCCTGCGCAACTGGTCTGATCTCCCGTTTGTCGATCAGTGGCTTTTGGGAAAGTGTGCTGCAGTGTCCACGTCCGTTGAGAAGGCATATCAGGCGTGCGATTTTGCATCTGTGCAGTCGCAGCTGGTGGCGTTTGCGACAAACGACCTGTCCGCGTTTTACTTGGACTGCACCAAAGATCGAGTGTACTGCAATGCAGCGACCGATGTGAATCGACTGTCTGCGCAAGTTTGCATGTATGTGGCGCTTCTGACGCTGATGAAATGTGCAGCACCGATCTTGTGCCACACTTCCGAAGAGATTTGGCAGCATTTGTGCAAGACACTCGGTCAATCGTCGACGTCGCTTCTGTTGCTCGATGGCTGGGTGCACGACTTGAATGCAAGGATAGCACAGGTCCAGGAGGGATCGAGAACTTCCGCCGGGGACCTTGTGTCTAGGCTGCAAGGAGTGCGCGAAAGCACAAACCGTGCGTTGGAGGTACTCAGAAAGAACCGAGTGATTGGATCTTCCGTGGATGCCCATGTCTCCTTGACGTTTGCGGACAGGAAGACCGATGTGTGGGACGTCAGCCACCATCTCACCGAATTCTTCAATGTTTCGACGGTTTCGCTCGCGATTAATTCCTCGCTCGCACAAAGTTCTCCAGCACTGGATGCATCCGAGGACACGGGATCGTCCGCGCCGTCTGCGTTTGCAACTGCAGAGGTTGTTCCAAACCAAGCGGGAACAGAGTGCACGGTGCAAATATCGGATCCAGAATACGGTCGAGTGACCATTGCGACGGCCCTCTCATCGCGTTGCAAGTGTCCTCGATGCTGGATGCGCACAGCGCTCTTGGAAGGTCATGTGTGTGCACGTTGCGAATCCGTGTTGAACAGAAAGTGAGGTCTGACACTCGGAACTAAAAACACGAGTTCCAAGAATACCAAACAACATGCCAAACGTAAACACCAAAATAAAAAAAATAAATAAAAAGAAAAAAAGAGAAGAGAAGATTAGGAAAAAAGACACCAACAGAACCAGCAGCAGCAGCAGCAACAACAACAACAACAACAACAACACAGCCCCCCAACTTTTTCTTCTTCTTTAATTACACAACCTACATACAAACAGCACCACCAATACAACAAAAGGAAAAGCAGTCCATAAAAACAACCAAAAACAACCCTCGAGGCGCATGTGATCACGATTTGAAGCACATCCAACACAAACGACTGAAAGAACACAAACACAAAATAAAATAAAATTATAATAATTCGCTCATCTCGCAATTCGTCTGCATCTGCATCTGCATCTGCATCTGTTCTCCCCTCCTCCTTCAAACAGCTTCATTCTTAGAAGATCGACTGCTTTCCGTCTCTGCGGAACATCGCAGGAACCTTGTACTCAAGCATCATGTTGTTATCCGGCTGAAGACCGACACAGGCACGGAACAGATTTTCAATGCAAGCTCTCTGCTTGAAGAGAGCATTAATCACCGGGGTGTTCTCGGGCACTTGCGGCGCCTTGAGCAGATATGCGAGGACGGAGAGCACGGAGTCGAACTTTTGCCATTCCATGTCCTGTCCAGGAACTCGCCACTGGATTCTCTCCATCATCTCTCCAAGGATAACCAAGTCGAGGATCAGCGGAGCCGCCAAAAGAGAGTCTTCGCAGGTATTGTGGAGAACAATCGTGTTGTGGCCTCCCATGAAAATTCGAGAGGTGTACTCATCCATGGCGCGCTTGGAGTCCCCGACATACGGGACGTACTTGATCACGACAACATGGTCTGGGTGCTCGTCCTGATCGTACAGAATTCCGTTGGACTCGACCATGTCGTCCACAACGTTGGACTTTGAGATCTCCTTGGATCGGAAGCACTGGGGTGCAGACAAGTTCTTTCCGTCGTTGTTTCCAAGATGGTTGTAGCTCACAATCGACGTCGGCTTCAGTCCCGCAGACACAAGGAAGTCCACAAGCACAGACTTCATCTTTGTCTGTCCAGACTTGAAGTCATCACCTGCAATGTACACGCCCTCACGCTCCGCAAGCTCCGTGACACCCGGAACAAAGGTATTTTGTGGCGATCCATTGATGTAGGTGCATCCTTCGAGGATCGACGCAATTGCAAAGCAGCTGGACGGCGAGATTTCACCCTCTGATCTCTTCAGAGCAGCCAGCAGGTTGTCTGCAGTGTCGTTCAATCCCTCAACGACATCCGAAAACCTCTCGGTGTTTGCAGTCCACAACAAGATAACCTTGTCGACCTTGTTTGCAGCCTTGAACTCCCGGATATCCGCACGGATCTTCTCCACCTGCTCCCACTTTGATCCAGAAATGACATTGTCTGCACGGTCGGCCTGGTTCGCAGCAATGAACTCTGGGAAGTAGATCGACGGCAGCGGCTTGAGGTTCTCCATGTACGGAACCAACTGGCGCTGTAAGTCATAGTCCAACACCGACGCTCGCTCCATTGCCTGTGCAAGGTTCATTGACGAAATATCCCATCCTCCAAGCACAAGGTCGTTCGGATTCACCATCGGCAAGATGGAATGGAACGGCACAAAGAGTTCTTCATTCTTGGACGACGACGACGACGTGGTCGATCCAATTCGCAATGTAGAGCACTGCGTCAAGGATCCGTAGTAGTCCGGCTTCTGGATCCCACGCGCAGTCCGCCACGTGATTCCTTCGCGGTTTGCAATAATTCCAGCAGTCACCGTCGTTCCGTTGTTGCCGCCCCATCCAACAAGCATCAGACCAAGCTTGGGCACATTTCGCTCTGTGCGCAGCTCAAGATGCTTGACCGTCGGCTCCACTGAGGCAGAACTCCCATCTGCACTCACAACCGTCTTGGTCAGATGGTACTCATACGTCGACGTAATCGCCTCGGCAGAATACGTTACATTCGGCGAACTGACTGTAAAATTCTTCAACAACATTTTGCTTGTTTCAAATACTTAGGGTTAGGAGGGTTAGGGCTACGCAGAATACAAACAGTATTGTTTTTTCCTTTTCTTTCAACAGAAAAAAACAGGGAGGAAATTTCGGGGGAAAAATGCAAGAAAAAAAAAGAAGGCACAAAGACGAAGAAAGAGAAGACGGGGGGGGGGGGGGAGGAACGAATTGGAGAATCTCACCAAATTATTATTTCAAAAAGAAAAAGAAAAAGAAAAAAGAAACGAAAACGAAAAAACGAAAAGGAACTAAGAGGGAATAGAGGAGAAAGGAAAAGAAAAAAGGGCAAAGGAAAGGAAAAATGCGCGACGCCCAGGGGCTGAAGGAGAAGGGGGGGGAATGCCCCGAGTGCGGCTTCATGAGGGACTGGAAATTCAATCGAAATTCGCCGCACTTTCCCGCGATTGAGGGAAGAAAGAAAGGTTCCGAATCTTTCTACCGCTTTTTTTATTTTCGTTGTCTGGGGATGAATCAATTGATGCTATGATCAGGAGGGTTGGGGGGAAGTAGACTTGTACGGTAGATGATGATGACGACGTTGTTTCCGTCGCCAAAACAAACAAACTAACAAACAAAAAAACCGAGTACACGGGCGAGACGGAGAGACGAGATGGAGTCCGAGGTCACGATTGCGATTGACCGGGTGTTTATTCCGTTTGTGTTGCAGCCAAGTGGCAGTAGTGCGAGTGACGTGCGGCGGCTGAATGCATCTGCAGCAAAGTACGTGCTCACAAGGACGCTTGGCGGCTTGTTTGGCTCGGTGGGAGGTTCGTTTACAGTCGATTTGGTGCACTTTGATGAGGACACGGGTCGCGGAATCTTGGCGACGTACGACAGGGACGCTTGGAAAGTCGTCAGTGCACTCGCGCTGTGTCGAACGGGGCCTTCCAACGAGGACATTCTGTTTGAAACAGGCCTCGTTTCACCGTTCTTGACCGACCTCGTCTTTCCAAACCAGCATCCGCTCTCGATCCCAGCGCAATAGCTTGCAAACAACAAACAATAGACAACAGACAACAGACAACAGACAACAGACAACAGACAACAACCCCATCCATTCTTAATTCCCGTCGTTTTGCGTTTTTTCCTTTCTTTTTTTATTTTCATTATTATTATTATTATTATTATTATTATTATTATTATTGTTTTTTTAATTCAATTGTTATGAACAGCAAAACATACGTTCTCACCAGTGTAAAGGATAATACCAGAAAACACAGAGCGCATCAAACCTCAAACCTCAAACGACAAAACCAAAACTTGCTTTTCCCCTCTCTTTTTTCTTCCTTTCTTCTTCTTTCGTTTTTCCATTTTGCATCGGCCAATGGGATGAGCACTTACTGCTTCTTGCGCTGTTGGACGAGCTTGAGTGATGCAACAAAAGTCATCACCATCTTGGAGTTAACCTCGACGAGGTCTTCCCATTGCGTGAACAGCGTTGCACCGATTTTTCTTGCGACGGAGATTGCATACTTTGCATTGAGCTCCTTGTCCTTCTGTTCCTCGCCCTTGGTGACCATCTCTGCGTCAACTGCACGAGACTCGACAGCAGAGCACAGCTCGCACAAGAAGATACCGTTGGAGAGCGTGCTATCCTTGAACGACGCCATTGAAGAACCCTTCTTGATCGCAGAGTGCTGCGAAACGGTGTCGTTTGCCCACTTGATAAGATCGGCATCGGTGACCTCCTTTCCGCCTCCAATCTGCTTGAGCATACGCATGAGATCGTGGCGCATCATCTGCCAAACGAGACCGAGAACGAGCTTCTTGTTTCCATCCACGACATCCGTGCCGCCAATGTTCACCATGGAAAACTTGAGCTGCTTTCCAAGGACCACCACGTAATTGCAGTTCTCAACCTTTTTGAACTTGTTCTTGCACGTCATGTTGACCTGCTTCCAGCTGACAATGCCTGGTTCGATCTTATCAAAGAGCTGCAAAAGGATGATTCCGTCGCGAACATCCTCGAACAAGTTGTTGACCTCGATTCCGAGCGACTGCATCCACAGACGGAATGCTCGTTCTTCACGAGTTCCTGCAGTGTCAAAGTCCAGCATTTCAGCATACATCTTCTCCTCTTCTGCGGTGATTGGCTCCAATGCAGGATGCGAGTTGAACAAGTTTGCAACGAACGCCAGGTTGAGCTTTCCGTTTCCGCTGACAATATCCTTTGCCGTCACGAACTTGCGGCAGTTGATGCGCTCTGCATTCTCCAGAACCTTTTCTGCACGCTGCGTAACGTCTGCAACTTGCAGAGGCGATCGATCGCACTGGTGCGGCGCAATGGCGCTCAGCAGCACTGCATAGTTCTCGGCGTCCTTGATGTCTCCCGAGAAGTTGGAGACCCGTCTTGCCCAGCCCGCACGCTCCAAATGATAGTTAACCCATCGCAAAAGAAGCTGCTCTGGAGGCATCTTGAGCAAGTCTGCAAGATCCTCTCCATCCTTGAGCAACCGCACAAGCTCGGGATGCTTCATTAGATTGATTTCGCCGAGCAAACCCGTCTTGATGATCTGCCACAAAAGCCCCAGAACAAGATGCACCCTTCCCTCAATGATATCTTCCGGTCCGATGTTCACAACCTTGCATCCAATGCCAATCGCAGAGCGCAAGCACAACGTCAGATTCTCATGGACCTGCCACGCATTCTTGTTTGCCTTCTTGTTGATCACACGCTCATCAATCGTATCGGGGACGGACGCATTGATCAGTTTGCACAGCAACACACCGTCTTTGCATGCATCAAACACGCCAGACTTTGAGCTTTCATCAATCGGCAAAACACTCTTCAAATCCGCATCGTTTCCAAGAACAAAGTTGATGTGCTCCACAAACGCGCGCTTTTCTTCCTCGGTGTACGAATGCTGCGCACCTCCCTGGCCCTGGATCTTGTTGATGGCCTGTGCGGCACGCTTGTACACTTCCGCAAACGCAGTCTTCTTGCTGGTGGACGACGACTTGAGCTCCGTCGCAGCTGCCAGGAACTCGTTCCAGTCAATCTCGTTGTTTCCGTCCGCATCCACTGAAGATATAATGGCCTTCAGCTCTTCTGCAGTGTGGTTCGTCCCCAGCGTCGCCTCAAGCGCCGACCGAAGTTCAGCGGTCGAGATCGACCCCGAATGATCCGCGTCAAACGCTTCAAAGTGCGAACGCAGAGTACTCAGCTCGTCTTCTGTAAAGTTGGAATGGGCCATCTTTTCTTTTTCTCCTCTGGATTCCGCTGCTTGTGCTACTCTCTTTGAATACAGTACACCCCAGGAAAATTAAAACATAAGAAAGAAAGAAAGAAAGAGAAAAAAAAAAAAAGAGGAAAAATAAAAATAAAATAGATCAATGGAAATGAAGAAAGTTAGAAGGGGAAAAAAAGGAAAAACTCTTTGGAGACACAAGGATTGCAAAGGAAGGGGGAAAGACAAAAAGGAGAGCCCAAAAAATCAAAAAACAGAATGGTGCATCACAGAGAAACGTCGCATAGATGATCAAAATTGCAATTGAAGTCGGGGAAGAGTGAGTGAAAAAAGGGCCGGATTGGGTGATTGAGTACGGGAAGAGGCCGCATCGTCCTAGTCGGTACGCAGGTTCCGAGGATAGCTCCTTTTTGCACAGCACTTGAACCTGGACCGCCCCCCTCCCCTTCCCCTCTCCTGTCCAGACTACAGTAGATGCTGGCGTTTGGGTTTTAAAGCTTCAAGGAAACGCCCAAGACCAGCTTGACTGGCGGATTCTCACAAAGACTGTGGTAAGAGTTCTGCGGTCTTGTGACAGCGTCCTGGAGACAACGTACGGCTCGTGCGCGTTCCGCAGAACTTCGGCTGCCGCTGCATATGCAAGACCCCAGGACAAGTGCGAGGACAGCACTCGGCTGTTCTCACTCAGGACTGCCCGTGACGAAGACGAAGCGTCCAACAGCTGTGTAAGTTCAACTACTTCAAAATACTCTGCCTTACCACTCTGGAAGCCCGCCGGGGAGCGGCCTGGCAGAGCGCCTTGCCCGTCGTTTCCAGCCGGTTTCGCGATTTCGCTCGCAGCCGCACTCAGAAAACCATTGGGGGATTGCACAATCGCTGAAGTTGTCACGGAAGGACTTCCTCGTTCGACGGACAATTGATCTTGCGCTTGCTTTTCAGAAGGTGTACGCGATTCCATCGTTTTTCCGTTTGCTGCTTGCGGAGCCGCCACAATGGACGCGTGTCGGTTCTTGTCGGCCTGGTTCGACGACGGCAAGGGCAGAGACGCAGAGACAGAGGACGTCGAATTGTGGCCTGGAGCGTCTTCGTGATGCTTCAGAGCGGCAACTCGCTGCGATTCGCTAAGTTGACTACTCAGCATCATTTGCATCTGCATGCGATCGGCGGACTTTTGTGGCGCAGAATTCAGAGGCTTGGACGGCGGAAGACAGGTCGGTTTCGAAGAAGTGGTTGGAGTGGATCTTGGTACCGACGGGAGCGGTAGTGGCGATGCCACGATCGAAGTTTGTACAGCGGGAGTCGAATTCACTGGAGGAGACATTCTTCTTGGTACAAGGGGGACTCGGCGTTTTGCCGGCGGCTCAACAGCGTCGTCGACTTTATCATCGACATCCGAGCGCTCTGGGGATTCGCAGTCCAATAGCGAGCGCACTCTCCAGCTACCACACATTTCCACAGCCCCGGCAGCGATATTTCCGTCTGTAAGGTTCACAGACGCGGTATAATCATCATCATCGTCATCATCATCGTCGTCGTCATCGTCATCGTCATCATCATCGTCGTCGTCGTCTGCCTCGCTGTCTCGCTCTCTGTTGTCGGTTTCGCTGATGATGTGGGACCGAGACACCACCAGGCCTCGCTTGAGCGACTCCGATCGAGCACTTGCCGACTGCAGCTCATCCAAGCATTCGCGAATCCCTGAAGCAGACCGTACAGCATCCGGGAAAAGCTTCTTAAGAAAATGGAAAATACGGTCAAAGATGTTCGGCGCCCGTTTCGATTTTGCGAAGTCCTGGTACACAAGACACGCGTTCGCAAACAGCACTGTGCACGGCCACGGCATCGCCTCATCGTTTCGGAAGCGCAGTGAGAATGGACGCGATGTCCTGCTATCCGCGCTTTCATTCCCATTCCCATTCGCGCCGCGGACGCTCATTTGCTGTTGAGCTGCAGAATGGCACCGACAGCGGTGCATGTACCACAGCAAGAGCTGCAGCTTACGAGCAACAATCTCGGAAACGCCCTCTTGCTGTGCAAGAAACCGCGACAGTTTGGTGTTTTTCACGGGACCGCAAATCTTGAAGCACGCAGTTTGCGGGTTTGGAAAAGCCGGCTTTTCCTTGTATCTGTACATGAGTGCATAAACTTTTTGCTGTGCTGTGATTCCGAAAAAGTACGGGAACACAAACGGATCGCGTTCATCGAGATTCTCAATCATTGTCAGCGCGCGATCGAGCAAGTCGAGCATTCCGGCTTCGAGGTCCGTCGCGGACTGTTGCCGGAGCCCAACGACCTCGGCATACACAAGTCCGTAGGATTGATCGGACAATTCAAGCGCTCTTTTCTGCATCACTGATGTATGCACCAGTCGAAAGTCGACTCGATGCGACGGTGCCAGAATGACGTTTCGCACCGCAGAAGACCGACTGCTCGTATGCAAAAGATACTCGTCGACCGCATGCTTGTACTCTTCAAAATCCTTGTCCTTTGAAAAGGAAAACATGCATCCGTACGTCTCTCCGCTGTCATTTCGCAGACTGTGAAGCTTCTTGGCATCGGCACCCCAGCTCGTCACGCTGGCCTGCGAGAACTGCGCAAGAGGAAGTCGCGCAGTCGGTGGCGATGAACATGACATTTCCCCTCTCAATTGCAAGGAGAAAGAAAACGTGTTTGCATTTAAAACAACAGCAACGATAACAAAAAAACAAAAAAAAAAAACCTGTGGATTTTCTCTCGAGAAGCCCGCCCTCCTACCTGCAGGACATTGCGTATGTATGAGCTGAACAGAAAATCGGGGGAGGGAAGGGAAGGGAAAGAAGCGAAATGATGGGTGGCCAGCCGAGCAACAAAAATAACAGCAACAACAACGAAACAAAAGAAAAAGAACACAGTGCTTTTGAAAATGAACAGCATTCGCATGGGTGATGGAGGAGGAGACACGACCTTTGCGAAAAAAACAATATAATAATAATAGTAATTTTAATTTACTTCTTGTTGGTCAGGCATCGGCGCATTCTTGGAAATCATCGTCGTCGTCTGCGGCGGGAACCGGAAGCGGGATGGCATTGATGTGTGCCTGATAAGGTTTGCCGTCGGCGGACTGCAGGAAATTTTGGATTCGGAGCCGCTGGAGTTCGAGCCGGATTTTGTAATTGCGAAGTTGGGTTTCCCAGTAGAGTTTGGTGTTGTCGTCGTGGTTGATGGAATAGGCATTTTTGCCGCAATAGGCAATCTCCAGATAGTCGGGGTTGAAAGCCTCGTTTGCCTTTTTGAACTTGTGCGATTTCGGATCGGTAGTGGATCCTGTCAAAAAGTGAATTTTCGATTTTGTGACCGAGTTGATGACAGGGGACATGACGGTCCACAGCGCACGGAACATGAACGGCGCGTCAAAACAGTAGAAACCCGCTAGCCTTTCTGGGTACATCCTTTGCAGCGTGTGTAGCACAGTTTTCCCGAATTGGAACGGCGCGGCATCCGATAAGCTGAATCCCCGCCAGTCGACAATCCAAACCAGCTGCTCCACTCCTCCGGGCGACGTCGTTGATGTCTCTGAATTCTCCGCAGACAGCGGCATGGACGCGATCGCATTCTCCAAATTCCAAACCAGATGCTTCAACTGGACATCCCACATCTCAGACGTCTTCCCCGTCGGGCGCACGTAAATCACCGGCCGCCCGACCTTGTCAAACCCGTGCCGGTACATCTTGGTCCACTTCAGAAACTCGTCCGCGACATCCTCCGGCCCGATGCCCAGCGGCCGGTACTCCACGCGCCACTTGATGGCATCCAGCATCAACTCCGTCGCCTTCTCCAGATTCCAGTCCCGTGCCACCAGGTACCGCCGAAGCATCCTCACATCCCACTGCGCACGCTCCTCGACCGGCACATCCGCCGGGATGCGCGACTTCAATTCCAGTAGCAAGTCCCGCTGCGCAGCCTCCAGCGTCTCGAAAAACGACGGATGTTCGTACACCGCGTACGACCGCGACGGCGCAGGAGGCACCTCCGTCGACGCATACGATTGCTGCGATGAGAAATGCCCGCTTACGCCGTCGCAGGCCATCTCGGCCGACTCGCTCTCCGGAAGTCCGTCGGCCGACGGCGTCGCAGGCGGTTCATGATCGTTGTCCTCGTCCTCGAGCTCGGGAGCCAGTGGCGCATCTACTGCCGACATTCTACCGCGTTATGATTCTTAAAAAAAACCTCGATCTCCTGACCTACCGTCTTTTCCCGCAACAATAAATGTTCCTGTTGCTGTCGCATGCAACAATTCTGCATGAAGACTAAAAGCCAAGAAGGGAGAAAGGAAAAAAAACCATGAGAAGCGAGCAAAAAGAGGAGATTGTGTAGTTTGTGCAGTAGACAAATGTCGACAGCCAATGTCCTTCCTCTTAATTTTTTTTTACATATATGATCAGACCGAGACACCGGACACTATGGGTACCGCGAACCGACACGGTCTCTTGGAATGAGTCTGAGTTCGGACCCGTGCTTGAGGAAGATGGAGCCTGCGGTCTGGGCAGGATTGACGCCAACGCCGTCTTTTGTGATGATGGCGGACGTTGCGGCGGGGACCTTGAACTCCTGCGCGGCGAACTTTAAGACGGCCGTGAATGGCGCTGCTTCCGGAACCTTGATTCTGCAGAGGACAACAGCACAAGCACACACGCCACATCGGGCGGAAAAAACACGCGTTTCACACAGTAAGCATCAGGCGATTTAAAAAAATAAAAAGAGAAAACGAACGATCGTAATAAAAAGAAAACAAGCGACCCAGAGAGAGAAGACATACACTCGGAACGGTAGCTTTGGGTCTGACGCAAGCGTGATTTTGAATGAGACGGACGCAGTAGACGCCTGCTGTACCGCAGACGTCGTCGATGCTGATGCAGAAGACGACCTGTTGTTTGTTGTTGTTTCATTACGAGTTAGATTGTGTGCACTGTTGAATCGGCAATGTAAAAGATTGTTCGTGAGATGCAGAAAGACAGACATACATGTTCCTTCCACCTTGAATCCCCTTCTTCTTCTTTTAAAAACTTCTGGTTTGATGGCGAGAAGAGCAGAAAAGAGAAAAACGCAATGAGGAAAAAGGCAGATTTCTTTGCCTTTCAAAAAGCTTTTCAAAAAAATATAACATTACTCAAGCATCATTTATTGAATAATTAATAATAATAATAAAAATGGAAAAGCCACTGTAGGCAAGGTGTTGTCGAACAAAGGTCGTTCGATATCTGTCGATCTGTAGAGCTCCGCTTCCTCAGCCTTTCCTTCTGTTGGTTTGCTGCTTCCCTCTCCTTCCCATTCTCCTTCTCCTTCCCATTCTTTGTCTTTGTTGTATAATCTTTTAAAAATATCTCTATTCATGTTTTTGATATTACTTTTATTACTATAATTTACTGTTTGTTTGGTTTTTGTGGTTGTGGAGGTACGTGTGAGACTAGGTGTGGGGGGGTTTGGTGCAGTTGTGATGGGAGACAAGTATGAGAAGCAACTCACACGCGTGCTTGACACTTCGAATGCTCCGTCGAAGCGATTCAAGCATTTATTAGCGCTTTTCGAGATTTTGGCACCGCTTTCCTCGCTTCCCGCTTCTTCTTTGAACACGACATCCTCATCCTCATCCTCCTCCTCGTCGTCATCGTCGTCGTCGTCATCGTCATCATCGTCGACGCCATCGCATATTCTGCTGTCGACCGCGCATTTTACGGCCATTGTTCTGAACACCGCACCGCCGTTTCCGGTGAGCTCCTCGGGGGCAATCGACCAGTTCATCTCGTCGAATTATCAACACGTGTTTCGCATATGCCTCGATCTTTTGCTGTCGATGCTCCAGCAGCAAACAGGGAAAAAGGCGGCGTCTGTGACGTTTTCCGACATTTTTTCCACGATGTTTTTGCTGCGACGGCTGATTTCGCTGCGGCCTGACCTCATTCGAAACCGGTGGCAGTATCCGGCATTTTCGGCACTGTTGTTGCAGCTTTGTGCGCGGACAGCAGACGTGAAGTTTAGGATTCTTGGGCTGGACTTGCTGCTTTGCATGATTCAGTGTTTTGGAGAAAAGGCCGAAGAATCGCTGCTGCTGCTGCTTGTCTATGCTCTCGATACGCAGGCGCAGGTGGGAAAGCCCGGGGCAAAAATCGCGCCACCTTCATCGCTTGGGCAGGTCCCGGCAGAGTTTGTTCTCGCGATTCCGATGTCCGATGAGGACGCGTATCAAAGCTCGACTTGCTGGGGCTTCGTTAGCTCATACGTCGCTGCAGTTTCAAGTATTGCCAATGCAGATGGCGGTCCTGGCAGCAGCGGCGGCGGGAATCCAGGTCCTGGAATGGCATCATCGAGTGGATCAGGTGTTGGAAATGCATCGGCCAATTCACAGTCATCATCATCATCATCATCATCGTCGTCGTCGTCGTCGTCGTCGTCGTCGTCGTCAGCGTCGTCAGCTTTGCAACAGCCGTCGTCAGGCTCATCGATGCCTTCTTCTTCGTTGCCGGGTTCGGCGGCTGGGTCTGGACCGAACCAGTCACAACAATCTGGTCCAGCAATCGCGGGGGGATCACAATCCCAAGCTTCCAGTGGCAGCGGGTCTGGTAGCGGAGGCATGGGTGCACTGTCCGGATCCTCAGGCGGAAGTAGCTCTGGTTCTAATTTCTTCTCCCCGTCCTTCTCGATCTCGGCGTCTCCCCCCTCTTACAGTGGCAGTACTGGTACTACGAGTACTACTAGCAGCAGCAGCAGCAGCAGTAGTAGTAGTAGTAGTAGCAGTAGCAGTAGTAACACCAGCAGTAGCAACAGCAATTACAACGGCAACAATAGCAACAGCAACTTTGGAATCGATGATCGACATTACACATTTTTTGCTCGCGACACTGCCAGTCACACGATGTGCCACCTGTACAACAAATCTGCACATCCTGATGCAGAGGCGCTGTTCATGTCGCATTTTGCCGTGTTCCAGATTCCTACTCCTGGTGCTGCACCCAGTGCGAATGCAGTGTCGCCTGCGTTGCTGACAGTGGAGACGCTGTTCAATGGGATATCCGCCGGCTTTTCTTCTCCAGGACCGCACAATCCTCCGTCGTTGAACGGAATGGAGCAGTGCTTGTGCGAAGATTCCTTGCGGCTATTTGACTACTTTTTGGCGTTCTTCACGTATGCCGCAGAGGAGGATGCAAGCTTTGTCATGTGGTGGACGTTCGTGAAGGATCGCATTATTCCCATGCTGCTGACGCAACGCCCGTCTCCATGGACGATGCTCTCCGGTCGGCCTTTTTCATTTCTTGTGCGACGGCTTGAACTATGGTTCAGTTCCACTGCCATTCCTGCGGCTGTGAAAAGCAAGTTAGAAAGGGATATTCCAAAAGTCCTTATTCCCGTTTACCGGCACGCGCTGATGAGTGATGGCATTGGAGCTGGAATTGCGATTAGCAGATTCCGCAAGTGGATCGAGTCCAATTCGACGTTCGGTACTCAGACTCTTGAGGAAATAATCACCTCATTGGCCCGTGGTGGGCTAGCGTGCCGAGGTGGCCTGGATGGACTCATCAGCGCCACCCAGGTCCTCTCGCCAGATCTTGTGCTTCCTTGTTTATTGCAGGGGTTTGACACGGTATTTTGTGCGGCTCCAAAGGAACTAGGCGTTTTGAACTCCCTATTCTCTGGAATGGCCCATTCGTCGTGGCTACCGCCGTCCATTTTGTTCCTGAATTCACTGGGATCGGCATCAACAGCGGGGGGAAAATCCAATTCTGGATCCGCGCTGTTGGTGCCGTTTTGCCCCACAACTGTAGTTGCCTGGTTCACTCCCTACGCTTCCATGAAGGTGTTTTCATCTCTCGACGTTCCGGTGACTGCATATCAATCGATCAGCGCTTTTCACAATGCGATCTCCATTGCAAATGGCGAGTTTTCGAGTTCCTCTTCCGAGCGACTGAGCTCGTCGTTGTCGAATCTTCCGTTCCCGGCGATTTCGGCAAATGCGCCGCACTTGACGCAGAGTTGCCCTGTTGCTGGCTCTCTGATTGAAGTCTTGGATGTGTTGGCGTACTGCCTGACGCTGCTGTGGATCAAGTGTCGTGTTGATCGGCGAGACGAATCCCTGTGGGCATTGCTCGCCGGATATGCGTCGAAGTGGACGCATGTACCGTGTTTTATGCATCAGTGGAGAATGGGGCTCGCCTATCACACCGTGCAGTATTTGCAATCGCAATCCAATGGTGTTTCAAACGTCGACCTGTATCGGGCCTCTGTGGCATCCACTCTGTCTTCTCGATCCACCGTACCTCCAAATTCACCCGCCACCCCGCATGGCTCAAGCCCCTCATCGACACCGTCGTCAATCTTCCTTTCGGAATCGCCATCTTTCAAGTATGCACTGTACAGCTGGGACCGTTGGGTTCGATTGTTGGACCGAAAGTCCTGCCACGTGATCGTGATGCGGGGCATTTCTGAAACTGTGGCCGTCCTACTTGGACATGCACCACCATTTGCAGTTCCGTTGCCCAACATGACGGAGAACATCCCGCTTACAGCAACAAACCTGTTCATTGGACCTCCGTTTCGCAGATCTCTGAACGCAGAGGCAAATACTCTGTTACAGTTGTTTGGGAAATGGGCAATCATGCCGCTGGCGATGAATGAGTCCGACCGAGATTCCCGCGCGGTTTCCGCTTCGATTCTCTGTCGAATCTTGTCGCACCTGTCCCCTGAAGCTGTCCACGCAACACATCTTGGTGATATTTTCGCGTGCTTGGCTGCGAACGCAGAGTTTCTCCCCGAATCGGAAAAAATTCTCTGTCGAGGGTTTGCGGGAACGGTATCTCTTGCTCGCTATTTGCTCAGCGTTCGTCCCACGCCGGAAGCACTGCTTTGCGTTGCCTCACTGTTCTGGGCGGATCCCTCGTATGCGCGTTTGGTCTGTGAGTTTGGCCATCCGTCTCACGCGTATGGAGAGGAGTTGTTGCTGCGACACGTACTGGAGTACGTCCGACAAAAGGAAACGTCGTCTACGGAAGGATCACACAGTACCATTTACTTGCTCAACAGTTCGCTGCACGAGACTTCTGGTCGTCAGAAGAGGAAATCTGTGATGCTTCCACCAAGTGAGAGCGTCTCTGCTATTGCGGCTGCCGTGGATTCATGGAAGCTTCCGCGATTGTTTAACAAGTTGAATCATGAACTTCGGAATATTGTCGATCAATGCCTGTCTTCCATCTGCCAGAAGCGCAAACTCAGTCATGTCCCACTCGAGTATGCTTCGCCAGTCTTAATGGAGAAGTGCGACGATCTTGAGCGACTGGCTGGGATGATGCTGTACTCCGAAGAATGGGCGCTTCCGTTTCGTGTTTCCAAGGACGGCTTGTCGTATGTACTTGCGCAGTGGGGTTACTATCCGATTCAGGAAATTGATCTTGATACGCATCCATTGTATGGAGCGCAGTACAAAGGTCCGGAATCCATTATGAATTGGAACCGCCTTCTTCGAAACCCCATCATGTCCGTTGCAATTTGTAGGTCGTCCATTGTCACCGTGTATCCATCCCATCCAGATGCGTGGGCGCTGATTGACAATGGCAACAATAATGTGGAAGATGCGGCTGCGAATGCAGGGGTTCGACGAGGACACGAAGAATCGGAAGAAGTGTTTTTGATTCTACGGTCTCGTAGCGGTCGATTCGCATGGCGAGCCCATCTTGTTTATTTGGACGATCGATCCAATGTCCGGAAGCTATCGCAGCATGACCTTGCAACTTCTGCACTGCATAGCGTTCCGCTATCCAACGAGCGTCCGGATCCAGCAGAAGAGCCGACAGCCAGGCTCATTGCGCGGCTTCAGGAAAGTCTTCCGTCGTTGATGGTACCGGAAGAAGAAGCGCATGCAGTCAGCCAGCTGAGCGATCCAGTCTCGTTCAAGGATCTGCAGACCCACCATTCTTTGGAGGATGCTTCGGTGCGTGACCCACAATCGCATATTGCACCCGTGAATGTTGCCGAGGCTCTTTTCGAGTCTCGTCTTGGCGTGTGCCTGGGCAACGATTCAGAAAATGGCCGCCCGGGCAAGGAAAGCGAATTTCTGTCACATAATGCACGAGGAGATAGCGTGTCGAAGCAGCCGGATGTTCGTGCATTGGTGCGGCCAGTGCGATTGCTCCTTTCCCATCTAGGCCTTTTACCGCCCGTTGCCGTTCCTTCGTTTTCGTTCCTCGATGTTGCGTCTGTCAAAGTGCAGCGTGAGTTGGCCAAAATCGATGTGCTGCCGTGCCGTACTAACTTGTCTATTGGAGTTGTGTACGTTGCGAAAGGCCAGGACTCCTACAATCAATATTTGCTCAACAGCATCCAGAGTGAATCGCTGGCATTTCGCGCTTTTCTTCTCTCCCTTGGATATGTTGTTTCGCGGTCTTCCGGCGCCGCTTCTGCGTCCTCCGCATTGGCGTCGCAACAGCCGCAATCTCCGCCGCCGTCGGATGAGCAACTGGTCCTGAGCACACCACTGTGGGATGCCCGGTTCGTCATCTCGACGCGCATCGCAACCTCGAATGCAGCACAAGTTGCATCTGCCGTTTCGCTGAAGCGATACGAGCAGATCCCGTTGTTTGCGTCCACATCAAAAGTGTGGATTGTATGGTGCGAGAACCCGCGCGAGTATGTTCCCCACTTTCCAGCGTCCGCTTCAGCCGCTGCGTCAGCATCGTTGTCGACCGTGCCGACCTACTCCACTACCTCGAATGGGCATGGAAGCACCGGCGGTACTTCAGCTGTGATTCCCGAGGTCTTTATCGTCGTGTATCCAAACACGCAGGAAAATTGCTATGAAAACACATTCCGAGTACGCGTGATTGTTCGCGATGGCGGTTTCCGTGACTTTGGGCCGCTGCGAGACTACATGTTGGTTTCAAGATCAATGCTGGGGCCCTTGGTACGCGAGACAGCCGTACAGGCCGCTTTGGGAATCTTGAGGGTCCGAGATGCCTTTCGATCCCCATCGGATCTCCGACAATGTGCAATTGAGGACATTGTCTCAAAATGGGGATCGCCGATTCCTGTGCGCTCGGGTTTGGTGTGATTGCAAAACGAATGTCACGACGGGGCGGCGATCGTGAGGCGGCGATCGTGGGGCGGCGCTGGCTGCTTCCATTACTTATTTTATTCAGAATTCCCAAACTCTGCTTATCACACAGCTTTTGCGAATAATTTGTGTAATAAGGGTTCTTTTTCTTCTTTTTCTTCTTCTGTTTTCCGCAATCTCTATTTGACGTTTGTGTATTTTTGGCATTTCCTTTTCTGCTTCACTGCTTGTGTTTCACACAAATTGAGCATTGTTGAGGAAAATCATGGCGGACACTACTGTGACACCGAAGGGTGCAGGAAGCGCTCCGGCTACTGCTGCTGCGTCCGCTTCGGGGGTGGCGGAGAAGGACAAGGACAGCAAGACTCTGGACTGGACGGTGAGCGATGCGGTTCTGCCTCCTTCCGGTACCCCGATCCTGCGAGATTTGATAGGATTGCATGTGCACGTGCTTCGGTTCTTCGCAAAAGCGCAAATCGGGCGCGAGGTGTTTGAGAATGAGCGGGCACAGCTGCGCGATCGTCGCGGTTCCGTGGGCCGTTATGGACTGTGGCACAAGTCCGCGATGGTTCTAGCACTCATTGCATGCATCGCGTCTATTATTGTGCAGATTGCAACGGTGAGTGACAAGTCTGCCAGGATTTCTAAAGCCCAGGATAAGCAAGACGAAAGGGTAAAGTCGTATAATGTTGTCATTGCACGATGGACCGATCTGCGGCAGTCGACAATCGATTCGCTCGACTTCACCGATCCTATCAAGTTGGATTTGCAGTACCGGCTCATCAAGGTCGCCGACCAATCCATCTCCGTGCTCAAAAGCCTAAAGACGGAAGGCCAGAACCTCGTCAAGATCGTCACCACGTTGTTTGGCCTCGAGCTTTTCTTTCTGTTTGTGCTTATCTTTGCCACCTGCGCTGTTGGACTCGCCTTGCGGAACTGGAGGACTACAAAGGTTTCGTGTAAGTGGCTTTCCGTAGCTTGGCTGGCTACGTTTTTGGTCCCGTACATCGTATCTTTCATTCCGTTCCGCATAACGCTGACAGAAACCGACGTGTGGACCAAGGCATCCGACACGACGCAGCTCACCGCTGACTTTTTCACACATCTCGCAGGGACCATCACTCCGGCCCAGCTGGCTACGCTCCCCGAGGCCGCAGAGGTTCTCGTTAATGCGTCGCCCATCGCAATCCAGGAACTTGCGGACCAGTTGCAGTACGTCTCCAAGAACATTCTCAATCCATTGGACGATGCGATCCGAGGTTCTCCGTTTGCCGTCATGATGTTTGTTCGCACGGCCCCTCCATCGCTCTCGCTTCTCCCGTCCCTTCTTACCGCGGCCATCCTCTTCAAGACCGTGTTCCCGGTCTCGTCTGCGCTGCCAGCCGTGCTCGTGTTTGGAGTCCCAGTGTTCAGCACCCCACTGACGATCGCCCTGTTTGCCATGTTGCTGCAGATCATGCCATCGCCTTTGCTGATCATTGCTGCTGTGTTACTCGCTTCCAGTTTGCTGCCTCTCATGTACCGCCCGTCGCAGTACACTTCTGCCATGACCACCGTCGACTTTGACTCGGAGATCAAGCGCCGCATGCGAGTGTCGCTCATCCTCAAGGTCCTTTCTGCCGTGCTTATTTTTGCGTGGCTCATCGCCGTCGGCGTCGCAGGCACAAACTCGTCGATTGATCTCGATACCCTCACGATTATCAACGCGCTTCTCGGTGTTCTTCGAGGCCTCGTCATCACCGAGCCCTTCTGGTGCGACTGCATGATTCTCACCGTCGCAACAATCCACAGATTCAGCTTCCTGCTGCGCAAGGAAAACAAGGAAACGGAAAGCATCGAGGAAAACAACGCCATTGCCACGATGTTTGACATGATGCCCGAGCAGCCTCAAAGCAAGGACCGTCCGCTGTCCTCCGTGGAGCTCATCAGCCATAAACACGAGGATGCTTCCGCAGCCACCGAGTCCGAGTCCCAGTCCCAGTCCGAGTCCCAGCAAGAGCCGCATGCATCTTTCTCTATGATTGTGTGAGTCGGGCCCTCATGGTAATTAAAAAAAACGTACGTTTCAAAAAAGAAATACCTTATCATGAATTCCCTCGTCCTCATTTCCCCTGCTTGTCAACAGTCGTAAAAAATAAAAAACGAGCTCCGTCCTGTCGTAGTAAAGGACATGACTGCTTTGCGAGACTCTGTTTTTCTCCCTCTACTTGCCTGTCTCTCTCTGTTTCTCTTTCTCACTCTCACTCACTCTCACTCACTCTCACTCACTCTCGCTCTCTTAAACTTTGAAAAGCAGGATGACCGAGTATACTCCGCGTGTGTCTTATTTAAAGTCTCTCCCGGCGGTTCGCGAAACGACGCACCGAGTCTTGGATCTTGCGCTGTCATGCGACGGCCTTGACCACTGGCGCGTGGACCTGTCCCGTCTCGAGTCTGCAGCGGACTTGGTTTTGTCTGTGAAGGGGTCGACATATGGCGACATGCGATTTGAGGACCTGCCGTATCATTCGCGGTGGCGTCATTTTGAGGCTGGGAAAATTGCCCGACTTTCGGAGTTGCTAGCGTCACTTGACGCGGCGGTTTATGACCGGCAGGCGATTCTACGGCTGTTGCTGGATCTTGCGGTCGTAGCGGTGCTCTTGGACGCGGGCGCGGGAGCGGAATGGCGGTATGTCGAGGCTGCGACAGGCTTGACGTTCTCGCGCTCCGAGGGTCTGGGTGTCGCAGCATGGCACATGTTTTGTGCAGGTCTCTTCTCCTCGGATCCTGCGCGCGATCCGTATCGCGTGGATGCGGCTGGCCTCGCGCGTGTCACTCGAGACAAGCTTGCGGCCGGGATGCAGGTTTCTCCCTCGAACCCACTTGTGGGCCTCGAAGGGCGCCTTGCTCTGCTCCACAACCTCGGGTCCACGCTTGCTGCCCAGCCACACCTCTTTGCTCCTCCGGGGTGCGGCGGCGCCAACGCGAGCGCCCAGTCGGAGAACGGCATGCAGAACCGGCCTGGATGTTTCTTGGATGCGTTGGGGTCGCAGGAAATCTCGATCCAGGACTTGTGGCGCGTCGTGTCACAGGGGTTCGCAGACGTGTGGCCGCGATCCAGATCGTCGCTTGATGGAGTCAACCTCGGCGATGTCTGGGTGTGCCCGGCTCTCGTTCGGCACCTTCAAAAGGACCATGACACGGGAGATGAGAAGGAGAAAGAGGCCAAGGGAATGGTGGCGTTTCATAAGCTGTCGCAGTGGCTGACGTATTCACTGTTGGAAGTGCTGGAAGTTCATGCAGGCATGCGCGTGGTTGGGGCAGCACAGCAGATGACTGGACTCGCTGAGTATCGCAATGGAGGGTTGCTTGTGGATATGGGGGTTATCGTGCCGCGAGAGACAGGTGCATTGGCAAAAGAGGGAGGATACGAAGTGCATTCTCCGTTTGTCATTGAGTGGCGCGCATTGACTGTTGCCCTGCTCGACCGACTCGCGACTCGCATCCGCGAAAAGGTCGGCGGACTCTCGGAAGAGCAGCTGCCGCTCGCAAAGATCCTCGAAGCTGGGACGTGGGCTGCTGGCAGAGTCTGTGCGTGGAAGCGAAGCCCAGAAACAGGTAATCCGCCCTTCAAGATCATCTCGGACGGTACTGTCTTTTAAGCCCATCACCACTATCACCACTATCATCCGTATCGCGACTTGGTTCGGTTCGGTTCGGTTCGGCTCGGCTCGTCACTATCTTTTTTATCATTTTTTATATATTTTTTACATTTAAAAAATTCATCCACCCGCCGTTAAAAAATGGTGGATATCTTACGCCGTGCCGTGCAAATGTGTGTGCGCGTGTGCGTGCGTGACAGTCGTGATGATTGTTTGCTTTTATTAAAAAATTATTATTTGTTCGCATATTTTGTTCGTTCCATCCCTTTTCTGGCAGGATGTTGATTTATGCTCGGGCGACAGAGTGGAGAAGGGCAGCATAGGAAAAGAGGTCAGGCGATCCGCTAACGGGAGCCAGGATGGCGACGAACCGGTCATACTCGTCCGCTGAAGTCCCGAGGACTCTCTTGAGATCGGCAACCGAGACGATTCCGTTGATATCCGGAGCGTTCGGACCTCGAATGGCCCTGAACATCTCGTCAACCAGCGTAGTATCAACTCCACCGGATCCTCTCTTTCTTCGTCGCTCGCGCGCAGCACACACGTCTCGCACAAGCTCATCAAACTGCGCGCGCGTCAGCTCACCACCCTCAGCAAGTCCAAGTCGAGCCCAGACGCGATCAGCAGGCTCCAGCAGGCCCGCCTCGCCATCGGTGGACTGCACCAGAGCAGCGTACTCCAGTCGGCTGAGAGTTCCAGACTTGTCCTTGTCGAAATGCACGAATCCAGCGACAAGCTCGCGCTCCACGGCCGCGTCACTGTCTTCGTCGGCGGACGTCAGCTTCGACCGAGAAACATGCGCGGCGACCTTAGCCTCCAGCGCGGCGACCGAAGGCTCGACAGCTCGATCGTCGCCAAGCAAGGACGCAAGCTGCCGAAGATCCTGCAACTGCGATTCGAGCTCTTCAGCGGACACCGCCTGCTGCTGCTGAGGCGATTGAAGCAGAAGATTCTCGAGATTGGATGCCTTGGTGTGATACTCGGATCGACGGGCTTCAAGTTGCTGTGCATTCGACAGCCGCGTGCGAATTGCGCGGATCGACCGCTGGATTTGAAGCTTTCGAGCCTCTGGAGCGTAGTCGGACGGGATAACAGACGGCGCCGTCGCTGCATTGAATCCGCCGATATCGACCTGCTGCACCAGTCGCTCAATCTCCAGCAGTTCCTCTTCGTCGATCTCGACCTTGTCACCGTCACCGCCACTGTTCGTGTCATTGTCATTGTCATTGAGACTTGCTGGGAGACGGGAGGCCAAGTCCTCGAGAGCGAGATATGTGGCAAACGTCTGTGAGTGCTCCGCGGCGATCTTGGCCAGAAGCTCGGTCTCACGGTTCGCGAGGCTCGTCAGCGTCCTTTCGATTTCCGAGTCGCACTTTGCAATTCGCGGGTTGCGCAGCGATGCAGATTTGCTGCCAACCGCTGCAACTTGAGCCTTGAGATTGTGGACGCGGCTTCGGGCTTCCGCAATCGCCAGCAGAGAGTCCTGCCGATCAACATCACCACCGTCTTGTTCCCTGTCTTTCTGAATCTGCTCCAGAGTGGAAAAGGCGGCAGCAAGCAGGGTTTCGAGAATTGTGTTCGTGGTCTTGGTGCGCGTTTCAAGCTTTTGTGCACGGGCCTGCGACTGGGACTTTGCCGCGTGCTCTTGCTCTCGAGCCTGCATGACGGCCCAACGTGCACGGAGGTTCTGTGGCTGGAACTGGGGATGGAGCAGCGTAGACTGTGCCGTGGCAACCTGGGACTCAATGTGCTGGAGAATTTGCCAATACTTGGACTTTTCAGCATGAAACACGGATGGATCTGCCGTCTTGAACTGGGCGTCGGTCCACGAGATGAAGTTCTTAGCCTGTGCTTCAAGCTGCTTGCGCTGGTCATCCAGCGCCACAAGAGTCGCAGCAAGTTGGCGGAAAGATTGCTCCTTGTTCGCAGACTGGAAGTTCTTCCAGCAGCACGAGATGTACGTCATCACGGACTTTTCGTCCGGCTTGGCACCAAGCATATCCTCTACATCCAACAGTCTCGGAACCCCAAAGTGCGTCTCTGCAAGTGAAAACGCGAGTTCAATGTTTGCATATGCAGTGCTTGTGCGAACCTTGTCCATGTCGACGACCTCGGGCTTGTGGGCGTGGAGCAGTGCACAGAATGCAATTCCAGAGGTCCACGATGCGCCAAAGTCGTTGATCTCGACAACCGAGGATGGGACCTTCTTCTTGCACCACAGCAGCAGCCCTTCCTTGGCGGTGTTTGCGTCTTCCTGGATCTCCTCGAGCGAGTACTTGTGAATGAGAGTCCACAGCATTCCAAGAATCAACTTCGAATTGTGCTCCAAGATATCCTCCGCCGAAAACTGCAACTTCAACTTGGACTTGCCAACAAAGTTGTTGATAAAGTCCAAAGCCTTGTTGAGGTTTTCAATCTTTTGGAACTTCATCTTTGGGGTCTTGTGCATCTTGGCAGATATGTCCTTCTTGGACAACTCGGACACGAGGTCGCAAAGCAGCGTTCCGTCTTCAAAGTCCGCGGCGAGATCCTTAATCACGCGTCCGCGGCGGCTCAGATATGCGTTGCACCATCGAGTAAACGACTTGATCTGCATATTCTCCCATGTTTTTTCCAGCAGCGACATTTTGTTCAGTTACGATGCTTTGATCTTGGTCGGTAATCCACTGAGGTTTTGACGTTTGCTTCCAAGTATTTTTGATAATCGATGACGACAACAGAGAAAAAGAATAGTAGCACAGTATTAACAACAACAACAACAACAACAACAACAACAACAACAACAACAACAAGAAGTAATCATAGAAACCTTGCGGCGTCCAATTTATTTATACTTGTGTGTGAACTAGCATGTGTTACGCTTCCGGCTTGGGCCTCTCATCCGTCCTCAAGAGCCGCAGTGATAATGAAGTGACCGGAAAGTTGACTGCGATATTGATCCTCGGCGGTTCCAGTGCGCACAGATTGCTTTCTTCCACCTCATATCTCGTTCAAGTTTTTCTGCACATACTCGAACATTTGTCATGATTTTCGCGCGCATACATTTACGCATTTTCCTTTGTGCATCAAGCATGAAACGATTATCTGACTTATGAATCTTCTATTTCAAAGACATTGACGGATCCTGACTGCGCTTTTGATTCCGTCTGGGAATCGTCCACCGCGACAGGCGCGTCTTCCGCTGCAGCGTCGATGAGGACATCCATAATACGGCCTGCAGACTCGCTGCTTTCGCCATGCTTGTCGACACCGCCGTCTACGTCGTCTTCGTGATCATCGTCATCGTCATCGTTATCGTCATCGTCATCGTCATTGTCATTGTCATTGTCATTGTCATCGCTATCGCTGGAAGTGTCAAAAACATCTTCCTTGACGTCTGCCACAGCGCTGCAATCGTCCTGTTTTCTGCGCTGATCACGACATTTGTCATCATCGATGACGGTTCTATGGTCCTCCTTATTGGACAATTTCTGTTCACCATCATACGTTTCATCTGTCAACGCAGGCTCTGGTTCAGATACACGGATGACTGTAGGGCTCCCAGTAGTCGATTGATCTTCCGCCTCCTTGTGCTCCACCATCGCCACTTTCAGCTGATCATCGTCGCTGTCAATCTGAATGTTTCGTGTTTTTCGAGACTTCTTGTTTGCTTTTTTTCGGTCGTCTTGGATGCGCTCCCGGAGGGCAGCAAACTCTTCCAACACAAGTGGCAGCATTGGCGGCTCTCGCTCTTGGAAAGTGTCCATGCACATGGCTTTCAGTCTGTCTCTCATCATGGGAATGAGCCGCTGTGCGTTGAACCAGTCGACTCCAAAGGACAACTCTGTATTGGACCACTTTGACAGAACCGCGGTCGTCCCGAGATCCATCAAATCGGTTACAAGAAACTCCACAAACGTCAGCAGGAATGCGCCGCAGTCTGATCCATTGCTTTGCTCCGGAACGCGGACACGCTCGTACCGCACGATCCTTCTGCTCGACAAAGGAAGGACAATAGCATCCTCCGCAAGACCCGCATCGGCAGCAGGAATCTTCCGGCGCAAGAAATCTGTGATTTTCCGTGCAGCAAGTGTGAACGAGTTCTTGTTGGAAGGCATCGAATCGAGAAACAGAATCATGCAACAGCAGCCATCCATGGACGCCTGCGACGGATTCAAAACGATCGCGAGCGACCAGTGCAGACTCTTCTGATGCAGCGGGATAACAAGAATGCTCTTTTGTGCGAGTTCCACTTTTCGCACAAATGCGTCTTGGCGCTCGGTGGGGGCGGTGAAGAAGTGAGTCGAAAAAAAGTGAATGGATTTTGCATACTCGGGAGAACGCGACTCGAGCACTGCTTTCAGAAAAGCGAGATACATGTCAATGAGATTATCGTTGAGAAACTCCCCAGGGCGTGTCCGGCGCATATCGGATCCCCGAAGATCCACATTATACTTGACTCCAAGAGGAAGCTTGTCCAGCTCTTCGTCGTCTTCCAACATATCTACAGTTTCAGCAGTGCGTTCGTGGTTCCGAGATCCAGTGCGAGACGACGGTTTGGCGGTTCCTCGTCGGTGCTGCTGCTTCGCACTTGAGTTAGAATCGTTTCCATCGTTACCAGCGTTACTCGCATCACCAGTATTTCCCTCATCCCGGTCATGGTCAAGATCACGGTCACGATCGACATCGACATCGTCATCGTCATCACTGGACAATACGACAACCTCGACTGAGTTACTGGATTTTCCTCCCAGAGACACGGACCGCTTCCGCTTGGACATTTTCTCTCCCCCGCGAGTCCCACCGAGCGAGCCTGTTTCAGTGTCCGACAGTGCATCCTTTTTTGTACATGTTTCTTTTCTCTTGTGCTTGGATTCGTCTCCCTTTCCCACACGGCTACTCGTCGCATCATTGAGGGATCGCAAATGCGAACCAGCTGTGAGAGCGGGACTGCCTTCCATAAACTGCGAGGAAGAAAATCGCAAACGACTCGCAGCCGTCGGGACGCACTGTGACGACGATGACGATGCTTTGTGAGCATTGTACTGCGCAGCCTCGATCGCTCGCCTGGACAACCCCGAAACATTCGCAGGTGCGAGCGGAGAGCCGGGGCGTTTCAGTTTCGCAGAAGGCACTGCTTGCATCTTTCCGTTTGCAGGAGACCGAAGAGTAGGCGCGGGAAGCACCTTTTCGACATGCGGTGCTGGTTCGCGAAATGTCGGTCGGATGGCATCTGACACAGCCGACACAGCCGATGAAGTCGTCCCCCGGGTAATGGTAAGACACGTTCCCTTTGCCTTTGCCTTCATGAAAAACTCCAGGAGCAGTTGGGCTGAAGTATTGTTTGCGATGTGAAACTCCAGCTCCACAAGTGAATCCCGGTGTGCTGCGAACGATGCGTCGGCGGGTCTCAAAGGCAGCGGGACGTTTCTTGTTCCAAATGTCAAAGACACTGACGTCGCATTCGGAGGAATGTCATTAGGGTACGGGACATTGACTTGCTCGACATCCGCAACGCGAAGCTTGATCTGCCGTGCGCCATGAATGTAAAATGAAAAATGGCCCACGACGCGATCGTGGGCATCCACGGACATGTTGAAGTATATATCGTCGTTCTGGTCCACTGCAAATGAGCGCCCTCTGACAATCACCTTCTGAAGCGTGCAGATCCGAGAGAAAGTCAGGGCTGCAGCACCCGAACCCAATCCGTCCATGGAATGCCGTGCATGGCCTCTGTTGCTCCGTCCGCTGTCCATCCCACCACCCGTACTCTGGGTATCTGCGCCACTGCTTGGTCTTCCAGGGTAGCAAGTAACGGTAGGGGTAGAGGTGACAGATGGCGGTGGTCCCGGACATCGTGCCAGCAGCGGATCCACAACATCCTCGTCCGCAATCTTTGGTCTCTTTCGACTGGAGTCCCCGGCCACATCAACTGTAAGCGGCCGTTTTCTCGATTGGTGAGGCACAAGCCGTTTTGGCGGAAGAGCCGAAGAGTCCCGAAAGTACGCATCGAGACTCTCTGACGGCCTCGTCCCCCGCTTTAGGATGCTTCGATCAATTAAGTTTTCCGAATTCAGCGTCGATGCGAACAGTTTCCGACACCGCAGAGATGCACTACAACTATGACGACCATCATCACCACCACCATCATCATCATCATCATCATTATTATCATCATCATTATTATTATCATTCTCATTTTCATTATCACGATCACGATCATCGCCATCAAGCGAAAGCACGACGACATTCGGACTTGATGAACTGTGTGCCATTCTCTAATTCGCCTCTAATCCACTGTGACGGTAAGAATGTTTTTTATTTTATTTCACAATGTAAAAAGTTTTTTAAAATTAATAAAACCTTCCCAGAAGAAACACTCATCTTCACCTTTCTCTTTCAATTTCGGCGTTGGCGGGTCGTTCAGCCTCAACTGCACTCCAGTGCGGATTCTACAGCAGTTTCTTTATTTTCCGCCCAACGATACCGGCATCGCTTCCGTTTTTCGAAACGACCGCGTTGTGAATACCATTTTTCTGCCCATCTTCTCTCGTTCGTTTTTCCATTTCCACCCCGTCTTTTTTTCGAAGGGTTCTATTGGATTTACTGGATTTGAGAGAGTGGTCGACACACACAGAGAAGCGAAAAACAATGTCGCGTGGAAAGACGAAAGAATTGTATGTTCCGATTGACACGTTTGAGGGACTGTGGTCGAATGTGTGGGACGTTCTGAGGCACGGCTCAGACAAGGGGGTGTTCATGGATGTGTATACGAAATGGGCTGGGTCGTGTACGGCTGTTGCGCCGCTCGTCCGAAAATGGGCGTCGGACCACGACCAGCTGGACGAGACCACATGCACGATCAAGTTTCTGTTGGTTGACGCAGACAAGGTTGCAGCGACGTACAATCCGAGCTTTCTGAAGAATGCGACGTACAATCAAGAAGCAGAAGTTGAGTACTTGCGGATACTTTTGGATTTTGCAAAGGGGCGGTCCAGGCCTACGTTCGTTGTGTATGTGAACAACGGCTGTGCGTCTCGTCTGAAGAGCGCGCCGTTCGTGGCAGGCACAGGCGACGGAGCGGCACATGCGCTCTCTCCGGGAAGCGCAGCGCTGGTTCTCATTGACGGGATCGATATGAGTTCCATCAACCTGTGCCTGGACGCAATGAAACCAAAGTCTGCGGAAGAGCGCGACAAGGAAGCAGAGGAGCAGAAGAACATGGAGAACAATCATCCAAGCACACTTGGAGTGGATGGGACCAAGTCTGCTCCGTCCAGTGCAACGCCGACTCCGCGAATCACATCGGGAGGCTCATTTGGGGGTGCTGCAGAGGATTCGACAATTGCAACATCCAAGTTTTACACGGCGTACCCAACGCGGACTGCGCCCCTGGCTCTGGCAGCCGCAAGCTATAAGCCTCCGCAAAATGTGCAAAAGGACTACCGATTCCGCTCTCTTTTGACCGAGCATGGGTGGACGGCCGTGTATGAGCAAGAGTACGCCGTTCCGATGTCGACGGAAGAAGTCCTGGGGGGAATCAAGAAGAGCTCGGGCAAGGACTCGTGGCTGTGCATTGGTGCTCTCGACTTGGAAGGCGATCCAGATGTGTTTGTTCTTGCAGCATTCATCAAGGCAAAGGATTTCCTTGCATCGTTCAGCGACGAAAAGAACCTTGCCCGAGGACCATACAATGGAAAAATCTTTGCATATGTTCGGGCGGGCTGCTCCATGGGATTTGTCCAAGGAACTCCGGAAATTCTGCTGAATCCGGAAGATAAGGCCAAAAAGAACCCAGGAACTCGTCTTTCGTGGGTTCTGGACGCGAGTGGCGGTGCACGCCTCGGAGAGAAGTGCATGCTGCAGGAGTCCACACGATTCCTTAAAGTCATTTTGCAGACCCCGTACTAAGCGTGTAAAATCGAGAAACTGTTTTTCTTCTTCTTACTATCTTTCTTCTTCCCTTTCTTTTTACTTTCTCTCCCTCCGTTTGCAGCTAAACAATTCAAAAAAGCATTGAAAACACAAAGACATGCACAGGAACGGATCAGGGAAGATTGGACGCTCCGTACAGGATTCGCGCCAGGAATTCCTTGTCGGAGAACTTGGGAGGCTTGCCGTTGGGAGCTGGCTGCTGGTCCATGACCTGTTTCCTGGCTTTGACCACCTTGATGTCAGTCTGTCTGATGATGGTAACTCCAAGTCGACGTGACGTGTACATCCGTTGGCCACCCGCTCCGCCGCACACGAGCCAATCGACCTGTCCTAGTCCAGGGACATTGACATACGGCAGCCAGAACGAAAGACCATATCGAGGGTTCACTTGCGACCCGACGTACACCTGGTTCAACAGATCGATCTGAATCGCACCATCCGCACCGCGACGCAGCCACTCCCCAAATCGCCCAAACTCCCGCGCATTCATCACGAGTCCGTTTGAAAGAATCGGCTGATGATCTGCTTCGTGTGTCCGAAATCGTGTAATTTGCATCCCGACACGGTCTTTGTACAGTTTGTTGAAATAGCCAGCAACATCGAGACCAGTGTTCGCGGCCGCAAGTCTCCGTGACAGCAATTCTCCAGCGATCTGGAATGGGCTGGGCCCATAGAGAAACGTTCTCCCGGGCTCTGGGACAGCACCCGTGTCGAACACGATTCCCTGGCAAGCTTGCGAATATGTCAATGGAGCTCCAATCTCTCCTGGATCAAGTCCGCATACAAGCTGCAGGAGCTGCCGAATGGTGATTCGACTCCGGAATGGATCTTGTGCCCATTCTGTAATTGTCCATGCAACCGGCTCATCGAGGCTCTGGATGATCCTCTCTTGAACCGCAAACAAAATCAAAGGACCCACAAACGATTTTGTGCACGATGCAAGTGGCCAAGCTGCCTCCATCGATCCGCCGTTCGCAACCGGGTAGTCTTCAAACGCAATCGCTCCATTCACAATCACCAACAGAGACGTACCACCAAACGTTGTCGAATACTGTGCAGCAAGCTGAAAATTATTCGTATTTGGTGCAAACGGAGGCAGGTTCGACGGTAGGTTCCACACCAAGCAGTCGATTCCTTCTGCCTTTTCAAGCTGTTTCAATGCTCGATTCTTCTGTTGCCGATCTCCATTGCGCTTCCCTCGTCCCCCAGACCCAAACAGCTTTCTTGCAACGAAAAACATGTTCTGGCTCTATCTCGATCTGTGTGCATAAGTATGCCCTGTATGCGGAAAAGAAGCCGGATCAGGCGAGCAAGCCCAATCAGTACCAGAAAGTACTTTCCTTTCAGCGCTGGTCACCTTTGCGGGGAATTCTCGTCTGAAAACGAAAAACTCCTAATTCCGGATGTGGATGAAATACCGACGCGCTTTTTTGAACGATTCCTATTGTGTTTTATTTCGTTTTCACTACCACTGCCAGAAAACGCTTTTTTTTTTTGTTGAAGAGTACACACACACACGTTCGAGACATGGACGGGGGATGTGTGCGGAACATCCATTAGGAAGTCGAAAGAACACGCTTACATTATACACTGGACATGCATATTCAGTCTTGCATCCCGTTGCCGGGAAGGGGATAGGCCCCAGCACGCCTCACGGCGCTCTTCAGATAAATGCTCCGCGCTCCGTTCCCAATCTCGATCAATCGGTGAGCCACCTTCTCAGCGTGACACGTTGTTCCTGAGAAGGGTGCATTTTTTTGATTCTGACGGCCCTAGCAGCAGGCGCTTTCGTGTCCTCAGTTGCAGCGATTGATGCACCTGGAGAGGAGATACGAGAGGAAGAGGCGGTAGGCGTAGTGACACGTGGTCTCTGCGGGACCTAGGAGGCCGTGTATCATGAATTTCTGTGAAACAAACGTGCTAGTGCCGGCCAGTATTGACCGTGTCTGTTTATGGATACTTCCGTATGCGTGACAATGACGTGTTATTATTCTGCGGTGCGCATGTACTTGTGTGTGCTGGGAGGGCCTTGTGCCCTTAGACGATTCATTTTCGCAGGATCGATTGTCATGCAACGTTGCAATTTGTACCAATTAGAAACCAATTCGTAATTTTGATACAGTGTATCGTAGCACGAGGCGCTTTTTACAGCGTGTGCACGATCATGGTTTTTATGCATGTGAGATGATGGTGCACCACTACTTCATGAGATGGCATGTTGCGTTCAGAAGATGACGAGAATAAACAGGGAGGGCTAGACTGCATTGGACTGGACAAGAATGGACTAGAAGCACTGTTCGAGGACTTCGAGGACTTGCTGCCAGCCGAGTTTTGAGAAAATGTCCTTCATGTCGTAGACGTGCGCAAGGGCAAGCCAGTCCGCAGGGTTCTTGACGACGCTGCAGAAACCGTTCGCAATGTAGCATTTTGGATGGGACTCGAAGGCAATGGTCTGGATGTCACTGCATGTTAGCGAGGGGTTCGTGAGCACGGGCTCTAACGCAAGCTGCAGACAGACTAGCGTTCCATTGATCCACTGTTGGCCGACAGTCGAAAACGACTGCAGGTTCGCCATGAACCGGGAGCAGTACTTCAGTCCGTATCCGAGCGCATATCCGTCGATGCCGCAACTGTGCGTCTTGTCCAGGCAGTTGGAGTAGAACGAGCACGTCTCGGGAACGGGTGCTGTGCAGGCTTCTGGAGTAGGATAGCACGGTGCCGTCGAGGAAACTGTGTCAAACGAGTCGACAGGAAGCGAAGGGCTGCATGTTTGCAGTGCATTCAGAGCAGAATCTGTGGAGCAGTACACGGAGAGCATCACGTGCGGACATTCCTTCAGCGCGGTTGCCAGCGCAGCCGCGGATTGAGACGTCAGTGTAAACGACGCGTAGTTTGCAGAAAATGCTTGTGGACACTGCATAAAGCACGTAAATACGATGCTGCACAGAATAACTCTCAACAAGCCGTGCTTCATCATGTTCAAGACTGGCGATCACAACATGACACACAGTGCTGGGCGAGGACACATGGAAGACAGAAACAGACGCAGAAAAAGACGATCGGTCATATTTGTGTTTTCCCGGCGCCTTTTCAGCTTTCTTTGGGCTGCGAGGGACAACTACAAACGACGCGCAGCGTACTGCAAACCGCAACCACCCCAGTTCCCGAGTCCCAGAGGACAACGGATGTTGGACAACAAGGGGAAAAAAAGCGCACACGTGCCTTTTCCAGATAAAAGGAATCGAACCCGGATTCCACAAGAATCTCAAGTCAATCGCCCCAGGGAGCTTTCTTGAAATTCGGTCGAAAGAAGAAGATTTCCATGATCACAATGTGCACGTGCGCGACTTTCGATCGTCGATGCATACGACTTTCCGTTTTGCGATCTTTCGGCAACTTGAAGACATTCCCCACAGCTTCCTCTGCAACAGCAGCGTGGGAGCACGGCAGCATGCTCGCCGAATCCGCTGAGGAGAACGGCGCTCTGCACCGCCCTAGAGGTGAGCAGCGAGCTCTCGACTCCAAACAACCTTTACTTCGAGAGCAGCCGCAAGCAGCGTCTCTGTTCCCCATTCACCTCCAACGTCTACCATGGATGTATCCGGATGCGTCTGCTTCACATACCGGATGATCATCGCCAAATTATGCAGAAAGCTTGTCCACCGGCGGTGCTTGCCTGAAATCGGAAATCGAGTCGGCGGGCACCGGGAAGTAGAATGAAGATGTAGAAGAGCACGAAAGCAAGAAATCTTCCAGCAAGGCACTTTATCTTTCCGGAATGAGACGGCTTGTAGGCCAGGCGCATCTGCACGATTACTGGAACCCTGAAAGGACGAGAAACCATTGTGTGAACAGCCTAACGTGCGTTGCAAACAGAATGAAGAAGAATTCGCGATTTGCACAAATGCGATATATAGGTACGACGACTGGGGCCAGTGGACGAGCCTATCCAAAGGAATGGCACCCACCGGAATCCACGGGAATCCGGTATCAGGAGCACCGGCAACCCAGCGCCTCGATGAGCTCTTCGTTGAGAATTGTATGTGAAGACCAAAAATGGAAAACGACTCCGCCCCTTCGGTGAGCGTACCCCGCGTTGCTGGAACAGTTCATTCGGCTCTTTGACACTGATGTTCTCCATAATTTACTTTCAAGGGGGTGTGAGAGTTGTGGATATCAAAACCGGTCTCTTTCAGGCTGAACAGCAGCCGGGCTTCCGGCTTGGGCTTCGCGGACAATATCTGCTTCCACAGTTTGCATTTCCGGAGACATGTACGGGTTCAACGCATGGGTAACGGGAAGTTCTGGTATGTCTGCGAGCCATGCAGTTAGTTGGTTTCTTCTGGTTTCTTGTGTTGTCTTTGCAGCAGCAATGCCGATCCTCTTCCGCAGTTTGTGCCAGGCCCTCTCGTCCTCTGTGAGCAAGAGAACATGGCCGTGCTTGTCACTAAACACAGAGGGCAAGTAAAGAAAATCACGAACATTCGGCAGCACATCTGCAGTCGGTCCGGAGCGGCCAATGCAGTCATCCAGCCAAAACACAGATGCGGCAGAGTTGACAACGGACGTCAAGAAGTTCTGTCCGAGCGCTTTTGCGGCCTCTGCCCACGAAGCAGCATCAGCGGATACTGAAGGCTGGGGCAGCTGCGGGGGCCAGAACTTCAGTAAAACAGCGTCCTTTGGATCGTAGTACACATAGATCGACGCGAAGCTGAGCGATCCGTTCAGCAACGGGAGGAATGGAGACATTAGCGCAGCAGAGGCGGAGGACGCAGGCTGCACGCTGCTGGCGCGGATCACGTTCTGCGTGCAGTAGCCATTCGCGGCATGCAACGATCCAATGTATTCCCCTGGTCCCAAGTTGAGTCCGACACGGTTCCCGGCCGCCGTCATGGTCAGCCGCACTCCCAAAGAATGCGCGATGATATGGACATGGTCCAAGGAGACACCGAAATCGTCCCGCAGCCTCATCAGGCAGCCCTTTTGCAACGCAGAGGCACCGAGGGACACCGCTCCCCACAGCGGCTTCATGAGATCGAGGTAGAGCCGCGCTGCCTCTGATGCGAGATTCGCAGACGGATCTCCCGCAGGCCACAGAAACAGCATGGGGAGGGCCTTGAATGCTGGCTGCACATAGTCTGATCGCGGAATGGTTCCCAACGCACAACACAGTCTTCGAATTTGCATCGGCGGCTGGTTATCAATGTCTGGGTCACCGAGATTGACCGCAACAAGCCCGGCGTTCACAAACCCCGACGAACTCAGAAATCCGCCAACTAGCAGCGGAACAATCGTATCGGGCGAAATGTCCTCTCTGGAAAGAGACTGCAGCGACACGTGGAAAGGCACGTCTGGTCCATCGGTGACCAGTGCAAACGAAAACTGGTTGTTGGGAGCCCAGTCCGTGGTTGGCTTCCGAATGTCGCAAGCCACCACAACGACGTACTGACAAGCCACTGACGGCGGTCGAAACTTGGACAGTGTCGTCCGCAAGAATGCGTCAATGAACGGAGACAGCGGCGGGCGCGTTCCCCGAGGCGTTACAACTGGAGGCACCGCAGGAAGCGCTGTCGGGGTCGGAGTCTGGATCGGTGTGCTGCCCATGTATCGAACAGATTGTAATCGACCGGCGCTTCGAGGACACGGTGGGATCTGCTGTAGTTGTGCTCCGAAATGGACGGAAACGGGGATTGAGAGCTTGCCGATGTGAAGAAGCAGTGGTGAATTCCGAGGCTGAAGGTTGCGCAACTGGTTCATCCACCAACGGAGTAGATGCAGACTCTCTCACCCACTTTGACGAACAACAACCAGGCCCTCACAAGTTGCTAATTTGCTGATTCGCAAAACTGCAGAATTCCAAACAGCGTCGACTTCGTTAGGAGATCCGCCTCCTACCCCAAAGACAGAAGTTCTTCTACAACTGTTGAGAAAAGTAAAGAGGAAAATCCCGGTATCGACGCGGGGCTGCCTTGTGGACTGCATTTTAATCGTCCCAACAGACGCATTAGCATGAAGCCGAACAATCAGAGATCATGCTTCGAGAATCAGATACTCCCCCCCAACAAAAGCGACAAGAGTTTGTGGGTGGGATTTTTTTAATTTAATTAAAAGATAAAAACAAACGTCTCGTTATCGACAAACAGCAAATATGGCACAGATACATCATAATATTCACGCAGTGGAGTATTATGTATCATGAAAAAGAAAAAAAAGAAAAGAAATAACAGTACTAATACTAATAAATCAATCAATCAATCAACCAGGCATTCAGGAATCAAATAAACTCCACATGACAAAAACATCCAAAACCACATCAGACCACAGACAGCACAGGTGCATCCAGTATTCACAAAAACACATCTATTCTTTTCTCACCTTCCCGCCTTTGCATTTCTGCAACGGGGAAACACGCATACCTCGAAGAACAATCAACCAAAAAAAAAAAAAAAAAAAACAGTCATGCAAACAGAAACAACCAACACACAAATACAGACAAGGAAAACAAAAAATGCAAAGTCGAGGCTGCGGAGCACCCTCAGAAGAAAAACGCAGAGCAATCGTGAGATGAGAATGGCAGAGTTGGGACAGAAGACTGCGGCATCAGCATCGAAGAAGGATTGGGAAGACTGTGCGAGCGAAATACCCCCGGGCCGCTCATAAACCTAGTGCGGTTGACGGCTGACGCAGACATCTTGCTGTCTAGATCAAACAACGACGAACGTCCAAAATAGCCATCATCGACCATGGTCTCATTTGATTGGTCCAAGTCGTCGAGCGCGTCGAGATCATCGCCAACACTGAGATCGGCATCCGGAGGGCTGCTCATCGAGCTTTCAGTCAGACCGTCATCGTCGTGGACCGATTGACCCGTCAAGAACGACACGGAAATGGGGGGATGGGAAAGGGAACCAGGCGGGGAAGCGGAAACGCGGCCTTGATGTACAGCATGCGATGCGCCACTCGCACTGGAAAGTTTCGAGGAATACGAGGTCCCAGTTGATGAGACACTCGATGCTCCGGAAGAAATTACGGAAGAATTGGAAACGAAGGAAGAGACACTGCTCGTGGACAGCCGCGGGTTCGGCGACGGAGGAACGCATGTCTCATCTTCGTCCGGAAGCCTCATTTCCGAGTACTTAGCCTTTTCGTCACGCGACATGCCCTTCCAACGATTTGCTGCTGCTGTCGACATCTCCGAAATCGAACACTTTTCATTCATCTTCTTGTATTCGACATAAAAGAGTCTTTGGAATCGATTGTACGCGTTTAGCGGCTTCTTTGGCTTCGCTCCATCTGACCCGGCGACAGAGGAACGGCGCGCAGCAGAAGGAGTTGTGGGTGTGGAAGGATCGTCGAAAGGAGATGCGGACACCGAAGGTCCGAGCGACACGTTGCGAAACAAGGGTGTCAGTGGCTGTTGAACTGCTGGGCTGACAGGAAGTGAAACAGATGAATCGGCAACACCCACAGACGCGGATAGCATGGGTGCAGAGGCCGTGCGTCCCAGAGCCGAAGAGGTTGTCAAAATAGGAAGAGATACAACATCCCGTTTTCCCATCTTTGTTGTCAAAATGGGCGATAATGCCGGCTTTGTCGAGGCAGCGATTCCCGATGTCGTGCGAATTCCACTGATGACATTCGCAGTTGACGCTCCTGGATGTGAAGAAGACGTTCCAGCGCTGCCGGCATTCGTCATCGTCGTCGTCGTAGGAGCAGTAAGGGTAGCAGTAGAAAAAGGAGGAGTAGATACAGAGCCACCGGGATGTGAAACGACGGAGATGTTCAAGTGGATTGTCTGGCTTGGAGGGGACGTGCTCGTCGAGGACAACGGCAACTTGGCAGCAGTTACAATCGGCAACACAATGGAATTCGATGTCGTGGTGTGCGAGTCAAACGCTAGATTCAGCGACGGATGCTCGGTTACCTTGAGCGGTGAAACCGAGGACTGGCTTGCGTTCGTCGGTGAGGACGAAGTATTTGATGGTGACGAAGAGGAAGACGTCACCAGGGATGAGCATTCCGACGATAGGCCAGCTCCCACAATGGAAGCAGGCGGCGCATGTGCAGATACTGAGGAAGACACCGGAACAACTGGCAGCATGACGACAGACGGTGCATGCGCAGCCTCCGACTCTCCTGTGCAGACAGAGCCATTTGAAACAGCGGCTTGCATTTGCTTTTGCAACTGCGATTGCTGCTGCTGCTGCAGTAGTAGTAGCTGTTGTTGTTGTTGCTGCTGCTGCTGCTGCAAGAGAAGAACTTGTTGACGCTGCAATTCAGCAGCCTCGACGGCATACCGCTGTCGCTCTTCTGCCGATAAGGATCTCCACTGGCTTCCCATGAGTCTGCAAATTTCAAAGAGCGACATTTCCGGATGAGCGACCTTCACCTGATCAAACTCCTGTTTGAAAAAGACGTTATAAGCATTGAGGGGCTTTTTCGTCTTTTCTTCCTTTTCCTTGTGGCCCTTTTCGTGGCCTCCAGCAGACGACGACGTCGCAGGCAATCCACAATGACACATCCCGTTTTCTCCGACGACGCATTTGCTATTTCTATCTTCTTTATCCTTCTTCTTGGAAGACGAAGATGGCGAAATGGACACGTTTTCGAGCCGCGCACCAACAGAACCAGTGGACGATGACGATGCAGTACGCTTCGATTGCGGAGGCGACGGAATTATCGTGTTTGTTTCTGGAAGACACAGCGGCATGTGATCCGAGACAGACGAAATCGATCTCTTGCGACCGCTATTAAGGGCATTGCTACCAATACTACAGACGCTACTGTTACTGCTGACGGTGGAACCATTGAATGAATAAAGAGCAGAGGATGAATGCGAGTTATTCAACGCCGCCTTCTTTCTCAACAAGAACGATGTGTCCGGCAGCGAGCTTCCCAACAACCCACTGGAATTCGTTGGGGAAACACCCCCGGGTCGCATGACCGCGGCCGACACAGCACTTGACGATGGTACTGATACAGCTGATGACGGAAACGAGCCATTTTCAAAGGACCAGTTCCACGGTCCGCTATCTTCTTCCGACGTAGTAGGCTGTGGAGAAGGCGAAGACGACGATACGGATGAAGAAGAAGAAGAAGATGATGATGATGAGGACGAAGAAGAATAGGAGGAGGAAGAGGAGCAAGCAGACCGGCTTAAAGAAGCAGGCTGCAGATTGAGATTCATATGCAGATGGAGGTGGTGTGGGGTTTCATGGGGAACGCCGAAATCCACCGAGTCCGGGACAGGAGAATCAAAGAACAAATCCACCGATCGTCCATCCATCCTGATAACCACACAATGAGAAAACGCTCTCAGCCACACACACACACACACACACGCAGACCAACAGGAGTCCTGACACTTGTCGGGGAGTGAAAAAAAAAATAATAGAGAGAGGCGAGGCAAGCAGAAGAGAGATGAGAAATATGTAATAAAAATAAAAATAATTATAATATATGAATGAGACAGTTGATGATGCTGCTGATGATAATGATGACGATGATGAAAAGAAAGAAGAAGAAGGCGAAAAAGAGAAGCGAAGAAGAAAAGAAAAGAGAAACAGAAAACAGAAAACAGAAAACAGAAAACAGAAAACAGAAAACAGAAAAAACGGGGATATTTTCGTGTTCGAAATATGCGTAAAAAGAACGAGGGGGGGGTTTCGGGCGACAATACAAAAGGGGACTGCACTTTCTCATATTTACATATATATATATATGTATGTATGCATGTATATATATATGTTGCAGAAAACAATTTTTTTTAGTATTATTTGTCGGGTGATTTTTTTGGATTTTTTTTGTTCGTTGATGGTCTGTATTTTGCGCCGACAAACCCTAGTTTTTCTTCCAAATCCCTGCCTTACAACAGATTGTTTTTCTGATGCAGTTCACTGTTTCTTCTCCGTTTCTGGAATCTACAGTATGTATGAATTTGTGAAGCCGAATCAAACTGCCGGTTCGTGTCCGTTTCCCTTGTCTTCTCTTCTGACGGGTAGGGGGTGGTGGGTGGTTGCTGCTATGAAAAACTGGGAGCGACTCGTTGGGAAAGCAGTCTCGATTGGGATTGACAAGCTGCTTCTGGCCCGGGAAAACCCGCCATCAGATGCAAAAAATGTAAGGTTTCAGGCAGAGAATGACTCTCGGAACTTCTTTGATATTGTTCGTGAAATCACAACAAAGAATCCAGCCACAAACAGCCATCATCATCATCGTCTTGGCGGCAACCGTGGTGATGACGCAGATGAAGATGAAGACGAAGAAGCGGGTGGCGGTGGTGGTGATATCACGAGACTTGCTTCTTCTTCTCCTGCTCCATCGTCTGCGATTGATTCTTCGCTGGATGCGGAACAGCGCAGAGAAAAGTTGCTCATGAAGACGAACCGTCGGAAAAGAACGGATCTCGTCGACGACGGTGATGTGTATGTGCTGTGCACACACGGAATTCCACATGCGTTCATTTGGAATTTGGCCTTGAAAAAGGCACGGCAGGGCGCGACGAAGCAATTCGAGCTGCGGAATGAAGGCCGGCCGAGAGAAGTCAGGCCGCATGAATCTGTTATGGAGGCGTTCTTTTTGTTTCGGTACGCCAGTTTGAGAAAGTGCCTGGCGCAGGTGACATCGTCCAAGAGGTCTTCTGCAGTCCTCGGCTCCTTTCTGCACTATATCATACTGGACATCTTCGGCGACTCGCTCCCACAGTCAGTCTTCCAGGAAAATTCGAGCAGCGGTTTTTCCACGGAGGAAGCGGTATGTGCTGAGGGCAGCAGGTCAAGGTCCGCGCCACCGCTACCACTTCACCCATCACCACCAGCAGCAGTCCTGGCTTCACGCAAGAAAGAGGTGCTGGGCCACGCCCTGGACCGTCTTGCAAAGTACTACACCATCTTCTTCCAGTACGTACATGACGTGTGTATGAAGGTCATGCCACCGCCACAGAGCAGAGCAGCGGTGCTGACACCGTCGTCGGCGTCCGATTCGATCCTCGAGTGGTACCCTTTTCTACTGGCGCATGCTACATGTGAATCTCTTTTGGTGGTCTTTCCGGGCGAATCGGTGTCTGCAGTGATTGACAGACCAACTCAGATGCGAGTCTTTGCAACTTCCTTGTCGCTGCTGAAGGGCTTGATTCCATCGACGTCCTTCGTTTTGGAACGCCGCTTAGACTTGTTTGGGCCTGTCGAAAGCTTCGAGCCGCTTCCTCCGGCCATCCGACTCTTCCACCTCAAGGACAAATCAGACCTGAAAAAATCGCAGGAGGTCAAGTTTCAAGAGGATATTCTGGAAGAATCGCTGGAGATTGGCGACGAAGTAAACTGGAAAGAGATCCGGGAGAAGAAGAGAAAGCAAAAGGTGAACAGCAAGAGACGAGCAGAAGCTCATGCGAAGGACCGCGGGTCTCCGGAGCGACTGGCTCTGAGCGGAACGACGGCGCCGCCGAGGGTTGCGAATCATTCTTCACAGCCTGTCGGTGGTGCTCAGAAGAGATGGGGCAAGGTCAGTCTCCTTGTCAGATCAAACATTTCTTCCCCTCTCTCTGCGAATCCGCCGGGCAGTCCTGCGCAGGATGTCTCTGCAGCCGTTCCTCCAACCAGCCGATCGTCATCCTCTGCATCCAGCCGGTTCGGAAAATCCGATCAAAAGACAGACGTCGCCACCCTTAGCATTGAAACTCCCCTCGAAGAGGAGCTCTGCAAGTACGCAAAAATATACAAGGAGCAAAACTTGGTAAGCCGCACGGCTCCGGGATTTTTGACACAGTTTGAGATTCCAGTGTCCCCCTCTGTCCGCGAGATGGTAGCGATCTCTCGCGAGCACGCATCGCGATTTTGCAAAACAATATCGTGTTCGAAACCGGATATTCGGAATCGATTGCCAGCGACGTCCGGAAAACCGAAGTTAAAGAAGCCTGCGGAGGTCACCAGTCGCCAACAAGACGGACCCGAGATCGAGGTCATTACGCACAGCAGACCGCCTTCGCAGGGAATTTTCCTCACAGATGTTCCTTTGGATTTAGGGTCCGCAAAAATGCTGTCTAATGCGCCCTCTGGGAGCTCATCTCGGTCTGGAACAGCCAGTCCTGCCGGAAAGGCTCATGTTGCACAGTCCAGCCCAGGTGACGATTCTTTGCTTCGAAAGTCGACTCCTGGCTGGGCTGTGACGCGCCATTTCGGTCTTGTCGAAGACTATCATGACTTTACTGCAGCGGAAAAGGCTCCTCATGACTACTTTTCCACAGTCACGATGTCGCCCCTCATAGGCCGTTTTCTCCAGTTTCCCGGTTCTGTTGCAGTGCTGTCCAGTTCCACAAAATCGCTGACTGCGTGGGCCACTGCGAATGTAACTTCCACACAGTCTTCCTTTGATCCGACGGCCCACATGACGAGCCCTGCTCTGAACAGCGCATTCGAAAAATCCTTTTCCACCAGTGGCCGACGACAGTTTCTTCGAATGCGCTTTCGTCCGGAGCAGCCCAAAGGCCTTCTTCTTCCCATTGTGTCTGGAGCCGTAGAAATGTTCAAAACAAACCGTCAGCAACAAAACAAGCCCCTCGAAAGCGTCTTGCCGAGAGTTGGGACTTCCGACAGCATGCATTCCTTACCCTGCGAGTAATCATCATTGCGCGCACACCAGTCACCGCATCCGTCCCGGTTTTTCAAGTCTATAAACACACACACACACACACAGAGAGAGAGAGCATCGCCACTCTTGCTTGCTTGGCCGCGAGTCTTGCAAAAGCTGGCATTTTTACACATGGCTATTTCTCTTTACAAGTACTAAAAAAAATAGTAATAAAAATAATACAAAAAACAAAAAACCAAAGAAAGAAGAAAGAAAAGATCGCTCTCCTATGCATCATGGATCTTTGCAGAAAAAAGCGCTTGGTTTCCAGTGACGGAAGCTCGGGGGCGCACGTCAAAAATGCGTGATCAGAGCCCACCTACTCTGACTTGCGAGTATCCTTCTTCTCACCCGCCGCGATGCTGGCACCCGTCAGTTGTTCCGTTCCGAGCGGTGTATCTGCAGGAACATCGCAGATCTTAGGGGTTGCTACGCTGTCCAGTCTGCTTGCGATTGCGGCGGAATGCTGGTTGACAAGCGCAGTCGCAGAAGCTTTGAGAGCAGCGTCAAGCGCCTTTGAAGCGTTTTCAGAGAGCCACTTTGAACCAAAGACAAGACCTTGTTTTGCGACACCGTGGGCAACTCCTCCGATTGATGCAATCTTCGCGTCGATAACATGTTCGTGCGCCGAGAGGAACGGCTTAATGTACCGCAAATACATGTATTTTGCGCCCTGTGTCTGCGGAAGCTGGAGCCACAGAACAAACAAGAATTTGGCCTCAAAATAAAACGGAATGATCCAAAACACAACATCTGCAAAATACTCGACAAACGAAAAAAACCCAAGAATGATCCAATACGTGAGCCATTGATCATCATCTTCGCGATCCGGGGTTTCAAGCGCTTTGAAGGAGCGGTAGGCTGGATACACAAGCGACAGGACCATCGTTAGAGGTCGCGAAAGCAAAAAGGACAGCATGTATGCAGTGGTGGCAGGGAACGAACTTCCAAATTTTAAACAACTGAGGAGTCCAAGAACAATGAGCATCAGACAAGTACGCCACGCTCCACTCTCGTTTTTCTTCTTCTTCCTTGCTGCTCTTCTTCTTCCCTGTGATTCTTCTTCTTCTTCTTCTTCTTTTTGAGCGCACTCGGAAGATCTACAAAGTGTCCCAGGACAGGCCGATGGCTGAGAAAAACGTCCGAGCGAGAGCCGACGAATAATGACACGTCATTGTCATGCAAACGGAAGTATCCATAAACAGACATGGTCAATACTGGCCGACACTAGCACGTTTGTTTCACAGGGGAATTCGTGCTTACGCACGCTCGGCCAGAATTCAGCCGGTGACATAGGCTCTGCACTTTCGACGCTCTTTAACGCAGCATCCGTAGCCATCTATTCTATCATTCGTTGGTTTCACTCATTTAATTCAAATATGGGCGTGAGTGCGCTGGGATGACGCATTCGCCTACGCCTACGCCGCCCGATGCAGGGCCGTCAGCATCAAAATGCACCCTTCTCAGGAAGACCGTGAGGCGTGTTGGGGGCCTGTCCCCTTCGCGGCAACGGGATGCAAGACTGAATGTACACGTTCAGTGTATAATGTAGGCGTCGTCAAGTGTCGTTGGGGGAAAGCTGCGAACGGAAAGCTGTGGTTTATGCATGCATATGAATGTCGACATAACGGTAAAATGAACCGATTTGTGCTTTCAGCCGGTCGAAACAGAAAGACTATGTGCGTAGCTGATTTATCCCCTTCCCAGTACTGCAGCGCAGTCCCGGATGCAACATTGCTGATGCAAACAGTCAGCGACAGCTATGGATGATCAGTGTACAATGCACGCATTACGAAAGAAGGGTTTTTTTTAATTAATTAATTTAAATACAGCAAACAACTGGGGGCAGTTCACTCTTCGGATTCAGAGAGCAAGTGCGACTTGAAAGAGTCTTTGCTGCGCTTGGGTTGCGATGCATTCATCGCGAGAGACCGCTGAGACAACATGCGTTTGGCGGCGATCGCCAGGGCAATGAACACGATTAACAGTGCGACCAACCCAAATGCAAAGCATGCAATCAAGAAGGAATTGTCGACGCAGTCGGTTCTATTATTATTGGACTTTTCAAAAGTCGAGCAGTCCTTGCAGCTGGTCCACCCGGACTTTGAGTACGAGTCTTCCCTGCACGTCGAACAGCCGCCCGTGCCGAAGCTGGACTTGTACTCACCCTCGTTGCACATCGCACACGCTGCAAGCACGTTCTGCACATACAGACCCGCAGCGCATCCGCAGGAGATGTTGGAAACGAACGGCGAGAGCGCAGCCGGAATAGGACAATCGAAGACGGAGCTGGTCAGGTCAACGACTGCAAGTGTTGACGGGAAGTCAGTAGAGATGGGCCCGCTCATTTGGTTGCCCGCCAGCAACAGAGTTGCTAGCACAGGATATCCTGCGATAAGATTGGGAAGAGAGCCCGTAATGCGATTCGAGGAAAGATCCAGATAGCGCAGCCTCGACAATGGCATGGCGAGCGACAGAGCTGGCAACGGGCCTGACACCTGGCAGGATTGGCACGCAATCACTTGGATTGGCATCGGAAGATTCGCAGGGTTTAGCAAATCGGAAGTTGAAACAGCCGAGGCAAATCCGGAAAGATCAACGGACGCAAGTCTTGGAAGCGAGTGCAAGAACGTAAGGATGTCACCCGACAGCGTGTTGGACCCTCCTCCAATCTTGACGATTGTCGCAGAAGACAGGGTCGTCACATCGGCCAGGGACAACGTCAGCCGGTTCGACGACACGTCAATGCTTGACAGTTTCGACGACGTCGTTGACCAAGCCAGCGGCCAGCCCCCCGTGAGCTGATTGTCCGAAACAATCAGTTCAACAAGCATGATTGGAACGACAGGAGACGCTGCAAATGTGGGAAGCGTACCGGTCAGCCCACATGACACGCAGTGAAAGCTTCTCAGCTTCCCAGGCAACGAATTCCCAGGAAAAACGCTTGCAAAGGCAGAGTTGATCGGGTTTGATGAAATATCGAGCGATTTAACCGCAGAACTTGTGAGAACAGATCCCAGAGGCAGGGTGAGCATGTTTGACGTCAGGAGGATATCCAGTCCAACAGTGGCGAATGGACCAGCAAAATTTCCAAGCGCCACGCTTCCAGTCAGCCGATTGTTGGCCAAGTTGAGCATCGCCAGCTTGGTGAGGGAGGTGCTCCACGCAACCGCACCCAGTGACCCTTCCAATTGATTCTGATTCAGCAAAAGAGTCGTCAGCGCTGTCCAAGACGCAATGGTGGGCGGCAGAGTCCCCTGAATGTAATTGTTCGAGAGATCCACGCTGCGGAGAGCAGGGGCTGCAAACTGCGGTAGAGAGCCCTTCAAGCCGCAACCGGAGCACGACAGGGACTGCAGCCGAGACGATGGAACCGAAGCAAACAAGACTGTCTGTACATTGCCATTCAGCGGATTGCCAGAGAAGGCAGCAGAAAGGATCTTAGGATTCCATTCCCCAGAAATGATCCTTGAAGCGCTGCCAGTGAACATATTGGAAACGACTCTGATCGACGAGAGATTGGCGAAAGCGTTCCAAGCGTACGATTCTAAAAGCCCGGTAAAGTTGTTGAACGACAGATCAAGATTGAACAGTCCCTTGGCTTGAAACACGGCATCCGGGATTCTGCCGACCAGCTTGTTGCCTTCCAGATCAAGCGCCACCAGCGACCGCATGTCGGACAAACACGATGGGATTGAAGACACTTCGCTATATTGCAGTGCAAGTGTGGCCAAATTTGGAGCCAAGCACATCGCCGAGATGTTCCCTGCAAGCACGACTTCGAAAAAGTCCAGCGAACTGAGAGACAAGAGGTTTTGGAAGGTCGATGCTGGAAACTGCGCATCGCTGGGAAACACTGCACCACTGACGCTGTGCAGCAAGATGGATTTTACACGACCCGCAGCACACACGATTTCTCCGCTCGCTGCATCAGACGACAGCGTCCAATCACACGGCGCTAGTGCTGTCGTCCAGTCACCGAACGATCCCTTTATGGACCAATCTTGGAACGACAGCGCCGTCAAAATATCCTTGACGGACTGCACTTCTGTCGACGGCACCGCAATTGCAGCAGCAGGTCTGCAGAGGGCATCAAACGCGCAAGCCCACAGAGCCAGAGCAACGAACACTCGCACAAAATGACGCATCCCTCCGTCTTTGTTTCTCCGTTCTTTCTCTTTCGTCTCTCCAGCTACTCCACACCCCAGTCTAAACGAGAAAAATATCACAGCACTCGAAATAGTAATGATGGTGATACTAATAATACTAATAATAATAAAACACCTTCCGTTTTGGAAAAGAATAGACAAACCAAGCTGTCAACAAAATTATGCAGTAACAATACAGTTCTAATGGCAATGGCACCAGGGCTGGTTCGGCAGGAATTCCCAAAAAATAAAATAAAATAAAATAAAAAAGAAGGCTACCCAAACGAAAGGCAGAAAGAGGAAGGCCAGCGTCTTATAAAAGGTGCATGGCGCCAGCATTGTACACTAATCCACGGATAATCATCGATGATCACCCATAATCAATGCTGCAGCCCAACAACATGCATAGCATGATTGGGAACGGGGTAGGCCCCAACACGCCCCTCGGCATGAGAGACGTTCCTAAGATAGATGTGGATGTTGCATGGACAATACGAATAAGAATAAGAAATGAGCGTCGGTGTGCGAGAATGCAACGCGGTGGCGTGTTTATAGGGGCTCCATGATCAAAATGGGGCGAAACGAATCGGGCATCGTGGGACGGAGGTGCCAAGATGACAGACGCATGAGCATAGCGCATGGCAGTGTTTTTGTTTATGTGCGCTTTAGATTGCCTCATCATATCGCACTAGGTGGCGGCTGCTGCTTTGTATGATGGACAGCCTTGCGACAGACAATGACGCACGGCATGATGCTGTAAATTCCAGAAAGCACCAAAGAGATGCCTGCATTGTACACCGAGTATGCATGTCCGTCGTCAGGCTGCGGATCTGCTGATGTATCCGCAATCACGCGCCTCTTGTTGAGTGGGACTTGGTTCTCGTCCCGCACGATACCCGGCTGCGGAATAGACGGGCACAGCATCAAAAGGATTGCGGCGGAAATGCCGTACGTCTTGCGTAGCGTGGCAGCGGGTCACGTGCATTGGCACTGCGTGGGAAAGGAAAAAATAAACAAACAGACAAGCAAACAAAAGAAAAAAAAGGAGGTTGCTGCTTTAAACAACGTCCCAAAAATCAACGTCTGAACAATTTGGTGCATTCCACCTAAACAACCCCAAACCTTGGGTAGTTAAGCGAGCCAATCCGGATTCGCATTTCGTTTGCGGGTTGTTGCTTGCGTACGTTCATGCATGTTGCTTTTTGTCGCCTTGTTCACGACTGGTTCAATAGTATGCATGCACTTTTAAGGTTTTCACACGAAGTGATTAGGAAAGGCGCTGTCGTTGGGCCAAGAGCTCCATGATGGATGCAAAGACGGACTCCTGGGATGCACTACCACGGCCGCGGCCACCGCCGTCTTGTTGAGAATCCCAATCTTGGATGACATCCAGCAAGACCGACAAAAGGTCGTTGGCCAAGAGTTCTTTGCTGGAGAGCATTCCGTTGACGACCGCCACAAAAGACGCCACGGCTCGATGATGCTCGCCTCCGAACGCACAATAGTGCATTTCTGCACAGTGGTTTAACGAGGCTGCAATCCACTGGATGACAAACTTGAGCTGATCATCGCCACCGAAAACACCGCATCCCCATCGACCAGTGACCAGCAGGCCGTCCGTGCTCATCGAGAAGCCGACGTATGCCTTGAAAAGCTCCCGTTGCACAGCCGAGATCGAATACTGTGCATGCGGATAATCAGCAACGTACATGGCATCGATTGCAACTAATTTTCGGATGCAGCGCGACGGCGACCCAAGCTCCTCCAGAGGGACCGCACGGGCATACGCGAAGCTGTGGGTTCCATATCCCGAGTGTTCCGAGTACTGCACGCAGTTCTCGATTAGAATGGACTCTGTTGGGCTCATTACAGGACAAATCAGCATGGAAACGACACATTCCGGGAAGGTCAGAAAGATGATTTCCTCCTGCACCGCTCCACGGCTCAACGTCCCACCGCCAATGTACTCGTTTGCAAAGTCCACAACTGCCATACCTTGCGGAATCCCAATCGCCTCCATGGGCTCCGTTGCATGCGCCACAACCGGTACCAGTCTCGTCGGCACCGATGACCAAACATCCATGCTCATTCGCGAAGGACTGATATATTTCCTGGTGAAGGTGATCGCGTGTGTCGCCAAAAACGCCTCCCTTGGCTGTCCGTTCATCTGAGGCACCGCCGCTTCAAGATACGTCAAGAAGCACGCCATTTTCGCGAGATTGCACGGTGTGGAGCTCCCGGAAATGCCAGCAAGCGTAAAGTAATTTGTTCTATGGATGATCCGTTCTCTGCCATCTGAGTTGGGAAACGTGAACGACTGTGCTGGAAACGCATCGAGAAACGCGAGGCACACCAAGCACGACACCTGCATTGCCGTCAGCGTCACACTGGAATTCTCAAACGGCTTCAGCAAAGCCAGGCCGCCGCCGCCGGCGCTGCAGGCAAACAAGTACGGCCATTGACACGCATGCTCCACGATTCGCGGAAAGAGCTGTTCGTAGATCGGGGTGCCGTGCACGTGTCCTTGCAGCACTTTCTTGATGCATCCGTGCACAGCGGCAAAATGCGTCGGCTTGAACGCCAGACACTTGTTTGCATCGCCAGACAAGAACGGGCCGTACAACGAACGGATCAAATCAACTGGCGGAAACTGAATCAAATCCCGCATGTCCAGCTCCTCACCACGCCACTTCGGCACTTCCTTCTTCCTCCTGCTCTTACCTCTTCCAAGGTCGACGCCCTGCAAAGCTCTTTAGACAAAAGCACTCCGCTCCGCCTCTTCATCGATCCGTAGTGTCGACCTTTTTCGACTGCGGTTCAGAGGAGGAGGGGTTTCTTGTGTTTTCCCTGGATCCCAATGCCCTCCACCAGTCCTGCCAATGCAGTGCCGTGCCTGCCAAGCCAAGTTTCATGTGTGTGCTCTTGGTGAATCGACCCTACCCACACCCACCCACACGTACATACACCCACACAAAGAAAATGAGTTCCGATGCGATTGGTACAGCGTCGCTGACGGCGCTTTTGGATCGGCGAATACTGATTCATCTGTCTGACAATTCGATCTTGATAGGGACGCTTCGGTCGTTTGATGCATTTTCGAATCTAGTGCTGGAGCACACGTTCCAGCGTCTCGTGTGCCCGGAGCGCATGCTGTATGCACACGAGCCGCTCGGCACGCAGATGGTTCGCGGTGACAATGTTGCGATTCTGGGCGAGTTTGACGAGACAAAGGACAAGGACATCCTCAAGGAATGGAAGGCCGTCCCCGTCCGCATCATTGAAAAATACATCCAACACGCCGTCGACCCCGCGTTTCTCATGGACACATTCATGTAATCAATGCCAGTACCAATACAAAACAATACTGTACATTACCACCATTGCTATCATTATTTTGTGTTGTCAGCATTATCATCGCTTTTAATGTTCCGTCCTTGTGTCATTTATATATATGTGTGTGTGCGCTTTATAAATGTATGTATACGTACGTATGTGTGTATGTTGTAATTGCCAATATGGGGTAGTTTCAGTGAAGAAATCTTGCAAAGTTTGTTAGTACAGACGTGGCGTGGAAAAATCCGCATCCGTGTGGATCAATGCAATTTCTGGGCGCGTGCAAATTCCATTCGTCCTCTATTACAGAGAAGACCGGACTCAACGTAGTTCGCCTCACAGAAAAAGGAAAAAGGAAAGAAAGAAAAGAAAGAAAAGAAAAGAAAAAGAAAAAGAAAAAGAAAAGAGACATAGGAAGCAAAGGGATTGACGGAAGAAAGACGGGAAGCACAGAGAGAGCGACTGTTTTTTGTCCACCCCAACGAGACTAGGGCTATCTATTTATTTATTGTTATTATAATACAGAAAAACGTACAGTCGATGCAGGATTTGCGGATGCTCGGTGCCAGGTGCCTGTGGCTATGTCACGCTTTTCGAGTGGTCGTCGGCGTCTATGCTGGCAACAAGGTCGTCCATTCGTTGACGGGCTTCCTCTTCCAGGATTGGGTCGTCTCGTGGAACGTCGGACTGCAGATACTTTGGAACGAACCCTTGCGCCAAGAGATAGACCTCGGGACTCTGTTCGCGAGATGCTTGCGGCTTGGCGTGCTTCACAACGAGAAAATTCTCGTTCAGCCGCTTGTTCAAGATGATTTCTTCGGCGCCTTGAAAGATCTTGCAGAGGAAGACCCCGCCTGGCCGAAGAACCTCCTCCGCAAAACCCAGTGCCGCATGTGCAAGTGCCATGATCCGCAGATGGTCCATACTGCTGTTTCCCGACGTTTTTGGACTCATGTCCGACAGCACAACATCTACTTCGCGTCCGTCCAAATGATATCGGATCTGCTTTTGAACAAGCGCATCCAAAAAGTTCCCCTTGATGAATGTCACTCCCTCAATCGGTTCAATGTCCTGCAGATCAACCGAGATCACGAGCCCGCGACTCTCAACAGGCCTTTTGGCGACAAGAGACCGTGCTAAATGGCCTCGGCTCTCCTTGGTCTGCTTGCGGAGCGCTTCATCCAGCTGCTTTTCATGCCCCGCCATCATCAAGGAAGGCAGCGGGGATGATACGGCATTGACCTTCTGAGCAGCAACCAGAGACCATCCGCCGGGTGCAGATCCAAGATCAATCACTCGCTTTCCTGGAGTCAGAAACTCGCTGCGTTCATCAATCTGTAGCAATTTGAAAGACGACCGAGATCGCATCTCTTGAATCTGTGCAAGACGCACGTACGGATCACTGAACTGGCGCCGCAGCCAATTTGTCGAAGACGGCGATTTCCCAAGAATCGCGGACACCTTCACTCGTTTCGAAGGTCCCCCGCTGGAAAAGTGCCGTTCCAGCCGCAATCGCTGTAGCATAAACATCATCTCGCCGCTTCTGTAATTTCTTTCTGTTTTTACAAGAATAATAAAATAAAATTAATTTGTTAAACAAAAGAGAGCCTATGTGGTTCCAGATAAAACATTTGAATGGGTGACGATGGCCAAGTCGAGGTAACGCACATTATCTGCCTCCGCAGCCTGCACAATGCATATCGAATCTGTCTTGGTGCGAAGCACTTGCTACAGCAGGCGTTTCACCGACTGTGTACGGTAAAAGTTGCCCCACAGCAGAAAAAAATGGAGCTTCGTGATATGCAACACGACGACGACACCGCGACGACTGCTGCTGCCCATTGGGATACGACTGCAGATGGCAATATTCTTTTTAATTCTCTAACAGGTCTTTTTCCTTTTGCTTGACGACGGATTCAACGGAAGAGACCATTTCATCCGTGACGCTCTGAACAGCCTTTTCCACTCTCTTGAACTCCTCTTTCCCCATCCCGTCTGCCTTGTCACTCTTTCCCTTATCCTTATCCTTGTCCTTGTCTGCTTTCCCCTTTGCTGCGCCCTTGGAACTCGAGGAATCGACGACTTTTCTCTCGAGATCTTTGAGCCAGTCTTTGCGCACTTGCCGAATCGTGACCTTTGCATTCTCGCCAAATTTCAGCGCCTCTTTCACCATCTTCTCGCGCTGGTCTCCCGTGACTCGCGGAATCGACACGGTTATGCTCGACGCAGACGATGCAGACACTCCATATCCCGGAAACGAATTCTTGATCGCTTGCTGCACGGAATTCATCAGGTTCGGATCGTGCGGAGAAACAAGAATGGAAGAGGGCGGTTTTGCAACAATCGCCGCAATCGTCGAAAGTGGGATGCCAGGCGCGTGCTTCCCTGCACCAGCACTTGGCCCCGACGACACTTTGACATTATCCAGAATCGACGCAACCGGTCTCGACGTGCGCAGATTTGACAACTCACTCTGTAAATGCATGACGGCAGCATCCATGCGCATTTTCCACGAATCGGGATTTCCAGGAATCTCACGCAAGAGCGACGTCAGATTCGCCTTGTATCTCCTCAACACCACAAACATGTTCATTCTTTGCCATACAGCCCAAAAAAAAAATATAATAAAACAAAACAGACAAGCAAAAAACCGAGAAAGGGCTCCAAGCAAGCTTCAATATACTGTGTTGAGTTTGTTGTTGTGGATGGAAAGGAAAACGTACAACAGGAACGATGGACAGCAGGACTACTTTTTATTCTGAATGGACTTTTCAAAGTCGTCAAATGCCTTGTTTCCTGCGGCTTCTTCCTTGTCGACGACGGGTTCGACAGCGACGACTTCTGGGATGTAGTGCATGAGCATGTTTTCGATGCCGTGTTTGAGAGTTGCGCTTGACGACGAGCAGGTTGAACATGCCCCAACGAGCTTCAGCTTGACGATCCCTGCTTCGAATCCACGATATTCAATGTCTCCTCCGTCTTCCTGGACAACTGGGCGGATGCGAGTTTCCAAAAGCTCCTTGATGAGAAGCACGACTTCCGAATCGCCTTCTTGGGCCGCAGTATCTCGCGGCTGCTCCACATCGTCGGCAATAATGGGGATGTTGGCATTGAAAAAATCCATGATGGACGCGTAGACATCCGGCTTCATTGTCGCCCATGTTGCATCGGGCTTCTTTGTGATCGTCACGAAATCAGGCCCAAGAAAAACCGAGTGCACACCGTCAATCGCAAACAGCCGTTTGGCAAGCAGCGAATTGAACGTCTCGAGCGGAGAAGAATAGTTTCGGCTTCCACGCTTCCCCATGACTTCTCGTCCCGGCTTGAACTTCAACGCATCGTCATTCGGGGTCACTTCTGTCTGAATAAACATCGTCCGAACAGGCACAAATCGCGCTCCCCCAATGCTCGAGCATCGCACAAGACACCGATCCAAAACACTCGACTGCGCAAGCACAAAGCTTCCGTGATGTCTCGCAAACAGTCGCAATCCTCGAATCGACACCAACGACGACAATGACAAGGATGATGATATTCTTTTAAGCATTCTTCCCTCTGTCTATATTCTGCCAATGGTCACAGCACCTGCGAAGCACGACGTATATATATATATATATATATATATTTATAAATCAATTATGATATCCGCCTTTTCTTCATCTGCGATCTGCTTGTGTGCTTTTTGCTTTTTCTGTTTTTTTTTTCAACAGGGGATGAGTGGTTGACAACTGTCGACGGTACTGAAACAACAAAGCAAGCCCAGCTTTCCTTTTCATCGACTATATACTGTTCGCCTTCAACTCGTCCCTGCGATTCTGAATCTCTCTCTCTCTCTCTCTCTCTCTCTCTCTCTCTCTCTCTCTCTCTCTCTCTCTCTCTCTGTGTGTCTCTCTCTCTCTCTGCGTCTCTCTGTTGTTGAGATTGTGTGTTTTTAGACAGGTTTTCTTCTGCGGTTGTTCTTTGATCGAACGAAACGACTGGCGCGTGGGAATGATGTGGTCTGTAGTTGCGCGTCGGTGTTTTGCATCGTCATCGTCGGCGGGGTCTCGAGTGCTGGTGTTTGTCGAACATGACGGAAAAAACATTTTACCTGCAACATTGAGTGCGATTTCGGCTGCGTCGCAGCTGTCGTCGGATGTGACGCTTCTTGTCGCGTCGGGTGGAGCAGGCGCTGTTGTGGATGCCGCTTCAAAGGTAAAGGGAGCCACGCGTGTTCTGTTTGCGAATGATGGTGCGTTTGAACACAATGTTGCAGAAAACCTTGCAAACTTGATTGCGCGGGTGCATGCAACCTTTGGATTTTCTCACATTCTCGCGTCTGCATCGGCACTCGGCAAATCTGTCCTCCCACGAGTGGCTGCGTCCATGGAAGTCCAACCAATCTCGGAAATTACAGCAATCAAGGACGAATCCACATTTGTGCGCCCGATTTACGCAGGAAACGCTGTCGCCACTGTCCGATCCAAGGACCCCGTCAAGGTTGTTACGGTGCGTTCCACTGCATTCGACAAGGCAGTCATTGGAAATGACGCCAATGCATCGATCGAGCCTGCCCCCACGGCGCAAAACGAACCTGCCGATCTCGGGCTTACCAAGTGGATATCGGCAGAACTGTCGAAAAGCGAGCGGCCCGAACTGGGCTCTGCGCGTGTGATTGTCTCGGGTGGTCGGGCGCTTGGGTCCGGAGAAAACTTCAAGATTCTCGAAGCACTCGCTGACAAGCTTGGTGGTGCCGTCGGAGCCTCGCGAGCCGCCGTGGATGCTGGGTATGTCTCCAACGATTTGCAGATTGGACAGACCGGCAAGGTCGTCGCCCCAGAACTTTATGTGGCAGTCGGAATTTCAGGTGCCATTCAGCATCTGGCAGGTATGAAGGACTCCAAGACAATTGTCGCCATCAACAAGGATCCCGAAGCACCCATATTCCAAGTCGCGGATTACGGTCTCGTTGCCGATCTCTTCGCTGCCATCCCCGAACTGACAAAGAGGATTTGACCACTTTGTTTTTCAAACACTCGCATTCACGTAGTTATGAATAAAATTCCTAAAATTAAAAACAAAACATATCCAGAAACAAAAAAGAAAAAAGAAAGAGAAAAATAAAATAAAATGATGAAATAGCTACAACATGAGAAGTATAGCGATGTGCATTCTTCATGAAGACATCCTTCTTGGGTTTATGAAGGAAATTTTGCCAGGAAACAAACAGACAAGAAAGACTCTCCAGGCTCACCAGCCTTACGCGACCCTCAAGCGATAGTGCAGATACTGAAAAGAGAGCACGAGTTCTCGCAGTACTCTGGGACAGCAAACAAGGAGTCGTCGAATGGGCCGGTTTTGAACGACGCCTGTGTGAACACCTGGTCGTCGTTTGGCTCCTGGAAGAGACGGCATGGGACGTTGTCGCTGTTCTGCGAATAGTAGTTGGGCTGCAGGCCCTTCTGCATGAACCGCTGGCAAGTCTGGCCGTTCACCACTTCGGTGCCATTGTACGCAGCTCCACTAAGCCACGAGCTCTTCACGATGCCGCAGCCCTTCTCGGCAGTGCAGCACATGCAGCAGTACTTGAGCTCCGGGAACACCAAGTATCGCTTTCCATCGCGAACCAGATGGGAGCAGGGGGTGTCCTCATGCTTGACCGATCCGCAGTATCGGTCGCCCTTTGCAGAGTCGCGATATATCAACTCACGGGCATTTGGTTCGTCGTAGTACTGATATCCCTTCGTCACATCCGCCGTGATGATCTTTGTCTTTTCTTCAAATTCAATATAGAATTGAGCCGGCCACACAGGCGCTGGCTGTGCTTGTACAGCAACTGCAATCACCACCACAACACAAGTAACAGCGAAAACGACCGTCGCGCGCATTTTTCAGATATTTTTTTTTTTTTCAACAACGCCTTTTCTCTGCACTGGTGGAATTTCCCACAGAAATACTGAAACAAAGACGACAACGGCGACGACGACGACGCCAAGCACTTTGCGCCCTTCTCGACCTGGTTGACGCGCTTTGAGTGATGCAACGAGACTCTACGACCCACCTGGCTGTTCCCCATGCTGCTTGAGGCATGATTGATGGCAGATGAGGCGCGATTCCTCCGATCGCGCCTTTTGGTTTGCATGCTTCATCAAAAAAAATTATAAAAATCAGAGAGATTGAAAACTCTGTTATTGCTGTCTTTGATTCCTTTTTCTATTTTCTTTTTCTATTTTCTTTTTCTATTTTCTTTTTCCTCTTTTCCTTTCCTTTCCTTTCCTTTCCGTTTCGTTCCTTTCTTTTCTTTTTGGTTGTTGTTGTAAATTCACTGACCACTCATTCTTGAGTGTAATGAACATCCATTGCAAATAATTAGAACAACAGCAACAACAACACTATCAGGTCATCATTTTTCTTTGCTTCGTTATCTTTATCATTTCTAATACAGGAAGAATAAAAAAGAAGAGGAAAGGAAAAGGAGGAGATGCATTCATCGAGTTCAGCTGGTGGTTCTCCAATGGGATCGTTCGCGAGTGTTTTGTATCGGCTGCGCAAGAGAACAGGGCTGGTCAAGGCGACTTGTTTCAAACACCCGATCGTATTCGCGGCAGTGCTGTTGCTCACATTTTTTGTTCTTTTGGCGATGGCCATGTCGTCTGGGAACGAGTGGAGGAGTCCTGCAGAGTTGGAACACGCAGACCCGCTTCCGCATCAATGCCTCGTTCTCGGCGGATGTTCCAAGAATGAGTTTTTCGAGTATCTTCCCCCGAGCAGAATGCGTGTGACCTCGGTTCTCGACACAGAAACTGGGAAGTTCATCCACGAGCTACCGTCTACAGTCTCGCAAGATCTGGCCGTTGTGGTTCCGTACGTCGAAAGTCATCTGGAGGAGTTGCAAGACTCCATTCGGTTGTGGGGCACCGATGACCTGTCGCCGGGGGTCTCAAAACAGGCGTCTGTATTGGTGTTCTACTTTAATGCATCTCCACAGCAGCAGCGCACGCATATCCAGTTGTTGCGCGACGCCATCATGCTGAAATGCGGATTGTACTGCAAAGATGCATTCTCGCATGTCGTGTTCTTGGCGGCAAACGTCCTTTCGTGGCAAGATGCGTACACGGCAACCGCGGAAAACAAGGAACAGCAGACGGTCAAGACATCCGTGGGGACTGTCTACATGTTCTATCCGCTGTTTTTCCATCCATTCTTGAAATCCCATTTCAAATTCTTCTTTTACATGGAGCCAGATGTGAAACCCATCCGAGCGAACTGGCTACCGCATGTTGTGGACCAGATTCGAGCACGGCCGGACGCATTGATGCTGGGTAGCATTTTCCGAGGACAGTTCCCAGAAGACATGCCAAAATACGGAATCACGTTCCTGGTGCACATCAATGGAAATGCAATCTACAGGCTTGGTGATCACGCTTTTGAAGAGTATTTGCGCTTCGTGTGGTCGAAGTGGCCCCATCAGGCATTTGATATTCAAATCAGAACAGGGCTGTATCAGGAAGAGCCGTGGGAGTTTATCCAAAATAACTTCCATCGTTTCGTCGCAGGTGACTGGATTCAGAACAATGGTCGCACTGCATATTCAAAGTCCCAGCTGCTTGCGTCGTCTCCAAACACATTCCTTGTCCACTCTAGGTATCAGCAACCTTAGTCAACAACACCTCCCTCTCATTCCATCGAATTAATGATTATTATTAATTAAAATACTAAGCAGATAAACAGAAATAGCAGCTTTCATTTTGTGTGCACTTCATGCGCAAGGTTCCCGATTGCATCGGCCTCCAAAGGGGACCACTGCATACAGTACACGGACTAAAGTGGCTCGAGATGATTTGTGAATGATGAGTGGAAATGCTGACGCGTCGTGTCTCCTGGGTCAGCGACAGAGTGGCATGCAGTCAAAAATAAAATGAATAGAATGATTTTGCGACAAAACGCCAAAAGACAGTTTACTGCTTAAAGAACTTGTGGATGACATCGCACACATAGTCGACATCTTCGATCTCCAGTCCGTGGTGGCAACCGACCATGAAGCAGTCCTTCATGATACGGTCGGAGCCAGGGAAGGTGTCGACATCATATCCGTACTTCTCACACAGAGGGCGGTATGCAGGGTGTCTGAGAATGTTTCCTGCAAAGAAGACGCGCGTTTGGATGTCGTGATCTTCGAGCCAGGTCAGCAGCTCACGGCGACGCACGCCGTCCCCGACAATGAACGGCATAGCCAGCCAGTTCGGCTTGATGGAGTCGTTGGGCAACAGCAGCTTTCCGGAGTCACCAAGATCCTTGAGGTTTGCGAGATAGCGCTCAGCGAGGGTACGACGCTTCTCCAGGAGCCAGTTAAGCTTCGCGGCTTGGACCAGACCAAAAGCAGATTGCATCTCAACACCTTTGAAGTTGTATCCAAGAACACCGTACAAGAACTTGAAGTCGTACTCGATGCCGTCGACCGAGTGGCCAAAGCGATCCGAGATGTCCTCACGGTTGTCGCCAACACGCCCCCAGTCACGGAACATCATGGCAGTCTTCACGTGTTCCGGGGAGTTGAACATTACCATTCCTCCTCCTCCACCGGCCGTGATGACATGAGACGCATAGAACGACGTGACGGCCACGTCCGTTTCGGGAGTGTGCGTGATCGTATCGCACGAGTCTTCGATAAGAACGATGTCATCACGTCGACCCAGGCGCACAAGCTCTTCATGGAGGCCTTTCCAGTCAGGCTTGTTACCACCCAGGTTCGGGATAAAGAATGCCTTGGTCTTCGGGGTGAGGACTGCCAGCATTTGCTGCAGCGTCGGAACAAAAGACACTGCATCGATATCACAGAAGACAGGCGTAAAGTTCAGCTGCACCAAAGGGGCAACAGTAGTTGAGAACGTACACGCCGGAGTCACAACTTCGTCACCGGCCTTGAGACCCGGTCCAAGCAGAGCGAGGACATTGGCGGACGACCCAGAGTTCACAAAGATGCCAAACTTCTTTCCAAAACGTTTGGCAATCGTCATTTCAAACTCCTTGGTTCGTGGACCAAATCCAGCAAGCCATCCATCCCGAAGACACGCCTCCACAGCCTTGATCTCATCTTCGCCATACGCCTGAAACTTGTAGGGGGCGTACCAGACCTTGCCACGAGGACCAGACCCAAGACGGGCTTGCGCACCGCCAAGCATGTAGTTAGAATCCACAGAAAGAGTTGCCATGTTGAAGGAATCTCCAGAAAAAGAATTTGAAGCAACGACTGACACGACAAGAAGCAGGAAGAAGAAGAAAAAGAAAAGAAGAAAAGAAGAAAAGAAACAGGAGGAAACAGAAAGAAATAGAAGGAAAGAAAAGAAAGTGCACACGTGACGAGTGGAAGACTGTGTGTCACCAAAAGGAGAGTAGCAAAAAATTCGCCAACCGGGGAATCAGGGGGCCTCTGACAAGCAGTGACAGCACTGACAGCCCAGGTCAGACCAGATGCGAAAATCGTCGCCGCCTTTTCCAGAGACCCCGCCGCCAATATGTGTTACGACCCAAGTCGATTTTCGGCGAACTCGTGCTTTGAAATA